>JAPTHN010000288.1:80837-244820 GCA_026936325.1 Platynereis dumerilii
CCAGTGGAGGTAAAAAAAAAAATAAAAATAAAAAATTACTTGAAAATTAATGATTCAATAATTTGTACACAACCTAAAGGGGTTTCAGAAATGTCTTCAGTGAAAAAAAAAAGTATGGAAGTGGCACTGTCCCATAAGCACAATAATTGAAAAAAAGAAAAAAAGTTGATTAATAGGCCAATAGCCAGAGATGTGAAATTTTAGGCTAATAGCCAGGGTACCTAATGTAATTATAATTATTACATGCTGCTTCAAGTGAAAAAAAGAGAAGAAAAAAGTACATTGTCACTCCAAGGCAGGAAAACTGATAGTACCCCCAACCGACCCCTATGGTGGCTGATTCGGGCCATTTCGCCCGGCGGTCTTATTTCGGCGCTCGGCGGCTTCTTGTCTTCGCCCGGCGCCTTCTTATCTTCGCCCGGCGACTTCGCCCCGCTCACGGCCACTTCAAGAATTCGCCTGGCTTCTTTGCCCGGCTTACCCTTTCTTCGCCCGGCGATTTCTTTCTTCGCCCTGCTCTTTTCTTTCGGCCCTCGGCGGATTCTTATCTTCGCTCGGCGACTTCGCCCGGCTCACGGCTACTTCAAGAATTCGCCTGGCTACTTTGCCCGGCTTACCCTTCCTTCGTCCGGCGACTTCTTTCTTCGCCCTGCTCTTTTCTTTCGGCCCTCGGCGGATTCTTATCTTCGCCCGGCGCCTTCTTATTTTCGCCCGGCGACTTCGCCCGGCTCACGGCGACTTCATATACTCGCCTGGCTACTATTCTCGGCTATTTATTTCTTCTTCTAGCGCCTTCTCATCTTCAGGATATTTCGCTCGGCTACTTATTTCAGCGCTCGGCGGCCTCTTATCTTCGCCCGGCGCCTGATGATTTTCGTCCGGCGACTTCGTCCTGCTCACCGCCAAACGTACTACTTTCTCTCGCCACTTCGCCCGCCTGCTAATTTCCCGCCACCATTCTATTTATACATTGCCACAGACGACACTGTGTTCATTGCCATCAGGAAAAATCGTGGACGATGGACCCCATGGAGTCAAGTGGGGGAGGTTCAGGAGGTAATTAGTCAAGCTGTCAATAAGCAGTCACAATACTGTCATTGACTCGCTGTCCTTCAGCATGCAGTTTTTAAAAGGATGGATGGATGATTGGGGCTTTACGTCCTGTATTTATGAACTTGGTAGGCTAATTAGGACAGATATTTAAAAGGAAAACTGTGGCACTTGCAGCACTGGAAGTGTCTGTTCTTGCCACTGTCAGTCACTGGCACTACAACTAGACTAGTAATAGGCCTACTATTTAACTGAGTCTAATCTGCAGTTTGCTTTTAAAACCATAGAGATATATGCGTGATATGGGAAGAGGGCACTGTGGACCACATCAAAGGTTCACTCAGCGTCTGACATGAGACTATAACGATATGTGAAAAATCACAAGTATGAGTAAAAAAAACCCTTCTTAATCATGTTAATGAAATTTTAGTGATCTAATGACCCTCCTAACTGTCTCCAGACTCCGTGGCTAAATCAGTGGTCGAAATAGCCCATGTCATTTGGGGGGGTCTGTCACTGGCAAGGCCCGAAGGGTCGAAGCTTTCGGGGCAGGAGGTCCGCGAGCCGCCGGAGGTCCGCGAGCCGCCGGAGGTCCGCGAGCCGCCGGAGGTCCGCGAGCCGCCGGAGGTCCGCGAGCCGCCGGAAGTCCGCAAGCCGCCGGAGGCTCCCCAAAAGCTCAGGGGCTTATGAGAGGACTACATGCACTCTAAATTGAATTCTGAGTGTTTTAAGCATGTATTATCCTAGAAAATTACTTTTGAAAACCCCATGTAAGGACAAAATCCTGCACATTTAGTATTTGGGGGGTTTTTTCAGGACCCCCCCTGGTTCCCTTTAAAAAACATTTGAGGGGGTCCTCACAACATTTGGGGGGGTCAAGACCCCCTTGACCCCCTCCTTATTTCGAACACTGGCCGCTAAATAGCTTAACAATTCCTCTGTTTAGTATTTAAAAAAATAAGAACTATCTATCTATCTAGCTATCTATCTATCTGTCTGTCTGTCTGTTGGGCTAGCTGTCTAGCTGTCTGTCTGGCTGTCTATCTATCTTTCTATGTATCTATAGATCTATCTATCTATCAATCAATCAAGTTAACCCATCTATCTTGATTATAATGGTTGCTTATCTGTAAATGTCAGTTTAAAACCTAACTATGGTTTGTAAAAACATCTGTAGCAGCTAAAGGCCATGTAAGTGTCCAGAAATATCAGTTGGTTGTGCAGTGGCGTGACTGGCGTCCCTATGGCGGGGGGCACGGGGGGGCACAGGCCCCCCCATATTGGACCTGTGCCCCCCCCCCAGGTGCCCCCCATATGAACTTTCCAACTATGGCTAAAATATACAATTAGTATAGCGGGTGCCCCCCCCCAGAGAATCGTGTGCCCCCCAGGCGCCCCCCCCCCCCCGCTCGAGACCCCCCAGTTACGCCACTGTGGTTGTGTTGAAATAACATATTTTTACAAAGAATAATGAGCTTCTGTCTTGGTCTGAGTGATATAATTGCTTAAAATTCACAATGTGCACACCCTTGCACACTTTTCTAATGTGGCCTATCATATAAACTAACATGTAAAGTTTAATGTCCCAAAATATCAAATTAGCCAAACATATCCCTGCTGAGATAATTATGACAGGTTTAATAAAGACTATTTTCATTAGTTTTTTCCAGACTTCTTGACTTTAATCATTGAGAATCAGGGGTTATAATTGTCCTAATTTTTCAGCAAAAAAACTTGACTTGCAGGTCTCTAAAAGGCCGATTTTTAGTGGAGGTGTTTATACACCTCCATTTATTGTCCTTACATGGGGTTTTCTTTTGAGAGAGTGGAAGTTTTGGCTGGAAATTCAAAATTTGAGCATTTTGAGAATGTCTTTTGGCCATAACTTTGCGGTTTTATTTGGAATCGTTTTGGGTCTACTGAGCTATTTAACTTGATTATAGAGCATGCTTCTGGACTGGTATAGGAATTAAGAGCAGGAATGTTGTCATTTAGAGGTGACTAGCTTGAATTCATACAATGTCATAATGGGTGTCCCATTTTTGTATTGGGCAGTAATACCAGAACTATGTTCATCCGGCGGGCGGCTTAGCGGGCGGATGGGTGGCATCACACAATGTGTATTGGTCTCTGTGCCAAAACTATTACACCTATATATGTATATGGAATTTGACACATGAATGGGTCTTATAGTGTTGACGTGCCTTTTGGAGTTTATATTTACACAATGACCACAGTTTTTGTAAAATATTGAAAATTCGGAAAAATTAATTTTTTTCGTTTCCAGACCAGAACTCGGAAGTGGTTATATCTATTGACATGAAAATCTACCATGACATGTATTCAATACTCTAGTTGTGCCTTTTGGGGGTCTAAATGCTCTTACTAAAACTGATTGCAAAAAATACATCAAAAATATAAAACAATGGGTTTTTTCAACCCTCCATAATTCCATCAATTTTGGGCTTAGACATTTGAAATTTGACAGTTCGTTGTCTAAAATATTGCCCTTTAAACTACTTTAGTCATTTAGAGGGTCCATCTTACTAGTTTTGAGTAAAAACCAAAATACTGAAAAAATGTTCAATTTTTTACATTTTTCTTGAATTTCGGTCTCTCAAACCAAAACAGTAGTAATTATATTGGTAAAAACCAAAAGGTATTATAGTTAGACTTCTCAAAAAGGAACTTTTATGGCCATTATGTAGTTTATGCAATTTTTTAGGCCGACAGAACAAGTTTCAAATTAACAAAAATTTTAAAATATCCACTTCCTGACCATTTTGTGTCTAATAAAGTCATGCTAGTATGTTCTTGAATATAAACAAAATCGATACACATCAATGAAATACATGGTTTTTGCGCATGTATCTATTAAACCATCAGATATTTGAATCTGAAAAGACAGAAATTGCTAAAAATAGGCCAAAAACTGTAGACTGTTGAATTGTCACATTCAGTCAATTTTGGATCTTGGTTACTCAAAGTGCCATACAACGTGTCCCAAGTGTAATTTTTTATCACAGTCTTCTTCAGAATTCATGTGTTTTAATATTATAAATTTTATATAGTGCTGACTCAGGGGCCTTACCATTTCAAACTTTTGACAAGAAATCTCAACCCCCACTTGTTACCCTTTTGCTCAAATCTAACCTCTGTGATGCAAATGAAAACAAGAAATTAAAGTAATGTCAGCCTGCTTTCATTTAGATTATTGCATAAAAACTAAATGTGATCACTTCATGATTGCAGAAATTACGCCACCAAATACAGGGTTATATATAGAAATTAACTTGGCATGTAACAAAACCTATTTTCTATGAATTTAATGGTAGTAAGTCCGCCAATTCTATGTAAAATTCAACTTTTAGTTATAGATAATAAATTGATAGATTTAAAGTATAGTATACATTTCCAATCAACAGAATTGTGTATTTTCTACAATTAAGTGAGTTTAAAGGTAGTAAGTCCGCATTTGTAATAGACTGTTATGGATAGATTTCAGTAACATTTAACACATTCCAGTTGAAAAATTTATCTAATTGCTGTTCTATTGACAGTATAAGGAGTTTATTTCCTTGAAAAATGTAAACAAATAGTTTTTCATGCCGTGAAAAAGCCCTGCTTTGTTTAAATTTCAAGCAATGCAGGGCTCTCCTTAAGTGACTTTTAAAAGGCTTTCTACAGTTCTACAAAAAGGGAGTACTTAGGAACTTCATTATTTGAGCAGTTGAGGGTTCCCTTGCTATGAGGATTCCCTTGCTTATAGCAATTTATGCTGTATTGGCACCTTCAATCGATTGCTTTAATTGTGTCAATTGGATTGCAGCAATCCATATCGAAACTAAGTAATCAGCCACTAAATGAAAGCTTGTGAAGTGTAATTTAAAGGCAAACACTCGTCGAAATCCCACTTTTAATAAGTATATCTTCCCATGAAAGAATCAGATGTTGCGAATGCATTCAGCTAACATTTCCCAAAATCGTTTTTGCCATAGATGAGGAAAAAATTTATGAAATTGGCATTTCAGCAAAATTTTGTGGTCCTTCACAATATTCAGTCAGCTGTGCAGTGACGTAAGGCTGGGAGGCCACCCCCCCCCTCCCTCAGATTGAATGGACAATGAGAAATGAGACTCTTACAATCTTGAACACCAAACAATACTGTGATAAACTGAATTAGATTAATTGATTTTGTTGTAAAGGTGACAAAATTAATTTGAGAGAAACTGAAACTGTGAAAAATATTTCCAGCAGAGTTCAATCAACATCGCTGTCAATCAATAGTTTGCCTTGGGTGCTGATTGGCTGGTTATGAGTTGGGTGGGGTCAGTTAATTTGACAGTGGTCAATTTACTCCATATGTGACATGTCCAGATCGCATCTTGTGACTTAACTATTATTGAACTACTTATAGATACAAGTCTATGGACCAACTGACAATTAGATAGTAAGATCGTAAGATAGATAGATAGTAAGGTAGATATTATTATTATTATTTATTATTTATTCGTTTCAACTCCCATAAATGGGAAAATATAGAAAGATACAATGTACAGATCGAAATATATAAAAATGTAAAATATCAATATAAAATTTCAGCGTAAAATATAAACAAGTTAAAAGCATATATAGATACTATTAGATAGATAGATAGATAGATAGATCTATATAGATAGATACATAGTTAGATACATAGATAGATACATAGATAGATACATAGATAGATACATAGATAGATACATAGATAGATACATAGATAGATACATATATAGATACATAGATAGATACATAGATAGATACATATATAGGTAGGTAGGTTGGTAGATAGATAGATAGATAGATAGATAGATAGATAGATAGATAGATAGATAGATTGTTTGTGTAAAGGATTTTTTTTTACGTTTCTCGGTCAGAAAGCTTTTTAAAAAAGATTTTTAATCTGTTAAAATTCCTGTGTTGTCTCATTTTGCGGTCTGAGTTTGTCAATTCTGGTCCAGGTCAGTCACTGTTCATCATTTTAACCTTGAGAAGTTGAGATACTCAATGTGTGATTTTGGATGCAAAACTGAAATATTAAAATGAAGCTCACAATTCATCACAGTTTTACATCGTTTTGATTGTTTGGAGGTGTTTTTTCTAATATATTTCACAGCTTTGCCTATCAATTCCAAAGCTCCTAAAATGTCACATGTATTTGTTTATTGAAAACCCTGTCTCACGTCATTGGAATACTTGCCTTCCAGTAGGTGTCGTTTTTTACTGTGCCACAGTTATAGCCAAAATCGAACAATAAAAGTACGTTTTTAATGGGTTTATCTTGGACCAAACTTGCAAGGACCCCTATAGTGTTTCTATAAATATAATGCTTGAAGCTCTCAACTAATAAAAAATATGCATGATTGTGGCCCTTTAAATTCTGGTGTTTTTCTGGGGTGGCTTGTATGCTTCCAGATCAGTCTTCCCCCCCCCCCCCCATTCCGTAAGATTCTGCTAGGCAGACAGCCCTGATCAATTGTGGATTCACTGTTTTAAACATAATCTTATATGTATGCATTAGCAACCGAGAAGAAAGTCTTACCAGTGCCCCATACCAGTTACTGGTCTTAGTCATAGCACTCCTTCATTAACATCAAATTTTTAAAAAAGCACCCAGGGCAAAAAAAGACAAACTCATGTCTGAATGTAAAAATTTCACACGGGCTGTAATAATGTTTTCTCCCTTCTTTAGATATAATTTTATCATTATCAATACCTTTAAAATTTCAGATTCCTCGAACGATGAGGTGGAGGAGCTGGCTGCTTTGTTAAGAGTAGAAGGTTTCCAGGAGTATGTTTCGGCTTTTAAAATGAACAAAGTAAGTACTTATAATCCTAAACATACCATGTAGTAAAATTTATTGATATGTGTTAGCCCTTTTTTTTAAATGATTAACTAGGTACTTTCTTCACACAATTATCTTTGTTGAACTTAATTGCGGTCTTTAAGTCTTTAAGCTTTATGTAAGTGTTGTTTATTAGCCGAAGATTTGTTTTTCCAGTCATCCAAACAAATACAATATTTTTATCCTTGGCTGAGGCTGGATAATGGTTTTAAATAAGGTTTTGAGATTTCAGAACAAGGCGCTGTGGGTTCTAGTTTTGTAAAGGGATTAAATAAGTGTTAAGTGCTCTGTCATACTTCTCTGATAACTTAAGACCATAAAAAAATCGTATCTAATTTTTTTACAGGTACGAAAACAGGACGTCCCTTTCCTATCAAACAACGACTTCATTGAGATGGGCATAGTTGCCATAGGTGACAGAGCGAGGCTGAAGGAGCTCTGTAAGTGATATTTATATTACTATGATCATTTTATTAATAAAAGATTTGTTTATCCTATTATTAATTTATGGACCCCTCCATCTTCCACAGCCAAAGTAGAGGGTGCCCATCCAAAAAGACAGTCATGCAATCTTTTCTTACCCACTAAGGGCTTAGGCTGTGTTTTATGTTAAAAATTTAGATTTAATATCAGTATCAATAAAAAAAAAAACATAGGCTGCGCGGCACTGTGCAAGCAGATTTTTAGGGGCCAAAAATGTGTGAGCTTCACATATTGAGTTTAAGCCATATATCCCACAATAGGCAGTGTAGTTCTGGAAAAAAACCATGTGATTCACAATTTCACACCATGTGGTTCATCGTTGTGAACCACATGAAAGAAGTCCTGACGTTACTATGTAAACAATAGACAGTAAAGTGATGACGTCACAATGTTTTGAGGCTCTGATTGGTCGGTGTGGTTGCTAGGGATATTTTTTGCGCCATTCAAACAAAATAGTGCCATACGAAATCGCTCTATTTTCTTACTGGATGTTTATTTTTATTGTGGGATATAATTCGGACTCGTGTTGTATTCTTCCGCGACCTGACATTCATGAGGTTCATTGCTGTGAACCACACTCCCATTGAGTTTTATCATAGTCTTTGACGATCACCAACTTCGGCACCCAATGCAAACTTCAAATATGTCAAAATATGTCTCTATTATCACTTAAAACCATGTCAAATACAACAATATATACTAATTTCAGAAGTGTAATAGCAGGTGTGGTGTTACATCATAGATGTACATTGTACAATTGTACACACAAGAAGGCATTTGCCATGGCAATATAGAATTTACTTAGGTGGAACATTACAATGATTGCTAAATCTTTGCAAAATATCGTTTCTGTAGCTTCATTAGTTTTGGAGAAATAGCCATTGATATATATGTTTTCACCGACAAAATGCCTGAAATGAGAATGGCACTTTTCTGTAATAATGGCCCATGTTTGATATCAATAGATAGGTTTTCGCTAAATTAGATAATTTCAGGCTATTTTGCATTTTTGCAATGAATGGTTGCCATGGTAACCACCTTATAAGCCTAAAAAAGACTAGATTTTTACTGCTCACAAGATGTGAAATTTCTGAAGTTACAGACATGATAGAAAAATTTTGAAAATATTCATGAATAAAGGACGGCAAAATGGCCGTATTTACATGGCCAACTTTTGATATTTATTTTTATAGTGTCAGAAATAAGGGTTAAGTAAACAAAAGTCATTTTTGGGCAAAAAATGCTTCTTTCTATGGCTACAATATCAAATAATTTTGTAACAAGTGAAAAAGTTTCAAAATCTGGCATGTAAATACAAAGACAATTTTTCAAGGATTCTGTTGATGTATCATACAGGATCCTATGATGGATGGTTTTTACTATTTTTCACATCTTGTGCAGGGTAAAATGGATTTTTGCACTCAGCGGGAAAATGGCAAAATTGTGACTTAATGTCATTTCAGGCGTTTTGTCAGCGAAAAGAAAATCATTGCCCATTTCTGGAATGAAGTATTAAATGAATGAAGTAATATTTCGCAAAGATTTAGTCATCACTGTTATGTTTCACCTATGTAAATTTTATATTATCATGGCAAATGCCTTTTTGTGTATACATCTTTGAAATAACACCACACCTGCTATTTCACTTCTAAGATTTGTCTATATTGTTATATTTGACGTGATTTTGAATGATAATAGAGACATATTTTGACATATGTGAAGTTTGCATTGGGTGGCCAAGTTGGTGTAGGTCAAGGACATGTCATAAGCTCAATATGTGAAGCTAGCATATTTTTGCGGCTTTTTTCACCAATACTTTCCCTTATACTGCACACCTCAGAGGGGGGGGGGGACCTTTCATTCCTTTTTAAATCTTTTCTATTTCTGCTGTTCTGATGGGAATATCTAGTATAATAATTTATTATAAACAAGTTGAATGGAAGCAGTGTTTGTACCTCTGACTTGGTTTCAGGTCTCCATCACAAAAAGCCCTGTGTGAGTGGCTCTATCGGCAGTAAAGTTGGCCTTATTAAGGCCCTGCGTGAGGCGAAAAACGTCACAGTCAGGCATAGTCAAGGGAACAAGGGTCGTCAACTGTCTGTGAGTTGAGAATATGATATATATGAATATTAAATTACTTTTTATTGTAAGAGCGACACTAAAAATTGGCTCTGCTGTCACAAGAGAGTTAAGACGGACATACCACATATACCCATTGATTTAAGTGCGCAGATTTGGAAAATGCTCTTAAATTTGGGTAACAATAGGACAAGTGGAATAAAATTTTTCCTGAGTATCATTAGCTATCATTTTAAATTGTATTTTCAAGAAATAATTCTTTTTCTGATGTTTCCTTATTACATTCAAATTATTTTGCTGTTCTAATTCATATTTTCTGTTGTTTGGCGCACCATTAGTAGTTGTAATCAAATGCATAGGAGCAGCTACTTAACTAATTCAACTAACCTTGTTACACTTTTGGGTTATAAAAATGTAATTTAAGTCACTAACAACAGTTACTGTCTGAGTTTGCAACAAGTGTTCTATCTGTCTTAACAGTGCGACCTTGGTGTGGAGTCAGAGGTTCATGTTTTTGCTCAACCAGAGACATTCCAGCAAAGATGGATGACTCAGATATGGCCATGAAGTGGGATAAAATTGTGCACCCTCCGTCTACTAGAGGGACACCTGCAAGGGATTATCCAAAGTGCTCAACTGAGTACTGATTCAAACTGGGCATTTGAAATGCACAGAAGATGGATTTGTATTATCTAAGTGAATATTTTCAATGTATCCTATTGTAGTGAAAATGCATGTCTAGTTTAATTGTGACTGCACTTTCCTAGAGATGTTCCATTTAATCTCATAATTTTCATATCGAAGTTCAATATAATGAGAATTCCAGAAATTTTAGGATTTATTGCCAGTGGGGTTTTGGGTTCTTATAGGGACCTTCTGCGAAATTGGTGGCTCAATGTGCAACAATCCAAGCTAACAACTACTACTACAGGGAAGTATAGATGTAATATGTAAATGGCACAGCCATGAATTTCGTGTAGCACTTAAAAAGTTTTTGTAGGACTTTAAATGATATGGTCCATAACTTTCATTAAATTTATTTGATATTCAATATACTAAAGGCAGTTATGTTACTGTTTCCAAAAATGTGCAAGACAGATATATAGAAAAATACAGAGAAAGTTACACTAGAAAGATAAAATAGATCAAAAATAGAATATATAGATAGATAGATAGGTTAGATAGATGGATAGATAGATAGATTAGATAGATTAGAATAGGATTAAGAATAAATATAATTGATAGATAATCAGCTAAATGGTAAAAAGGAAGAAAACACTGAAAGCTGCCAAGTTTAAGTCTATGCTAGATTTTTGAATGTTGATATTACATAATAGTGATAAAAAAACAATAACATGATCTGCATGTAGATTAATTGCTCACTGTTACATTATCATCAGTTGACAAAGATTATGTAACTTTAATTTTGTCATGGAGAGGTTTTGCTACACTTTTCCGTGTGACGTGTACGTGGGAGTTGCCATGACAACAATGTAATTAGATAGTACTCAGGGGTGCCGGAAGGAAACGAGGGCGGCAGGGACGGTCGGTCGAGAAAGGGCAAATTTAATTTGCGCGACAAAAATTTAATGTAGCGGCAATAATAATTTGGAATATACTTGAAAATGTTTCCCTAAATTAACTGTAAATGAAGGCTTAATGTTTTTTTCTTGGAGATCAAAAGGGCAACATTGCCCCCCCCCCCTGCCCTTCCTGGCCAAGGGCAGGAGGGGCAACTGCTCCCCCTGTTCCGGCACCTTGTACACGTATACTTCACATGTGAACGTGTAGCAAAACCTCTCTATATGTTTTCTTGTTGTTTGTTTTGAAATGAAATTAATCACATGTTAATATTTTTATTTAGCTTGTCAAGGCTTATAATTAACTATTCCATAAAAATTATAAGTACAGAAATATTAATGGAGAAATTTGAATTTTTAAAACAATTTGACTGAATATGCCATGTTTTGTTAAATTCGAAACTAAATCATTGATAAGAAGCTGGACCCACTTGACCTAATTTCCAGCTGTCAACAATTGATGTTGAGACCATCAATGCACAGATTTTTGAAACCTCTCTTGTGCTCAATTAGAATATAATTTCAACAGTACAACATTGAAGCTCCCGTGTTCCGAGTTTTTTTGACATTTAAAATTTTCCCAGGGATTTCATGGGATTGACGCTCGCTGGCAATGGTATGATATTTTTGACGACTGTAAAGTAACTGTCAGGGAGTTTAAAAAATGTTTTGGATATACAGAACTTGTGAGAATTGATGGGAGTTGTGAGACATAGCTGGGATATAGTTGTCACAATAAACTGTATGTATAATTTAAAAAAAATAATAATATCACAATGGTATTGTCACTAATGTTTTACATTGTGGTCTATTACTCAATATAGGGTATATTATAAAATTTTTGATTCCTCTGACAATTGATATATTATTGCAACAAGTCAGTTATTGTGATACAATTTTTTTCTCTGACTTCCATGAAACCACTTGGGTGTATTGTGATACGTCCAGTTATGTGAATTAGAAGCAGAATTAGTAAGTTGGAGTTATGAGAAATGCATGGGAATTGTCCATTTGTGTAAAAGATATGTATGAAAATTGTCCCAAACCATCCTAAAAGGTATACTCATCTACTTTAAGAGCTGTAACTTGCTGCCTAAACATTGGTGTATGTCTAATATGTTTTTGTGCAACTTACGGTAACATACATCAACGTGTCCGTAACTTTAGTAATGTTTTCTGTATTTTATTAAAAGCACCAATTCACACTGTAAACCAAGCTCCTGTCACTTAAGCAACAGTTACCGTTGTGAAAGCAACAATACCAAATACTACCGTAGATTGGCAATTTTTTAATTGATTATGTTGGCTGGGTAAAAAATTTTACAACTGTTCTTTTCATCGTCAAAATGGGACAGAGCTCACAAATAAACATAACAATGTGATTGTGACAGGTTATGTAATAGTTATGTCATTTACAGCCATGGCCGTTAGTTTTCACTCAGCTGCTATGCTTCAACATGGTGCTATCGTTGTGACCAATCGTAACAAAGCAAATACTTGCTCAATCTTAACTAAATTGTCAGGAATTATAGTGTGTACACAGTAGCAGGTGTTCTGATAAAAAAATGTTGAAAAGATTAATGTTTCATAATGAATGTATGGCAAAATACTAAATTAGAGGTAATTTAAGCATGTAATAAGTTATGATGCTATATGTCATAGTAACAGTCACCAAATTGTCTGAACTTGTTAGGTACACATCAGATTAATCATTTATGATAAAATTAAAAATAGATACATGATTCGACTGTTGGTTCGTCGGATTTTACAGAAACCATTTTGGCTTTGAATATGGCCAAAATCTAAGTAGGTGTAAAAAGATAGAGTACCACCTTATCTAAACAGAAAATTGTGTTAAACGCTTACCATAAATGTAGAATTTGATAAAACAAATGAAATTTTTATCAGAAGGAATTTGTTTTTACTACTTTATTCTTACTTTAGAAATTAATAATTTTATACTTATATACACTTCCAGCAAACCGGATGAGAAAATGCTAAATCTGCAGATTTAATTGCGGTTTTGTCATGAATGCTTAATTTGGTGTGTGCCAAACACATCCAGAGACTTAGGTCACTATTACTATCATGTCAATGTCATTTTACATCAAAACTCTCGATATGCTTAAATTTTGCAACTAATTTAGCATTTTGCTTTGCAGTTCTTATATAAAATACTTCCTTTCAACTTAATTTTATCGGAACACCTGCTACTGTGTTCAAACTATAATTCCTGACAATTTGGTGAAGATTGAGCAAGTATTTGCTTCGTGATGATTGGTAAAATTGATAGCACCATGGTCCATGTTGAAGCATGGCAGCTGAGTAAAAACTAACGGCCATGACTGTATCTGATCTTGTAATATGGTTTTTACTATTTTTGGAAAACCATAGACAATTTCAAGTTTTTTCTTTAATGATCCGACCAAGGAATGAACATGTTTGTGGCTACAGCTTTGCTCTGATTGGTATACGAGGGGTGTCCTAAAAGTTCTGACCAATTTTTTAGCAGACCTTTCTATTTTAAGTGACTCAATGAAATTTTCATAAAAGTAATTTATTTTTACTATCTATTTTGAAATTATGTACCTGTTGGAAGTGTTCCAATTACTTTTCTGGTGCCATAGAAACAAAAGGTAAGTGCACCCAGCGTAGCTGTTTTTTTTTAGCCCAAATCCAAGTGGCTAGACTTAGATAAACAGGATTTAATACTGTATTATATATGCAATGAATGATCATGACTTTTTTTTTTGGGGCAACCTAACGGTATCTCAAAGGTTTTCTTGTATATTTAATGCCGCTCTGAATCCATTTAACCCCTGTGCTGAAGCAATTACCGAGGTCCTCCGAAATGAGCTGTTCCTAAATGATGGAATTTCAGTGTACATGCATGGCTATATAGCTTCATTTTTTATAATGAGTGTAATTCCTTTAATTTAGTGTATTTTAGTGTCACCAATAGTCACAGAAGGCCAAATGCCTCACCTGATCAGTAAATATAGATCAATGTTTAATTGTTTATAATGTAATGGAAAGTATCTTTAAAGAGACAGAGACTTCAAGCCTATGAAGAAATACATTTTCGTCAAATCATTTATTTATTACTATAAGGGGGCCACCATTTTGCCTAATCCTAAGGGGGGGGGGGTGGAGTTTTTTTTAAATAAAGAATTTCTTGCTCAGTTTCGGTGAAAAAAATAAATTCTTTTTGGACAGTCTTGAAATATATAATTTTTAGAGGGGGTATTTCTTTATAAGAAAGGATATTCATGGACTTAGTTCTTGAAGTAAATAATTATGGCTGCCGCTACAGTGAAATAAATAATATCCAGGCGAGGAAAGCTCCAAGCCCCCCTGATTATGAAATGGTCGCCCCTTAAATTCTCTGACTATAGACAAAGGTAATTTGTTCAATTTTTTTTTTAAAATAGAGCTACGCTGGGTGCAATTACCTTTCTTAACCATGGTAGAAGTAAAGTAACTTACACACTTCTTAAAGTTATGTTTTCAAGGTCGATAGTAAAATAGCTGAAATTTATTCTGTAAAAAGTTCATTCAGAACCTTTGGAACAGCCGTTGTAATCCTAATAGTATTAATTGGAAGGTAGAGTAACTGTTCTCAATTCCCACTGGTGAATTATCATAAGTGAAAAGTTACAACAATTGTCTGCAGCAACAATCCCAATGAAGTTCCCAGTTCATACATATATGCTATCTCAGAAATACATAACCAAATGTCACTGTATGCGCAATTGTGAATTTATTTTTGTAGATTTCATTCATTTATGAAAGCTTTTGAAAATGCTTTGGAAACAGTGTTTTTAATGTGATTTCACGATTTTGAACACAGTTTTACGTCTAGAATTTCTACCTTTGTAAATTACTTCAGTATATTTAGGAAGTTGGGAAAATGCAATATGTTTATGTTAATATTGCCCTGCCATGTTCCACTTTATTTTAATTACCACTTTTTAATGTCGTTTGCAGAAAACGTTAAAGTGCAAGATCGGATGGAAACATTTACAACTTGAACGGAATGCATTAAAGTTCAAGGCTGTTGGGATAAGTCGTGGTGGGGGCACCCATGATGTTGACATGAAAAGAGATGCAGGATTATATGACATTGAGAAGGTATTGACAGGGTTTTTCTTCCCGGATGGGGCCTCATCTGGAGGCATGTGCTTGACCGACCTCGAATGGGAGGTGGCAAATTTTCAAGGAAAGCGTATTCAGTCCGAGGATTTGCCGTTTTTCAAGTATGTGCAAAAACATGGCACACCTACTAGAATATATCTTCATACCTCCCAGGTAATTTAAAACGACTTTTTTGTTATTTGCTAAATAAAGTAATATGGTAGTCATTGCTAGTCAACCAACTACTGTTACACTCATATGTCAATATGTTGAAGTGGTCCCATCATGTACTATAAACGATAAAGTGGATGAATCTCAGTGAAAATGAAACGACATGAGGGAAATGATACAGTTGACAACAGTGGCCCCTAGTGTAAATGAAATTTCAGTGAAATATGCCCTGTTTTGTCACCAATGATTAAAAAACTATTCAAAAAATTGAATTATAAATTTTTTTCGGAAATTTTTTGACATGACGCCCCCCCCCCTCTCGTCAGCGGAGCTTCGCACTGCTCACTATGAACTGTAGTTTGTAAAGGAAAAAATAAAATTTGCTATTTTATATCTCAGCTTGAATATTGAATATTGTCAGTAGTTCTGTAAAAGTGCTGGTGACCTCCTGTTTTTATTTTTTTCCTGTATTCCTAGTAGTCACGGCATGCTTATCACAATGTTTCATTCACTTTTTACGGTTGGTTCTGAACTGTATCATTTCCCTTTAAATACAATGCTTTACAGCTTACAAATAGAAGTAATGTTGTTCAGTGTTCTTGCTCAACTGGATGGTGTCAATCAATGATGTCAATCAATGATGTCAATCTATGAGGTCAATCTATGAGGCTCATCTTCTTCATGGCGCCTATCAATTAAATAAAAGCCTGAATATCAACAGGCTTGTTAATGTATTTAGGCTCAGTATGCGTTAATATTTAGAGCCCCTAACAATGAAAAAATAGATGGGCCACAATGTCAGTCTTTGTTGGATTATTTTACTTAGGTGCGGAATCATTACCAAATTACTTTATTACCAAATTAGTCTAGGTGTCACAGGGGTGAACTGACTTACTGGGTATGTTATATAGGGCAACAAAATCAACCTATATCGCCTTCCTGCAATCACTGCTGACCCCTTGCTAGTCTTGCATATGGAAATGTGCTCCCGTCTAGTTTGAAAATGTGTTTCTAACTTCGTTTTAGAAAAATCTTGAAGCTCATGAGGATGACAGCCAACATTCAGACGACTCTGACTGGAGTAATTCAAATTTCCCCTTGGCTGATGATAACATTGGGGATACCGCCGAGGGAGAACTTGGAGCATCAGGTGACCCTTTTCATAAAAATGTTTTCAGGTGGATCAAATGGATTAATTGTAATAAGTGTCATTCAACCCTTAAAAGTTGGAGATATGATTTGACATCAAACTATGGAAAGAAAACTAACTGACTGGTTAGATGTAGGCCTTTGTAGGCTATTGTTAGTATAAGATATAAGATATGACACATTATTCGAGCCACAAACTTAATCACTTACAAAAGTAACAGGCCAACTTTGTTTCAGCTGGCTCCTGATAATTTTTTCCACTGGAGTGATTTGACCATTTTCTTAATGCAGGTTCAGCTCTACTGAAGATGGTCCTGAATCCTGTGCAAAATCATTGTAATCTTTTGAAGAATGCAGCTACTGTCTTGAAAGGTATTTTTGTCATTGTTTTATAACTTTAAAGCTCTTTGCAGATTGGCGGCCCATTGGAAAAATACATTTTCTTCTTTTCAATTTGCAAAGTGGCTTTACCATGTCACTAACAGTTTTCTGTTGGTTTCATAATCTTCTGTTTAGATGAGTACTTTAAGTCATTTAATTAGTTTGTTTAATAAAACCTATGCTGCTAGATATGATAATGATATGCCCTGAATTAACAGATTAAATCACAACTGACACAAACGAATCATTGAGAACATTTTTAAGCAAGTCACATGACAAGAGCAAGTTGAATGAAAATTTTGAAACTGTTGAACCGCTAATCCGCAAAGATCTATAAGAACTGTTGGTAACGATTTTTATTGAGATGTATCGGAACACACATCTGCATTAAACTAGCCCATGGGTGTGCTTAACTTTGCCTATTTGAGGTAACACGGTTGTAGTAATAAATACAGGAAAGTCAAAACCTATTTGTCGCTGTCATATTTATATGGCGGCTACTCTGTGTACGGAGGGGGAGGGTTGGCCTAGTGGTAGCGTGCTGGACTGCCAATCGCTGGGTCCTGGGTTTGAATCAAGCTCTTGCCGGGTCACCTGGGCCTATTTTGGACAGCTGTTTCAATCATCCTTCGCCTCATTGCCATGTCCTCCTCCTGTCCTAATAAGCCTACCAAGTGCATAAATACAGGACGTAACATCCATCCATCCATCAATACTCTGTTTACGGCTTGTCACCAGATACGCCGTGGCGTATGCAATGGCGTGCACAAGCGCTCTTTGATATGACGTCACTTAGGCGTAGCATAGTTATAAATAGATGGGGGAACACTGCAGGAAGCCTGGCAATCAATGATGACAATCATTATTGTTCGATCTTCCACTGAACATTTTATGCCTTTTTCTTCTTTTTCTTATTGGACTTCCTGTATTTCGAGAACCCAAAATGAGGTTTATTATAAACACATAGAAAAGTAGTAAGACAGAAAGAAAAGAAAAACATAGATAGACAGATAGACATGAGGAATAGATGTGGTGGATAGGTGTGAGAGATACATCTGGTAGATTCATCTCCGTGCTTTTCCTGGAACGAAAACGCAATTAGCCACAAAGGCCAATTTTTAGTGAAATGCATGCATGTGTGGCTAATTTAAATGCAAAATGTGATTTTCATTAGCCATTAGCCTATGCTATTGTGGCTAATGGGTAGGAAAAGCACTGGATACATCTGATAGATACATCTGACGCAAACTTGTCACAACCCAAGATTGCGTACACCGGAAAAGATATCGCAGCAACATTTCGTCCCTGTGGGACAGCATTCCATGCACCAGGTGATCCCTGATCCCATGCTGCATCTAGTTTTGAACTGAGTCACATGTCAGCATTGTTAGGGGGCAACCATTAGGTAATCGGGAGGGTGGGGGGGGCGTTGGAGATTTCCTCGGCGGCAATTGTTTATTTCATGGTAGCTGCGACCATAATTGTTTATTTCGGGAAATGCTGTGATGTTGGGGAGAGGCAGGTTAGTTGATGCTCAATGTTAGTTGATACGCCCCACCTCCTGGTGATAGAAAATAATGATCATTTGTGAAAGTGTTGCCATTTGTAAGAAGCAGAATAAAAAACACATCTTCGCATCTTGGTCAATGTAAAATCTGAATCAAGATTTCGGAGAGAAGTCCAAAAATGCAAAAATCACTGTTCTGAATGAATTTTTGCTGAAAACTGCATGTTATTTGTCTCGCTGTCAATGAAGTGTGATTCAGAATAACTTATTATATGTATGGATAAGGTGTGTGAAAATGGTTATTTATAAGCCACCAAAGATGACCTAGTTTAACCTGTGTAGCGGGGCAGGTATGAAAAAAAAATAGTGCATTTATACATAGAAGCATGAAACTTGCCACACACTTAAAACATAGGCTGCACAGCAGCATATCCTCAGCTATTCAGCAGGCTATTCCGCAGGGTTAGCAGGACAGGCCGCCCCCAAAAAAAAGTTGGAGAACAGTTAAAACATAGCCACAGACAGTAATTAAGGTTTTGAAAAAGAAGGCCTTTAGCAATTTCGGAATTCAGATTGACTACACGGCTTATGATATTTCAGCCACTAATCTCCATTGGAACCAACTTTTTATCTGAATCTATTTATCATTTGAGTTTTTTCTCTATCAACATTTTCTTTTGGCGTGTATGATTCTTCGGACTATCAGTCAGTCATACCATGTGGATGCCTAACAATAATAAGATGTTTAAAAAGTCATTTCCATTTCGCCATGATTTTCACAGCAGGCAGCTGGGTGGTGTAGTGGTTAAGGTTCCCTCCTGCTCCGCTGAAGGTCTTTGCCTGCATGGGTTCGACTCCAGGTTGGGGAACCCAAAATTTTCAGTGTACCTTTATGAACAAAATCCCAGCTGGATGTCGTTCGGATGAGACGTTAAATTGGCGGCCCCTTGTATCAGTGTCTGCGCTGGGCAAGTAAAAGATCCCTCACATGGGGTAAATGTGTAACATGTTGAGGACTCCTGCTCTCTCTCATCTCATCAATCAACCATCGTGAGCTCCCAGAACTGGGCTTAGAGGGCTGCACTTACCATGTCTATCTATCTATCTATCACAACTGATATACATTATATGTTTATTTTCATAAAAACATACTTTAAAAACTCCTGATAATCAATATGGTATTGAGTGTATAGCCATTAGGGAAGAAAAATAAAGTAAAATACAATGACAATTTGCAGAATAAAGTAGATTTAGACTAATAAAAGGAAATTTTGTATAATTATATTTTGAAAGCATTTTTTTATGCAGGTGCGCATGCGCAACTGCATTATACCAGTCACTTACCATATAATGGGTTTTGTGGATTAGAACATGCACCCCGATATTGCTATCAAATAGTGAATTTTGGTGTTCGAAAATCAGATTTTCCATTAGTGGAGAACCCCTAGTTTTGTGCGCAGAAGCATTTTGGATTATGTATGGGTTATTTTTATAAAGAAAATCATATTTGTGACAATATGGGGTAAAATGATGCATTTCTGCCGATCAAAAAAGTTATATGTAACTTTTTCTAATCCCCTAATCTAAGAATCAAGAAAAATGTATGTGGAATATATATCAGGCAATCTATATACTAATTTTTGCTTTAAAAAATCCAGTGGTTATTGCTCTAGGCCTGTTGACAGATTGTTTCTGTAGAAAAATGGGTTTTGTGGATTGGGACGAACTCCATGATCTTGCCATCTAAATAGCATTTTCTTATTGGAAAGTCACATTTTCACATATGGAGAACATCTACAGTGGTGTTTAGGAGCATTTTGGATTATAAATTGGGTATTAAGAGCTATTTATAGCCAAAATTACAAAAGTGTTTTTATGATGGTACGGAAAAAGTAAGATTTCTTTTT
Organism: Platynereis dumerilii; assembly: GCA_026936325.1. Taxonomy (NCBI): domain Eukaryota; kingdom Metazoa; phylum Annelida; class Polychaeta; order Phyllodocida; family Nereididae; genus Platynereis; species Platynereis dumerilii. The sequence continues at coordinate 101,164 of JAPTHN010000288.1, forward strand.
TCCTGTTTTCCTTATGTGTAATAAATAAAAAAAATACATTTGAGATGTACTTCAGACATTCTATATACCTGTTTTTGCTTACAAACGTGTTCAGTGCTCAATATCTGATTACAGATTGTTTTCGTAGATGAGTTTGTGGATTGGACCGAGCACCTTGATCTTGCCATTTGAACATGTTGAATGTCTTTTTCTGATTTTCTCTGATGGAGAACATCTGCAATGGCGTGTAGGAGCATTATGGGATGTGTTTAGGGTATTAAGAGACAGGATTTTCTCATTTATTGATATTTACAAAATGATGCCCTTCTGACAGCTGAAAAATAAGACCAGAAACAGTTGTTTTTTACCAAGGCCTGAAGTTTCAGAACTCATATGCATATGAAAATCCAAGTTGAAAATATTGTGTCAAACGCAACCCTATAGTAGAAAATTCCACCTGCATTATGCAACCCGCGGGTTCTTGTCTTCATTAAAATATCTCCATAATTCCATTACTGCTATTTTTGATGTGTTCTGCATATTAGCCAGCTACTTAACCACCAACTGTGACTGACATAAGATTATGTAACAATTACACAATGCAGAGACATGGAGCAGCCAAGCCCAGTGATCTTGGCTTCAGTCATTGAAAGGATTAGCAGGGAAGACAATGATCCTCTGACATAACATTACATAATCAAGACTTCTCCAGTGCTCCATTCAACAAGAGCCAGTCTGTCTGATTCATTCACATTTAATTTTCATGCAAATAACTAAATACAAGGGGCTGACATTACTCTATCTTCTAAAATTTACGTCACTGAGGTTGTATATTAGCCATAAAGTTATAATAACGAGGAGTTCAAGATTTAGTGTCAACATTTTAAAAATTAACAACCAATTGCATGTTTTTGAATATGCCTTATGCTTTGAAAGTCACACATATATATATATATTTCCTATTGATAATATTTGGTGAGTGGTGGTACAAAACGTAAAATTTAGACATTTATTGACTGATATATGATAATCTGAAAATCTTTAAAATTTATTTAATTTTGCTAATATTGACATCTGCTGTGAATAAAAATGTTCATACTGCTCAAAATTAGCATGATGATGATGTGAAACATGTCAGGTTTATTTAGACAAAAAATTGTCAAAGACTGGTATGACATCAGAAATGAGAACAGGGAGTAAATAGACATTTTAACAATTGTTTGCATTTTCATTTTTAAATCATAAATTTCAATGGAAAAATTTGCAATAACTCATGCAATGGCTGTGAATATTAGTTCATAGTGTGTCTAACTACAATAAGCTTTAAATTTAAATAATTTAACCACCAACATTCCAACTGAGTTGAGATGTTTAAAGATACATAATTGAGACACCTAATTGGGAAATTTCATAGATTTAATTCCTAAATTGACTGAATTATGCAGGTTTGAAATAATAGTGTTTTTTCATATTTTTGGTAAATTTTCGTCAGTTCAACTTTGTCAGAGCATTTAGACCTCCAAAAAACACTTCTTGGGTCTTAAATGCTTACAATATGCAAATTTCAGTGTCAAAAGTACAGCAGTTTTCTAGTTCGGTCCCATAAACCAAAAAAAAAGAAGTTTTTCTACATTTTTCGATAATCATGATAATTGTTAGAAAAGTATTAATCTCATGTGGATTAAACCCCTAAAAGGCACAACTAGGATAAAAGATACAATAATGTCCCAAAAAATAAAAAGTATACATCCCATAGTTTTGACATGACTCCCAGTACACAAGTGGGACGCCCGTTATCCGGACGCCCGCCCGCCAGCCCGCCCGCCCTCCGGACGGACAAATTTTCCCAAAGTAACTACAATACCCGTCGGCAATGTATACATTGCCGAGGGGATAGGGACCACCTCAAATTTAGCTTAGGTAGCTACTGGCATCCATTTTCCAAAATGGTGGCCAATTCTTCCATTTTGCTGCTTTCTGTGTAGTTCCTACAAATATAATACATGCAAATAGTTTTTTTATTCCTTCTCTAGGTATTCAGTACATTACTATAAAATATTTTGGTAGCCTGAACTATTTTCAGGCTTTTTGGAATCCATTTTGGTAGAAATATTGATTCAAATGCTGGATTTCGCGGTTACGCATAGTTAAGGCAATTCTTTATAAAACTCTAAATTAGTTGAATACATGTTTGAATTCCTTGCAAAAGAGCTTTCAAATAAGTGCCCGCATCAATGGGTTTTGAAAATTTGGTATGAAAATGGAAAAAATTAAAATGAAATGTTTTTTGAAGATTTAGGTTTTAGTTTAATTTTGAAAAAAAATTCGTGAAGACTATTGATGCTACCATTCACAAGGAATTCAAATATGTAGTCTGATTAAATATCAATTGAGATCCAACGAAAATATGGGAAACCGCGAAAATGTTGCATTTTCTTCTCAACAGTTCTAACAAAATGGACCCTGACTACCCTAAAATTCCTTAGTTTAATTCAGAGATCAATTGATAATGTTTTTCGATCTGTAGAAGGGATAATGAAAACTGTTTTCATACAGTCAAACTATAGGCACTTCACTAAAAGCAGGAAAATGAGAAAATTTGCTGCCATTTTTGAAAATTGCTGCCATGGGTCAATCAGGTCAAATCTGAAGTGGCTCCCTATCTAAATATTTTCTTTCAGTTTTTTAACTGTGTGCCATGTTTCATGCTTCTATGTATAAATGCATAATTACTTCCCTATTCATGACAAATCTGCCCCTCTAGTGGTCCATAGCCTTGCTGTTTTCTGAAATAAATGATTGGATGGGTTTGTTGATACAGGAGATGAGTTAGGCTTTGTTAGCTGGGTTGTACAAAATAACAACCCTGACCTATTAGTTAATTAAAATGCTTGGTGTTACCAAGAAATTTACATTGAAAAGCTCTGTAGATGAATCTTAGGTTGAACTTGTCATGAGATCTCTTCCTCCCATGCAACAGGTTGACCATCAGATCCGACTCACAATGGAAGTAGATATGCAGCCATGGGAACAGAAAGTTGTTTGGTGAAGGCGTATGGTTTTATAGTAACCTACCAAGGCGGATGCATGTGCCTTTTTCTTTGCATTGTCCATCAGGGCTTCGTGTATCAACTAACCTGCCTTGGTGTATCAACTTACTTTACACTGGTAAGTTGCCAGGTGGGTTAGTTGATACCTTTGACAAGACCTCATTGATGCCATCTGGAGTAAAAACTATCCAACCGAGAAAGTCAAGTTTCTCCATATATTTGAACAATGTGTTTCCCCATCAACATAGCTATTTGTCATTCCAATATCATCATCCGTTTAGCTTGGAGGCGAGTTTTTCTGAAAAACGTCTCAACTAACCTGCCTCTCCCCTATTGATTCTGAAGCAAGACGACAGCCTTCCTATCAACCTTTGACTTTCATCCAAGGATCATGTCAAACTGAAGTGGATCCCACCAATCTGTCCAAATTGCTAGCTGCCCAGTTTCCTCATTGTTCTCTTCTTTTTTTTCTTTCAGGCTGCAGCACTGTCACTTCTGGAGAGGAATATGTCAGTAACAGTGACTCGTCAAATTCCAAAGAGAATTGTGCATTGCCTCCAGCTAACAAGAAATGCAAGCTGTCCCTATCAGCAAATCAGTCCTCTTCCGCCAAAGAACTTCAACCTGGTACAAGTGGAACGTTGGTACCTCAGCTTAATGTACACAAAGAAATAAGCAAACAAGGTATGTCTACCCTCCAAACGTTTAAATACACCTGATGCCATCTGGAGTAAAAACTATCCAACCGAGAAAGTCAAGTTTCTCCATATATTTGAACAATGTGTTTCCCCATCAACATAGCTATTTGTCATTCCAATATCATCATCCATTTAGCTTGGAGCTAGTTTTTCTGAAAAACGTCTCAACTAACCTGCCTCTCCCCTATTGATTCTGAAGCAAGACGACAGCCTTCCTATCAACCTTTGACTTTCATCCAAGGATCATGTCAAACTGAAGTGGATCCCACCAATCTGTCCAAATTGCTAGCTGCCCAGTTTCCTCATTGTTCTCTTCTTTTTTTTCTTTCAGGCTGCAGCACTGTCACTTCTGGAGAGGAATATGTCAGTAACAGTGACTCGTCAAATTCCAAAGAGAATTGTGCATTGCCTCCAGCTAACAAGAAATGCAAGCTGTCCCTATCAGCAAATCAGTCCTCTTCCGCCAAAGAACTTCAACCTGGTACAAGTGGAACGTTGGTACCTCAGCTTAATGTACACAAAGAAATTAGCAAACAAGGTATGTCTACCCTCCAAACGTTTAAATACACCTATAAAAGTGAAGATTCTTTTGAGGATACTTCCTTTTATGCACAGATTTAATTTTATTGTTACATGTAACAATATGAGAACTCAGAATAAGGTTAAGGTGTCTTTGTTTCCTTGTGTTAGGTCAGTTTGGTACAATTTATTAAAAATTGTTTTCAATACCAAGTACATTTAAGTTTTGTAGGAGGTCACATTGTTTTACCAATGTCATTAAAACTTGCCGTTCAGTCTCAACTTTTAATTTGCTTTGATAATCTTTTGGTACGCTTTCATTTCAATGTTGGTTGGTGTAGTGGTAGCGTGCTAGGTAGGGTGGGACTGGTGCCCAAATGTTTGCTGATCAAAACTGACTTTTTTTTGCAAGTGAGGTTGGCATTTGAGAGCATGTGTGTAAAATTTCAGCTCATTCTATTTATATTTAGAGGTAGCACATTTCACTTGAAGTTTATAATGTAAATCCCCATTGGTGAGACTTGAAAAAACCTGCATAAAAGCATGATTTTCCAAAAATGAGACTTAGAATCAATATTTTTCGACCATTCAAAGACTATGGGGGAGGGTTTTGGGAAGGGCAGTTCATAACCGCCTTAATTTTTCATTTTCCACTCTTCATCTATGCTCAATGTAATGTCCAATATCAGCTGAATACGACGAAAATGACTCAAAAACGCCTAAATTTCGAGATTTTAGCTCCTCATAGTGGCCAAACAATATATGTTATAGCAAAATGGATGCCATTTCTGGAGCTCCCTCCCAAAACCCTCCCCCATAGCCTTTGAATGGTCAAAAAATATTTATTCTAAGTCTCATTTTTGGAAAATCATGCTTTTTTCAGGTTTTTTCAGGTCTCACCAATGGGGATTTACATTATAAACTTCAAGTGAAATGTGCTACCTCTAAATATTGATAGAATGAGCTGAAATTTTACACACACACTCTTATATGCCAACCTCACTTGCAAAAAAAAGTCAGGTTTGATCCTCCTAAGATTTCCAAAATGCGCATGATGTGGGGCGCGAGTCCCACCCTTGTGCTAGGCTGCCAATCGCTGAATCAAGCTCTTGCCAGTTCTATTGGGTCTGTGTTGGATAGCTGTTTCAATCATCCATCTCCTAATTGCCGTGCCTTCGTCCTGTCCTAATTAGCCTACCATGTGCATAAATACAGGAACTTAAAGCCCCAATCATCCATCCATTGTTGTTGACGAAAGTAAAATGTACGTGTATATTTCCCACAAATTTTAAAGGACGGAAGGAAGGGAGATATAGATTATAGATAGGTAGCTAGGTAGGTAGATCGATACATAAATATATATATACAGATCCACAGATCAATGCAGAAAAATAGATAGCAGATATGCAGTTGAGTTGACATATATATAGATCTACAAGGACCTCTTAAAGTGCTTGCAAGTTTATTTGTTTGTTTGTTTGCTACTGTATTATGATTCAGAAATACTTTGATATTATGAGATAAATATACACGTTTTTCTGTTAATTTTGCATTTAATTCACATTAAGCCAGTTGTAGGTTAAATAAAGTGATGAAAATGAAGATCTATGGAACTTTAGAATCTTGGTCCCTTTAAAGTGGCTTAATACCTGAGAAATGGTCATTATGTTCTTCAAATCTTTTTTTTTTTTTCCAATATAGGGCCTACAGATGAAATTTCAGTGGCTTGCAAAAAGCCGTGTCCAAAGCTAAAGGAAAGCACGCTCAATTTGTTTCATTTGAAGGATGAACACACAAAGGTGACTGAAATTTATTTGTGTTTTTCTGTGCTATTGTTAAACAAAGATTCTCTTGATTGATATCAGAAATATGTGCAGCCCTTTAATTTTTCTAGTTAGCTTTTTGCAGATTGCAGGTAGCCTTCTCGTGTTTAAAGTCTAGGGCAGAACACAAATTAAATGCTGAATTTGGCCATAGGCGCTTGCCAATTTAGAGTTGCCGACAACAATCGTTTGAATGTTATATGTAACCTCATTTTCATCTCTCCCGATTCGGCTACTGTCGCTTTGGCTGGGCTTTTCAGTTCCCGAAGGCACAATCGGCAGTCAATTGAGGGGCATATCCTGATTAATATCCTGGTTAAGAACAGGTTAAGAACAGAACAGTAGACCTAGAATGGTCGGCTAAGCTATTAATTATATGATCAAAAACACAACCAGTTTGTTGGATTTGGTCTACAAGTTTGAGCTGTGTCCTCTAAGTTTGCGTTTCAATGACAACTGAAAAGTAATATAAACATTTGCTACAGGTGTGATATTTTCAAAAAGGACAGCAAAATACCCGAAGATAGTTCTGTGAAAATTTCATTCAGCTGGTTTAAAGAGAAAAGTCTGCCACTCAAAATAGTCAGAACTTTCTGAATTCCCCTCTTATGTCTTTACAGCACCCACTTCTTCAGCTTTTTAAAATACCACAGGTTCAGGCTTTGAATCCCTGGATTCTTCTTGGATCATGTAATGAATTTAACATGACTAGGCCTACATGTGAATTGAAGGTAGTTCTGTAATGCCCTCCCAAAACCCTCCCTCATGGATTTTGAATGGTCAAAAAATATTGATTTTAAGTTTCATTTTTAAGAGTTTTGGAAGCGTTAAAATGTATTTTTTTCTCCACATAATATGGTTATAATTATATTTGCAGGGCAGTACATCTAACGAAGTTGTGGAAAATAAGACCGAAAGTGAAGCTGGGTAATTATAACATATATATCTTCCATAATTTACAGTTTCACCACAGCTTTGTGCAAATCAAGGTAGGCCTATATATAGCTTTACAACTGTGTCAGAGTCAAAATAAAAATGATTAGGCACAGCCAGATTGTATCTATTTCATATTTATCATGACAGCTTAGTATGTCTGGTTTAAAATGTTATTCATTGCTATGAAGGGGCACCCAGAGAATCGCTGGAATGCGAAGGTGGTATTTTGTTTAGGAAATATTCTGAGAAATTACAAATGTTAACAATTGCCATTTCAATGTTCAGAAGTGTAGTTTAAATATGTGTGTAATATTTTTATATTTCTAAAAAGTAATGACATAGATTAACTTCAAAAAGAAAATATCTTTGTAAGTCTTTGAGATCTAGCGAAAATAAAATTATCCTATTCACTGTGCCCGCCATCCCCTACAAAATGATCAGAGCACCCTTGGCATGCCTGTTCAATCATGAGCACCCTTGGCATGCCAGCTCACAAAATGCTAGGAATGTCATCGACAAGGATTTCTTGTTGATACGATTATCGACAGGAAACTTATCGATATTCGATATGTATCGATAACTTCATACTTGAGTAGTCGTTAAAGAAAGCTCATAAATTTTATTGCAGACGGACAGATACTTCTTCAAAATTGCTATTCGACATTTTAATCTGTTTCTTTCATCAATACTCTGCCTTGCACTCTTCTCTTATTGATAGGAACAGTGCATAATTGTGAATGCAGAGCCATACGTGACAGCGGAATGTTAACGTAGCAGCTAGAAATAGTGAAATCTTTGGTATTGATACGTATTGATAAGGTGAACTGTCATATCGATACGTATCTATCGATAAGAAGTTACCTATGCATCGATTATTGCCTTATCGATGAAATTCCTACAAAATGCTAAGTCACTCTACTGTCGTCATCACTGCCTATATAGCCAAGTACCCATTTACACCTGGGTGAAGAGAACTTGACTAAAGCGGTCTCTCTCCACCATAGTAGTCTTGTGCTGTTGTATATCTGTGGTGCAATTTGACTATCGATCCTAGGGTTATGATCATTTAAAATTAATTAAATGTTATTTACATACATGATCTGTACATTGTAAGTTATTACTTTCTTTTTCAGTAAATTTGTTGATGCTGGGACACCGAGTGTCCAGTTTAAGCGCACCATGGCCACTCCCAATTTCACTCCACATCATGGTACGATGCCATTACTTTAAAAATAATCAGTTATTTTTTTGCAACAGCATGATTTTTCATTTTTAATGGAGGTGTGTACACATCTCCATTTACGCAGTCACAGTAACAAAATGGACGGTTTCGACGGGAAATGTGAAATTTGAGCATTTTCGGAATCTCTTTTGGGCCCTGTCTTGGCTATTTTGTTTGGAGATGTTTGGGTCAAGAGATGTGCATAACTTGATGATAGAGCATGCATCTGACATAGGAACGAATATCAGGCATGTTGTAATTAGGACGTGACTTCCCTTTATATCTTGCTTAGATCCACTGGGGGCGGCTGCACACGTTGTGTATTGGCCGCTGTGTCTGAACTATTGCACTTGTATGATATTTGGTACACAAATGGGTCTTACAGCATATATGTGCATTTTGGTGTTCGTATTTCAGAGCAGAGCTCTGAAACGGTTATGCCTAAGGGGCATGAAATTCTACCATCATATGCATTAAATACCCTTAATGTTCCTTTTGGGTATCTAAATACTCTTACAAAACTTAATAACAGTAAAAAAAAAGTACATCTCGTATCTTTTGATATATTAAATGGTAAATGACTGCATATGGGATTTTTTGGCGTCACACAGGACACTGCATGAAAAAAATCCAAGTAAATGCAGTTAGAATAAAATTTTAAAATACAAGCAAGTAAATGCAGTTAGAATAAAATTTGCAATTTGGTATTATGCCCTGGTTAGCTGAGCATCTTATGAATACAGAAAAAAAGGCCATAATATGTTTCTGTATTTCAGAATTACACATTTTGCAGTATAAGGTTGTCATGTCACACGCAAAGCCAAAATGGACAATGTGATTTTTGATGCATCAAATACACCATTCAGTGATTTGATATTTATAAAATTTATACATCAATGTTTTGTTCATGACCTGGTCTCTCAGGAAATAGTAACAAAACGTTGTAGAGGCACATGTATTGGAAGCTGTGAGGGCGTGAGACTGACGAAAAATTGACACCCTCTTTTTTTGTGAGAATTTTGTAGGTACTCTAATGTTCAGATGCTGTCTGATTATGGCTCAGTATGGCAATTTTACTTTTCTGGATAGTTCCTAGTTGCTCATGAGCCTGGCTTTCCATTGGTGTAGAAAAAGTGGTTGTAACTCCAATCTATCATGGTATTACAGGCTTAATTTACAGCCCTGTCTCTGACACTGACGAAAAATTGACACTCAAATTTTATGAACTTCAGGTAAGATCTCTTCTGTTTAGGTGCTTCTTGATGAAGACTTGTGCTGGAATGCTTATGATCTTGATATTTTCTCATTGCTCATGTGTCTGGCTATTCATTTTTGTATAAAACATTGTTGTAAGCCTAACCTATCATTTATCAGAGCAATGTCTTTGAGACTGACAACAAAATCAACATTTTTATGGAAAGTGAAATATCATGTTTTGACTTCTTTTGATCAGACTCTTCTATCACAAGGATTGATGCTAGAATGGCCATTATTTTGACATTGTTTGGTTGCTATGGTCATGGTTTTCCAATTCCATATACAATGTGGTTGATAGTTGAAGCTATCTTGGTATTATAGCCCTGCCTTTGTGACTGATAATGAATGCAGCACATTAGTTTCTGCAAAGACTGCCAACTGCCATAAGAAACGTTAAATGAGGAGAACCGTTTTTTATCACCATACTTTTGTATAAAGGATATTGTTTTATAAAATTTGAGCCAATTTCATGGTGATATCTTAAAAAACTCGTCCCTACAAGTCTATTTGAATGGAGTTAGAATAGTTTTGCACAAACTGCATTTTAAGTTAATCCTTCACATTTATTGTTTAAACATACTTGCATTGACTAGCGTTGTTAGCTTAAAAATGCATTTACAACCTATGACTTATGCATTTTGGAATATATTAATATATAAGAAACGTATCTGCGATTATCCATTTTTTGTCCAAGATGACCAAAAATCCCAAATTTTACCAACTTGTGACATTGGACCTGTTATTTTTTCAATGCTCTATGTTTCCATCAATTTTGGAGTTACACTGCGGAAATTTTGCATTTAGATGTCAAATTATACCTCTTTAAATGACTAGAATCATTTGGAGGGACAATCTAATGAAATTTTCATCAAAATTAAATGAAACTGGGAAAAATGAGGATTTCTGACATTTTTCTCAAATTTTGGTTTCTCAAAAATTGATGGTAAACAATAAATTTGTAAACTTCAAGAAATATTTACTAAATCATATTAGGAAGTTACTTCCGTAGCGCCAAATATCTATATAGTTTAGTGCAAAATGTTGTGTTGGAACTACGTTTTGTCAGAGCTCATTGGCTTTTGATGGATATCAGTAACTGTTGTATCCAGTGTTCCATACTGAGACAACTAATCCTATTAGTGGATAAGAGTATGTCTAAGATTCCCAGTCTTCTCATCTCATTTTCATATGATAATCACCAAAATGAATGTGCAGCTCCTTCCACTAAAAGGATGTTGACCCACCTGGCAGATCACACACGTTTCCATGCATCATTTTAAAGCTCTTTCAAATTTCATTGATGTAATGTATTTTTTCCGTATCACCTATGCCACATTTTGCGGCTTCAAATGGATTATTAGCAAAATTCTGAAATTTACCACACAATATAAACAACACCTGGTTCTGGCTGCTCAGGGAAAGTCTTTTTCGGGGGATATGAAGTAAGACACTACACCACCTCCATTTTGAACCCCTGGGTTCTTGTTTTTAATTTGACTCTTTTGCATACATCAGATGCGCATATTTGATCGCAGTATACTTGTATACACGCGATCATTGTAATCCCTCGGTCAGCATTGCGTATGCATTGACCATTGCGTACGCATTGAGTGTCGTCCGCATCATCATTCTACAGTTCTGTGCATATCCATTAGAGGGAGATTGCAATTTACCTTCACACCTATCAATACACAATTGAACACACTGCTCAATCAGAGAATTACCAATTCAATCATCCATTTTATGCTTTATTTTGTTGGCTATACATCTTCTTTTGTTTGGAATCTCATGTCAAATAGATAATCATAGATTGAAATCTACATAGATTATATTATATAGACAATACCTAAATTGATAGCCATAGACAGATAGATAGACGGACAACAGGCATAGGCTTATGGGAGGGGGGCAAGGGGGTACTCCCCCCCCCCAAACTTTTGGGAAACAGTAAGATTCGGGCAAAAAGGCTAAAAAATTCAGGCAGATGATTCAATGAACACTATTGAAAATTAATGATTTCCAGGCAATTTAATATGCATTTTTAGCCTGGCTCACCAGGCTAATTCAGGAGTAGTGATTTGTTAGGGTAGCTAGATGTATGGAAATTACTTTTTTTTTCCAATTTCAAAATTTTTTTTTTTCCCAAATTTTTTTTTTCCAAATCAAAAAAATTCAACTTTTTTTCAATTACACTACTCTTTGTCACGTAAAGCAGAGGACAAACGTTCGGCTGTATAGCTCAGCCTGCAGGCCTTGTTCAGGCAAAATTCAAACACTCACCTCAATGGTACCTCATTTGGAATCATCGTGGTACATTTCCAGATTGATTTGACAAGATTTTTTTTGCTCCCTTTAGAATTACATTGCAGTCGATTTGTTTACGTCTGAAAAGATCTGGTGACGCTACAATGTAGCAAACCATTGCAATGCTATGACGTCACAAGAGATGACGTCACAACTTGACTGCAGTGTCCCTAGTGTCAAAAAACTGTCTCCTGCTATGATGTGACAAACTGTAATTTTTTTTTTCAAAAAATAGGAAATCGGGCAACTTCTGTTTTTCAAAATTTAAACATTTTTTGCTCAAAGATTTAAAAATTTTTTTCCTAAATTAAAAAAAAGAAAAAAAATGTTTTCCTGGATTAAAAAAAAAATTTTTTTTGTTCCAAATTTTTTTCAATTTCGCCAATTTTTTCAAAAGGAGGAAATTGGGCGTCTTCAAGATTTTAAAAAATCGTACACATTCTTTTCGTGGTTATTTGGATATTATTTTGTTCATGGAACAACCACAATAACAGTACTTCACTTCCCGCATTTCAGAACTGCCTTTCTCTGCCATTTCCAAATATGTAGACTTAACAATTTCACCAGCATTGCTACATATTTTTTATATAGATAGATATGCCTATGACACCAAGACAGATATATATATATATATATATTTATATATATATATATATATAGATAGATAGATAGATAGATAGATAGATAGATAGATAGATAGATAGATAGATAGATAGATAGACAGTGCTGTCACCAAGGAGCCTCAGTCCCCTAAATGGCACATTCAGCCTCCCAAAAACAACATGTCCCTCTCTTTTCCTGATATCGTACAGATCTGCAACAGCATACAAAATTTAACAATCCAAATTCCAATGTTCATCACTGCCTTCAACGCTGCACTGCAGTCATGTCACAGCAGCCACATTACCACATCCCCCCCCAAGAAAACCCCATTAAATTGCTGTCCTCTTCCGTAATTCTAGTCTTTCTCATAGTTTTGCCAATGTTGCAATAACATCATGGATAGGATTTATATTGTAACTCTATAAATATCAACAAATATGATTTTTAACATTCTGCTTCATCACTAAAGCTTTAAGTAAGTGATGTACAGTTAGTTCAGCCCTGATATTCCAAAACCAATGGATCTTAATTTCTTATTATTTCCAAATCTGACAACGGACCATGTTCCGAGTTCCATGTGGCCTAATTGGTAAGTGCGCTTGTTAACTGGCTTTGAGGGAGTGGGTTCAATTCTCTCCCCGGGAACTCACTTTAGTCCGAGCCCGTGGGACATTAAATGGAGGCGGGCTGTATCCAGTATTCTATGCTGGGGCAACTGAAAGACCATGGGCATACCTGAATTAATAGGGTATGTGCCAGACTCACAGTCTTCAATATAGCCCACTAAGGTGCTGCAGAGGCTTAAAACACCAAAAAAAAAAAAACCATGTTCCATGCTGCGATCATTAAGTCCCTTTGGGACAGTATTACCGTGCTTTAGGCGATCAGGTAATTCCGCTTGCAACACTGTCTCTACTTCACATTGTTATGTGAGGCAATAGAGGTTTCGTGGGTCATCCCATCAAGAATATTGGCATAGGCAGATTTGGTTATTCAATTTTGATACAAATTCAGAAAAATATGTCATTCTAATTTTGCCCACTATCTTTAATATGCATGCAGATTTATATAATCAACTTTTGGTATCCTTCTGTGTGCGCACATTATTTACTAACAAACTTTAAGTCATGTTTGAATGATTACTTTACTTTTAGGCCCATAAAGGTACCTCTCTCAATATCTCCCTATATAGTCCACAGACTAATACTAAGGAGGCAGTGTGGTACCTACCTTGTGTGCCCTGCTCGCAGGGTTAGCCAAGTGCCAGAATCCAGGGATTTAATTCAAATAATTGTGCTTCACATTGAGGACAAAAATGTTGACTTTCCGCCCGAAATTTTTGTCATAACTGTAAGCAAAACTCCAAGCATGTTGAATTGTTTATTAAGGCATTTACTTTTTGGTTTTTCAGTATTTTGGGTGAACACACCAAAGAAACACTGGATGGTGACTTTTCAGCTAATTCAAAGACTGTCAGTATTCGACGACATCAATGTTGCAAGAGATGTGGAGGATAACCTAGTCCTGAAAGTTCTTCAGGAAAGTCTACTGCTGGGGCTGATGGGTAACTCGCAGTGTGTATGTAGTTTATGCGTTTTATAAATATTACATTATTGTCATTATTGTGGCGTAAAATATAGTATGGGTGTCGATAAATATATATATATGAAGATAAGATCAGCTTTTTTCTAACAAAACTAACATTTCCGAGATACAAGAACTCCAACAGGTTGAAGAATATATATAGCTGACTGTAGTAATTGGTTGAAAGATAGTACGTTAGAAAGTCACTTTGAGGAAAAAGACATAATATCAGCTCTAAGACGTTAAAGAAAGGTAAAGCATCTGGTTGCGATAGAATAAGCAGGGCTAAACAAATTTGTTACTGGTTTTTTCAGTTCTGGGGAATGCCCAGCAAATTGATCAGTCAACTGGCTTAGGCCTTAACATAAAGGTTGTGACACAACAGACCCAAATAGATACAAAGTAATCTCTATTATGAGTTGCCTTGGCAAATAGTTTTGTTCAGTACTAAACAATAGACTAGTATATTTTGTCACCAAGGCCCAAACTGACACAAACTGCCCTGAAGGTTTTGAAAGGAATTTTAGAGCATCTGATCATGTTCTCACTATTAAAACACTAATTGACAAGTATAACCAACAATGAAAGAGATTATATGCCTGTTTTATTGATTTCAAAAAGGCTTTTGATAGTGTCAGGAGAAATGGTCTCCTTTATAAACTACTAAAATGTAAAGTAGGAGGAATATTCTCTCGAATTATTAAAAACATAGCATTTACCCGTGATAAATATAGTATAAATAGTTACAGAAATGGCAAGGGTTTATAGCAATACAATTGGATTTAGGAAAAATTGAACTGGTACTGAGCAGAACAATTTTTCTGACAACGGAAAAAGAATTATTGGCCTGCACAGGAAGCTTTTTGGAAGTCTTTGATGTTTTGTTTGTTTGTTTGTTTGTGTTTCATGCCTCAGCAGCACCTTAGTGGGCTATATCAGGGCAGGCGATCGCCGTATAATTACATGATGATGAGATGAGAAGACTGTGAGTCTGGTACATACCCTATTAATTCAAGGATGTCCAGGGTCTTTCAGTTGCCCCAGCATAGAACACTGGATACAACCCGCCTCCATTTAATGTCCCATGGGCTCGGACTAAATTGAGTTCCGGGGTGGGATTCGAACCCACGCCCTCAGAGCCAGTGGTTGTGCAAACAAGCACTCTTAACCATTAGGCCACGGAGGAACCCTTGAAGTCTTTGATGTAGATTTCGCAGAGATGGTGATTGAGCTTACAGGCATAGATGCATAGTTGTACTTCGTGCAGTCACAGCAGTCATTGTCTTAAGACTTTACACTTCAATAGCTATCAGGGTACACTACACAATTATGCAATTCAATCACATTCAGACACAATTGGGCTTCTTGTGATTGTATTTGTGTATGTTGCAAAGTGCCACTTGATAGCAGTAGATAATGGGTGGACGTGGATTGCTTGATCCTCTTTGATGCATGACAACAAATAAAATGGCGGCAGTGGGCTTGATAGAAAACGTACCGTTGAATTGACATAAAAGATAGAGGATGGATATGGTGATAGTTGGTGTTAATTGATAGAGAAAAGTGTCATGCATCTGCAAGGGCATGTGTAAAGTTGGGATAGAGAAGGATAGGTTGAGAAATTAGGGAAAAGCCATGTGACGTCATGCCATCCCATAATACAAATTATTATATAGATAGATTCTTTGTAAACCAAATATTTACATTAAGTTAGAGAATAATGTGTTAAAAAGTGAATTGCACTTTGGGACAATAATACTTCAGAGACGTGACGTTTCAACACCAATCTAATACATCAATAGAAGCTTTAGAGCTCTGTCAGTTGGTCAATGCCTTTCCTTACCCAATTAGAAAATGATTCTGTGACGTCATGTCTCCCAGGTCCAATATTAATGTATTTTTTACTTTAGCATAACATTATGCTCTAAATCAATTAATTAAGGCATAGGACATACATCGTAATTGGAATGGATAATATATATATATCTATTTCAACATATATAATAAACATTTTCTTGTTTCAGGAAAATCTGATGAAGGATTTGTCCCTGCCAGATGGGGCTCTGGCAGCATACGCAAAAATGCTGCAAAGTTTGACAGACACAGAGGTCAGTGATTCTTTTAGTGGAAGTAGCCAAAGTGGGTGCCTATGAGTAAATTTATAAGAAAAGCTTGTAAACACTGATGTTTCATGCCATTTAGGCTTGTTAAATTGCAAAAAAAAGCTGTCCGAATAATAGCTAACACTAAATATAATCAACATACTGATCCTATATTCAAGAAACTCAACATTCTGAAAGTTAACATTCTGAAACTAAACATTCTGAAAGTTACAGATATTGTCTCAAGAAAGCTCTACAAATTTTTTTATAGGTACTCAAATAATACATTGCCATACTATTTTCTCGACAATACATACCTGAATCACCCGACTCATTCCCATCATACTCGCAATTCTACGTATGTCATTCCTAGGGTCATCCACAAATATGCTGAATATAATGTTAGATATCAGTTGCCCCTTCTCCTTAATAATAATGAAAATAGCATCATCAACAAGGTAAATACTCACAGTGAATTCGGTTTCTCATTTTATGTCAAAAGGCATCTTATTAACTCTTACGAAGATAATTGTACTATTCCTAATTGTTATGTGTGTAATACATAACCCTTCCCTTGCCTATTATGTAGGTACTTATTTATTGAATTTATCACTCCCCCCCCCCCCATCTTATTGAGTTCGAAAGATATCCCATGTTTTTTTTTTTTTTTTTTTTTTTTATAGTTTTTTTTTTTTTTCATGTATTCACATCTTCATTCCATATTCCATCCGTGCACTCATTCTCTGATTCACTCATCCATCTGCTACTCGTATATATATATTAATTCTTCTCAATTTCTCTATTTTGTGTATTACTCCAACTGCTAACATCCTTAATATAGTGAAGTGACCAGTCTCATACATGCCTGCATGATGACAGAATTTAATAACCAAAAGGGGGCAGTACCGACAGCGTCACTTAAGTGACTTAGATGCTGCCTCCTTGACCACAATCTGATGTATATATATAAATGACATAATCAAAATAATTGTGTATAATTTTATTTGGTCAAATAAAACATTTCTCTCTCTCTCTCTCTCTCATTTACAAAATTAATATATAAACTGCTTACTGAATGTGTCCAAAAAGTTATGAAGAGCCTCCTGCATAGTAGATGCATCCTCTCGTGTTCGTATACTCTTGCGTTATCTTCTATAATTATCATTTCAGAGGGCTTTCATTGGCTCTAACAGCCGTTAACCCCTGGTGTATTTTATTTAACTTGACATCCAAAGAAATAACGTCATGGTGATGTTATTGACTGGAAAAATCAAAGTTTCTGTCCGTTTTGGTTCTATTTTGGTCAAAAATGGTCTGATTTCAGAAATTTAAAAATAACGTGCAAGCACTTCAAGTGGCGTCAAAGTGTCTATCTGTGTGCAGGCCTCGAAGTTACCTTTTTTAATCACTTGCCCTCAGGGCAAGTTACGCTAAAAATTCACTTGTCCGGATACTCTTCACACTTGCCCGTCCTGCATCCTACTAAACCTTATAATTTCTGAAATTTTAAAAAAAGTGACTATTTCTAAAAAAAATTTGATTTAAATTGGATGGAGCAAAGATATTGAAAACAATGTCTGGTGAGTTACAGCTGCTGGACAAGCCTCTGACTGAACCTGCTAGGTTATCCAGGACAGAAAATAGGTCCTTTTTAAAAGAAAACTTTCTTACAAATGTGACCTTTGAAAGAACTCCAAGAACTGATGTTGGCTGATTCCAAAAATGACATATTTTCTGTCAAGGGTGAAGTTTGCAGGTCCAGGAAGAACATGGTACCTTTGAATATATATATGACAAGCACACCCTCAATTAGGCTTGGGCCTGTGATTGGTTTGTTCCCTTGTTTGCTCTGGTGCATTCAGATTTTGACAAATGGGGAGCTATGCAGTAAGCCTGCTGAGCTTTGAGGCTTTGAATTCCATGAATGGTAATCCCATAGAGCTATAAGGGGTAACTTATAGATTCATAGTAATCAAGCATAGCAATCAAGCATAGTAATCAAGCATTGCAATGAAGCATAGCAATCAAGCATAGCAATCAAGCATTGCAATCGTGAATAGAAATTGTGAATAGCAATCGTGAATAGCAATCGTGAATAGCAATCAAGAATGATAAAAAGGTCTAGGAGTTAATCTGCTATTATAAATTGGCCTTCAATGCACGGAGTGAACAGTGGGTCGCATCAGCTGTCAACTGACTGAATTGATACAGCCACAATGACAATGTCATGTATCAATAGGCCCAAGCTATAGGCCCACTCAGTATCATTGCTTACATGCCACGCCCCCTCAAGGAAATGCACGAAGCGAACAGATTTGCCTGACCCTTGACCCTTGAATTTCAGTCTATTTAGTTTCTAAATTAATTTTTTGTTTGATACAGTTGAACACCAAAATTGACTGGGCTCAAGCAAAAATTCCATTGAGACTGTGTTTTAAGTTTGAATGAGATTGGTGAGAGAGGACGATCACCAGAGTGCTAACAAGACTTGGCCAAAATGCTTGGTGTAAGAGCTGGCTGACGCCGCTAAAAACCAAAATGATCAGGCGAGAAATGTTGTTGATCTAGATATACAAATCTGCTCTTAAATAATAACAGCATGTGAACGGAAATCACGACAATTGCTACAACAAATTAAAGTCAAGATTCAAAGTTTGTTATGAAATTTGGGATAATGACAATAGCATTTTGTTGTCGGGCATTACTAGCGATTAACTGGTCCTGCCTGAGGGCGAGCCTTGGCGAAGGCATCAATGACTTCTGTCTTCACCAGTAATGCCCCACAACAAAATGTAATCGGCCTATTAATGTAGCTCGTAATGGAAATAAACAATTTCTGAGGCTAATGACTTTTTTCTCTGTTCCAGGTAAAGGTACAGGGAAGCATGACTAAGATTATACCTTGGTCAGGGGAACCTCCTAGCTATATCCTTTTCACGACAATTTTCCATGAGGGGCTGCTTTCGAAATAAGTTTACTCCCACTGTGTCAAGAACTGTTTACATTCATGATGTAAAAGGCATAACATTTCTAGTTACTTTTATTATATGGGCCTGCTATTCAAAGAATCCCTTCATATTGTTCTCTCCTTGTGTTGGAATTGTAATACTGTGAGATGTAAAGACAATGTTGTGACCAGGATTTCTTTATGAAATTATACCTTGACTTGTAATGTAGTACTTAGGTTATTTAGATCAAATCATTCGGAACTTGTACTCTGAAGATTTTGTGTTGTTGCCTGTGTTTTCTGCAGGGTTTTTTTTCTTTGCTAACTGCAACTAACCTCATCACGAACCTCCTGTTTCCCCCCTCCCTTCCTTCTTTACAAATTGCGAAAAATGTATGCAAAGCCACACTACACAGTTCTAATTTACATGTGTCTCTAACAACTTTCAACCTTAACAATTTCTCACTTGAACCTGTTATTTTCCTCACCGGAATTGATGAGCTGAACCGTTCTTTGAGGAACAAGCTAATTGAAAATAGGATTACCTTGCACACAAAGCACTTGGTGCTTTGTGATACCAAGCCTTGCGTAAGTTGTATATTCTTTTATTTATTGTTACTCAATATTGCAAGTCTTTCGAATTAATGCGCCATTCATGTCAAGTTGCTCTTGAAATTGAGTGCACCCCGTAGTGACCTATACCGCTGGATTCCATGTTGGCTTTGCCTCCTAGTGATTGCTATATATCAGTATTGTTATTCCATGCATTATTGATGCAATGATCACATCATAAAATTATAAGTTTTTGAGGAATTATTAATATGACGTGTAAAGTTGACATCAACACAATTTATACCTTATTCAATGTTACACCTTTTTTATATTCAAATACTGGTTTAGAGCAGTCAGAAAAATATTCATTTGTGGAGTGGCATCTCAATTTGGTTATTGAAACACCCATCAGCATCCTCTTTAATTTCAAGGCACAGTGACACGGGGGAATGATCTCATTGTAAAAATGACAGCTCTTTAGGCATAAAGTATCTCCAGTAAATGAGTACACCCTAGTGACATATTCACCAATTTGCTAATAAGTCAGGAACTAACTTAAGTAATCCAACTTAAACCAACATATGGTATCCCTTGAACCTAGGAAAATATGAATGTAAAATGTCAATGGTGCAGACATACTTATTTGTAAGTTGTCAGCATTTACAAATAACTGTGCTGCAAAATAAGTGAGTACACCCAATGCAAATGATGATAATATACATGGGAGTGATACAAAAAGTGGTAAGTTTTACTTGTTAACATCATGGAAATTTTGTGTAAAGTATGTCATTATAAAATAGATCACATCAACTTTTAGCTGGTAATTCCAATGGCCACTGCAGATGCCGTGGAGCGGCAAACAATTTCTGAGGCAGTTATCCCAAATCAGCAATGCTATTTCAATTGAGAGAGAGATTCCTTTGCATCAGAATATGTTGCACCCTCAGCCACTCGTTATGTGGCCCTGGAAATTGGTCGTCCTTTGTCATGAACTGTATATGATGTAATTTACAATGAAAATGCCATTTTCCAAAATACTAAATTTTCAATGCCACATATATGCAATAATTAGGCTACTAAATTCTCAGTTCATTCCAATCTGTGTTTTGCATTGGGTGTACTCACTTATTTGGTGGCACTTCGGCCTTTTAATACTTGTCAGTTGCAAATAAATAATTAAACATGCTTTGAAGTTTACACAGTCATTCTACTAGGTCCAGACTACATCATATCATGAAATTGGTGGATTATTTCACCTGAGTGTGGAGCTCTGAGCAAATTGGTCCAGGAGTCACAAGTGTGTACTCATTTACTGGGGATACTTTATGTATTATGAGATACAACATGCTTTAGATTTCAACTGAGCTGATTGATGTCATTATTTAATAAAACATTTGATCATGAAGTTATAATTGTTTTTCTTATTGTTGTTTATTAATGGATTTCAGGCCGATGGTTTTAAGTTCCCAGACAAGTTTCGCGAGATGTCACTTCGCTGTGTTGTGTGCCATATGAGAAATGACCCTTCTTCACTTGTGGTCGTCCATATCTTTGACAAAGTTGTGTGAGTTACAAAAATAATAATTTATCAATAACATTATTATCCACTTGCAGGGCCGTTCACTAGAGCATTAGCAAAATTTTGAGGGCGGCTGATTTTCCATTTTGGGAATAGTTGGAAATCTGTGTTGCAATCATGCAAAATTGACTGGATTCTAAATAGGACACCGTACTAGAATTATGACTGATATACTGTCCCTATGGCACACCAGGGAGGGGGGACCAGTCTGCCAGAATTGGAAATGCTTCAGCGCTCACCCGTCGTCACCACATCGTAGCCACCTAGCATGCAAAATGCGCTCTAGCGCTATTGGTTTAGAGAGCCATATAGATTTGCAGGTGTTCAACAAATAGATCATTCAAACCCAATTATATGGAGAGACATGATGATTCTGACCTTGAAAATTGGCTTTAGCAGTCTGGAAATGCCTTGAAATTGATCTTGGTAATGGAGTGGGAACCCTGCATGTAGACTTAAGGACCAGTGCTAGATGTGTGTACTTTTAGCTACCTCATAGTGGTCATGATTCTTGATTTGCCCTGTGAGCTTAACACAACTATGCCAAGTTGTTAACACATAACTCCATCACCCATGGAAACTGTTATTCTAAGCTGGCCAAATTTAACAAGAATCAATAAAAAAACTTCATGCATCGCTGTGTAGCAATACATTTATGGGACTTACTAAAAAGCGGGTTAAAAAAAGCGGGTAGCGGGTGTTTACATAATAAGCACAGTGAACAAAAGGAAGCAATCTGAGCAAACAGTGGCTATTCAATTGACAGTAGTACAACATACCTGCCTGCCCGCTACTGTTCACCCTGCTGCTCCCGCTACTTGCAATATAGACTTTCTTAGGCAATTAACACCCTTTTGAAATTCCAAATAAAAGAATTAATAGATTGCCTTTTCGCGAATGCTGATTGCACTTTTACTGCTGACTGTGATTGTCATTTAGGCTTAAAGAGCTTTTGAGTTAATTGGTTTTAATCATTTATTTATTGTAACAATAAGATTTTGGGAATGATTGAAGTTCTATTAGGCAATGTAACTGCATGGGGCTACAGTGCATTATGGACCACAGAGGGCAATATTAATGATTGCCAATTCAGCCAATTCAGCATTGCCCATAGGTATCTCCTTCCTTTCATAATTTTTTTTACTTTTTCTATAGATAGATGTTTAATCTATTAGAAATAGTCATAAAAACATATAGGCCTACATTAAAAAAGCCGAGAATCTCAGCTTTCCAAAATGGGGTCTGCTATTTCTATACTCCAAATGATCATGCTTTGAGAAGGTGATGACCTACCAGGACAGGTAGCGGGTAATGGAGCAGAAGTAAGCGGATGAAGCTACCAGGCAGGGGTAGCGGGCAGTGTTGTATCAGGGTCTAGACTGTGTTGTATCAGTACTAATTAAACTCCACCCGCTACCCGCTACTGCCCAGCCCGCTTTTTAGCAATTCCCTACATTTATTTAGAACTCTCTCTTAAGGCTCATTTGGCATTATGCCCTGATATTATAATTGAGCCTACCATACAACCAGACCTAGATCATGTTACAATGTTCAAGTCAATTATCAGCGTCCAGATATGCAAATTGCAATTTGCCTTCTTGTTTTCGATTGTGGTTCCACCTGAAAATCAAGGCCGTCAGAATCAAAAAACCTCCGATTTCTGCATCGGCTTCAAAATCCTGGTTTCACTAACCTACATTGAAATAGTATATTTGGCTATTTGGCCAATAGATTCGACTACTATACAGTCAATATTAACCACACTTTGCTGCAGAGAAGGTTTTTTTACTGCCCTGGTGTTCTTCTTGGGCAAGTTGAACGACTGCCTGTTAGAGGCTTGAAGGAACAACAATTCTGGAACCACGGAGCAAAACATTTGATTCACAGTCAAAAGTTAGTTCATATTCGATGCGTTCAAAATTGGCAATGTTTTCTCTAACATTGTACCATTTGCCAGATTTAACACTGAATAACACATTGTAGTTTCAGCAACTTCCTCGGCTGACAATGTATACTATATATATCATTGGCCAAAAAGTTATTGGTTATAAAATAGCTGAAACACACTGAAGTCATATCAATAAACTAGACAGTTGACGAATACTAGACTACTTTTGTGCTACATTCTCCCCTGGACTACAGAAGTGAGATTAGTATAAACAATGACATGATGTAATGTATAGTCAAATATTTTGTATTTTCCAGCTATTTTGCTTCTGAGGAGACTGGGATTACTGTTCGAAGTATAGATGAGATGGACGGAGACTATGTCCAGTGTGAGTATTTTCCAAAGTTTGCAACATTCATCTTATGTTCATATTTGCAAGGCATCAGATGAACAATACTTCCATGTCTGCATCATTGTTAAATATGTTTTCAAACTGGGTCAGCAATGATTCTGAGAGCTTTCAAGTCGGTTGAAACCATTGTATTTTACATGCAGTGTTCAGGGGCAATTCCACATAAAAAGATAACTCGGTTAGAAACTGCTTTTTTCTGTAATTGAACAAATCAAG
Source organism: Platynereis dumerilii (assembly GCA_026936325.1). Lineage (NCBI taxonomy): Eukaryota > Metazoa > Annelida > Polychaeta > Phyllodocida > Nereididae > Platynereis > Platynereis dumerilii. Next base: position 124,835 of record JAPTHN010000288.1, read on the forward strand.
TTAAAACTATTTCACTCAACATAAATGGAACTTACAGGAAGCTTTTATGATCTATGCATTAGCATTTCATCAGCCTGAATGAGGAAATTGGAGCTTTTTTCCAGTTGGAAGAGAACAATCTAATTATATATGCATTAGATATCAAATAGAGAGCAACTGACACAACTGCGCAATGCAATAATCGCCCATTTAGACACTTACTTATTCTTACTTATAAGAATGAGGTATGGATTCCATACCAAAGGTATTCGTCAGGATGAGATTGCCTCTCCCATCCTCTTCTGCTGTTATATGGATTTACTGGTAAATCGTCTAAAAGACAAAGGAATAGGATGCTGAATTGGAGAACACTTTCGTGCAGCAGTAGTATATGCGGATGATCTCGCGCTTCTTAGTCCAACAGTTGAGGAACTACAAAGCTTGATCAGAGACTGTGAGGATTGTGAGACTGAATTTGGAATGATGTACAATGCCTTAAAGACTGTCTGTACATTATATTTATATTGAGTCTTAAATTGTATAATGGCCCCAGAGATGCACTTTTCAAAATTCATGAAAAAGACATTTCAAATCAACTTGAAATTTCAGTCCCAGTACTGAGGAGCAACACTGTTGTGGCTCTGTGCTCATGCCCTTTATATATAAATTAACATTTAAACATTTTTATTAATTTACTTCTGGTCAGTGTGCCCAGGTTCGACTTTCAACACAATCGTGGCATGATTCTTCTTAATCATGATGTTATACAATGAATACATTTATACATTTGACTATTATAGCTGACTACCATGGTAACATAGAAAATAATGGGTGATATAGATCGCGTGAAAGGTCATGATTTTTACTCACACAAAAAAAATCAGTAAAACATTTAGAAAAATTGTGGTACCAATCAAAATCATGGCACACTTCCTGTCTATGGACCTATCACAATACTGGATTTGAGCTATTTTACTCTCAAGAAAACTACTATATCCATCACAATGCAGGAAATGAATTTGATATGTGATATGGTCAATGAGTAACTACCGATCAAACATTTCATTGGCAAATAGTGCAAGACTTGCTTTAGTACAAACAATTAAGAAATACTTATATTGAATGTCAAAATAACCTGTTAGGAAGTAACACAAACTCTAAATCAATGGTATATTTTTTCAGTTGCTGCTCTGTATTCCGCAAAGGAGAACGAAGTCTTTGATGTGTTGGATGGTCCTGGAGACTCGGACTCGGACAACGAAGGTAATTTCTTTGTGACTGAATAAAAATGGACAGGCAAGCAATTTAGCAAGTGATGTATGTTGTGTTGTCAATACACGTGTCTCAATGACAGAACTCAATTGGGCATTTTGCCAAATACATCATGCATTAAGAAATTCTATTCACAGTGGGTGCTTTTTATCCTTAAGGAATTTGTCCATTACTTACAGTGCTGCCTGTAAGTAAGTGAAACGCATGATGTTGTGCCATTGCATTAATGCTAAACATCCTTAAACAAACTGCTTGTGGAGGCATGAATTCTCATCCGATGAGCAAAAACATATTGGCCATTGTTATCCCACATGCCTCACATATCGGCCAGTGTGAATCGTAATTTTTATTTGAATTCTATCCAGCATACTAGTACTGATTTACCCAGTCCATGTTGTCTAACTGGCAATGAAAAACTTAACGCATGCCTTGCTTTTCTATTTTTTACCTGTACATTTTATTTTTCTTCTGTTTAAAGATTGTGTGAAACAAAAAGTGAAGTGTCTTACATCGAAGAAAGATATTTATGTTTATTTAACTTTAGTGGCCACAGCTTTCCAAATTTTCCTTTTTGTTTCCACCAAGATCAGGGTGTCCCAACTCTCCTAAGCTCCCCCTGATGCTTCATCTTCATAAATAAACACCCTTTTCCATGAATGAACGTCATATTTAATTTAATTGACATGTTAAGTAATGGCTATATATATTTATTTCCAGATTCACCAGGCGAAGTGAACTATATGTGGCAAGGTAAGCTATATTATATGTTAGTGAAAAAAGATTATTTATGCATCATTTCATCAACTTTGTAGCTTCAAAGAAGTATTTTTATGTAGGGCTGCCAGCATTTACGGCGGTACGAATAAACCGCAGTGTCAATCATCATGGTTCACTGAATCGTCATGGCAACCACTAATTCTGTCACTTCAACATAGGGTACTTTCGATTCCATTTACTCCAATCCCAACTACTCTGGAAGTGACATTTCTACTTTGGGAGTAAACTACTTTGTTAATGGCGATTACGACGTCAATGAAAGCTTCTGTAATGTCTATCTATTTATATAATCAAACCTATGTCGTTGGTTATCCCAATTTCTGGAGTACTACTAGAGTACTTCCGGAGTACTTAGATCTACTCCAATCTACTCTGATCTGATCCCGGGAAATGCAAAGGAATGATCTAGAGTAAACTATAGGATGCATCGTCTGCCCCTATATCTTCAAAACATCATGCACTTTTGCATGATTGTTCCCTTGTATCAATTTTAGGAAAAAATTCTAATTCCAAAAGGTGGCACAACAGCCTTGAAATTTCAGTATTAGCTCATATTTTAGGGATTCACAGTTATAGATAATATTGTCAATGTTAATTGAAATGATTTATGGATGTCACAGTTAGATTCCTTAGAAAGAGAGCTTTAATTTGAATACTAACATCAATGGTTTCCATTGAGTGGAAGTCGAAATTGTGTGGAGACATTTTCTTTTTTATCTGGTAAAATGCGATAACTCAAAAAAAGGATGTTAATTTGACTTTGGGAACTCAAACATGGATGATGGATGATTGGGACTTTAAGTCCTGTATTTATGCACTTGGTAGGCTAGTTAGGACAGGAGGAGGACACGGCAATGAGGCGAAGGATGATCTAAACAGCCGTACAACATAGGCCCAGGTGACCCAGCAAGAGCTGGATTTTAACCCTGGACCCAGTGATTGGTGGGGATATGGTCTACTACATCATCTGATAAAACCTTAATTGCATTATGATGTAGTCAGAAGAAAAAGAGAGGCAGGACGGTGTCTCGATGAGCTGTTGTATTTCTCATATTTACATGTATTTTGTGCAAATTTACACATTCGAATTTGATGATTAACTATCTAGAAAAAATATTACGTTTCCTACTTTCTTCAGCAAAGTGTTCCTTATGTTTTATTCTAATGATAACCTGAAAGTTAGGCAGAAGTTGACCTTTTAAGTTGATTTTTCCAAACATTTTGATATAACAGTCAGAAACTTTTGGCTTTCCAAAACATTGAAGCATGAGAAATTTTCATATATATAGCTGTCTACCATTCAAATTAAAGACAATTTGGTGCAAGAATTGAAATCATACAGCCAATCATGGTTCCCCCGTGGCCTAATTGGTAAGTGCGCTTGTCAACTGGCTTTGAGGGCTTGGGTTCAAATCTCACCCCGGGAACTCACTTTAGTCCGAGCCCATGGGACATTAAATGGAGGCGGGTTGTATCCAGTATTCTATGCTGGGGCAACTGAAAGACCCTGGGCATCCCTGAATTCATAGGGTATGTGCCAGACTCAGTCTTCTCATCTCATCATCATACGGCGATCGCCTGCCTGGATTGTGCATATAAAATTGATTATTATAAACTGATATAGTTCCAAACCCTTGCTGGTTCAGATTCCTCCTGTTGTGACTCTGATGTGCACTTCTGTGGGGGGTGGGGGAGGTTACTCACCAAGAGAGGGTGTATATAGAGGCGCGGCTGAATGGTTTAGGTTTTTTGGCCTTTTTGGATAAGAACGGTTTTGGTTTTTTGACAATTCAGATTAATTTGGTGCATGTTTTTGCAACCCAATCATGTTTGGTATCATTAGAATAAGCTTGAAAAGACGATTAAAATGGTTTATTGAGCATAAAGATTAAAATGGTTCCAAAACAATTTTACTGAGGGATTAAAATGGTTTCTGGTTTTGCCATAGTTTGCAGATTAGAACGGTTCCGGTTTTCAAAATTGACACACCCGGTAATTGGGTTCAGATACATTTTATAAAAACTATATTTTCAGATCAACTATCAGATCTTCTTCAGTTTGTGAAAGATAGTCTTGATGATATAATTGGCAACATTGAGCTAAAAGAAGACCTGGCGAACTTTGCAAGAGCGTGTTTCATTAATGAAATATCTTCTTCATCTGGAAAAGTGAAACGTCCTGTAATTGTGATGAAGGGTAACCCCGGCACTGGCAAGACCACCATTGCAAAGATAATTGCAAGTAAGTGTTTCTAACTGCTAAGGTTCCGTGATGTGTCTGTGAGTCACTTTTGCTGATTCTTCACTACAGCCTTCGCCTAAGGGAATGTCCATTCTTGCAAGGCTAACCTTTTGAGCTGGATAAGCATGCAGGCAATGGCATGGCCTTATTTTAACGAGAGCTAAGGGGTGTCTGAACCTTTTAAGGTGCAACAGAATTTCAAAAGGGCACTTTTTTATTTGCCTAAAGTAGCAAATCCCAGTATAAATCAATTAGTTCAAGTAAAAGATCACTTTTCATGAAATTGTACAACCAATGCCCATCAAAAAGATAAGAAATTCTTGATTCATAGCTTTCAGCAATCTATCATTTTGATGGATATTGTTATTCTGTATATTGATGGCAGCTGCTTGCATAATTATTCAATATTTATTCAACCAAATATCTATGCCGAAGTTGGCTCTTATATTGTCATCAACAGCAATGAATGCAGTTGCAGATGTCCACTGCCCCTCCCCATCTCCATTTTGTTGCCCTTGCCAAGAGGAATTCCTCCTGGTAGCATGTTGTGTACAAATATTAATTTCGCAAACTAAAGATAGCAAGTCAATTACAAAATTCTGTATTTCTCTGGTCATTGTAGCCAGTTGGGTTGCAGAAACAGTAGACCCTTTCTACCCCTTGGGTTAAATTAGGTCAGTGTCTCAAGCAAAGGGATAGCCTCCAGTTTGGAAGGTGTGTAAATGAAAAGTTTCAACAGACTGCTGGCTGTTGTTGTTTGTAAACATTTTAAGTAACTACACCGAGTGCCAGGTTATTAGGCTGCAATGGTTTTTGCCATATCTCCAAAAGTATATAAAATTTTTCTTTTTTTCTTCACCCAGAAGAGTGGGTTAGGATGGGAGATTATTCTGAGAAAATTTTGTCAAATTCCATTTATGGTACATTGGGATGTTGCATTCAAATATAGACAAAAATTTTAAAATCTCAGATGATAATGGCCTGGATATTTTCCTAACATTAATTTTCATAAAGTTATTCGATATTCGGACACTTTCCTGCCTTCACTTGGAAGCAATCCAATTTATCCTGCCCCATTGGAGTACCATAGAATTTACCTGAATTTTGACAAAGAAAGCCTCTCTTTGACTAAAAAATGTTTAAATAATTGTTTTGTAGGTCACTTTATGCTTTTAACTTCGTGTTGCAGGAGATTCAGCCAGATTGAAAAATATTGTTAAGACTGTTGGAAATAGAGCAATACACCATTGCTGCCTAATAACTTGGCACTCGATGTAGTGCACAATCGGCATGTGTATTAAATTCATTACTAGTTGTCTGACTTGTAGGACATGTAAGGCAATTTTTCTAGGATTGGTCAATAAGACGAAAATAGAAGCTGTAATCTCATTTTTTTTATACGGTGGTGCTGATGGTCTGAGGGACCTGGATCACATATTTTGTAGATCTGTGATCTGAATCCAGATCAGGGTCAGTGCTGCAAAATATACCTATTCGGATGATCCTGATATGGATCCACAAAATTTCACTACCAGCTTGCAGATCCTCCAGATCCCTGATCTGGATCACTGATATCCCTGATCTGGATCACTGATGCATGAATCCTTCTCCATCAGCGGATCAGTTCAGAAGGATCCAACTGCACTGCTGAGGCAAAAAACAAAATAAAGAAGGTCATCAAGGATTGTGCTCGACTGAACATCAATACTATGTCATTACCAGATACATAAGCTACATTAAATACAGCAAGTTAAGATATGGTTGTATTGTAAAGGAGGTAGAACACCCGCTGCATAGTTACTATGAATTGTTACCACCCGCTGCATAGTTACTATGAATTGCTACCATCTGGTAGAAGGTTGAGGAGTATCAAATGCAGAACTAGCAGATACGCAAGGTCATTTATTCCTGCTAGTATTAAAATGTGCAATGAATGCAAGTGGTAGTATGTATGTATCTATTTGGTGTGAATGAATAACTGTATGATTGTGTTCTCTCTGTATGCATGTGACTGTGATTGTATATATATGTGATTCTATGTCTATGAGGCAACACACTCCAAGTTTCACTTTCGTGATGAATAAAGTATTTATTATTATTATTATTATTATTATTATTATTATCACTTCGGATCAGCTGAAACAAACAGGCCCTTTGAAACAGACCCCATATAATGTCAACTTAAACAAATAGGGATGCACGGATATCTGGCACAGTCTCAAGTATCTGGCCCTGGTTTCTTGTTTTTTTTTTTTATGAGGCAGAAAATCTATTGGATCGGTCAAACACGAAAAGCTGGAAATTAAATATTTCTATCCTTACAGTGTTATAATTATGAGTGTAAGTTACCTTTTTGGAGTCTGAGATTTGAGCTACTGGAGCTTTCTTCTTCAGCTGACTGAACTGGGGCCTCTTGAGTCACAGTTCGCCCTGGTGGATTGAACAGTGTGTGGTAGCTTGGTGGCAGCCCAGGCCAATGATTACATCTTACTTAATAAACTTTGTGATCCTGAGCTATTTCTTTCCCTTTTAGGATTGAGGAATCTGGGTGGCCCAAGATCGCCAAATTTTCACAGGGTACCTACATTGTCCCACACAGGCGTCAGAGCCACTTTTGGTTGTTCAACGGACCCTAAATTGGTTGTTTCTACATAAATCTTGACATGCATTTTCGATCATCCAGCGGCGAGCATCATTTTGTCATTTGGACGCTTTGTTATGTTAATGAAGCACACGTTGACCTCTCCAGTGTTGCAGATGAACAATTCATGCCGCGCGGCTGCAAACCCTCAACTGATGCCCTTCATTTCAATGATGTAGGCCTTTTTTTTTTAAGCATGACTTTGTATACCATGGTGAAGAAAAAAGTTTGTTTTCACTTGACACTGAAAAAAATAGTTTGTTCAACACAAGAAAAAAATCAAAACGTTTATTTCCAACTGTAGCTACTTGCTAGGGTATTGTAATGTTAAAGTTGCAATAAAAAAGTTTGTCGCTAGACCCATGCTTAAAAAGGTTTTGGTCGATGCTTCACAAAGGAAATGGAAAATCACATGGAAAATCCATAGCCCCCCTACTGTCGTCTGGTTGGTCCCTAATGGTGAATGTGACTCTACGGGATTTTCTAGTATAATTATATATGTGTCTTTCTTACTCTTAATGAAATAATCAAGGTATGCATGTCAAGCCCACTCTATTGGAAAGCAAAGGCATAAACTTTTGTGCTCTCTCTCCCAACTACCTACGGTAATTTTTCCTTCTTTGATTTGATGGCCGGTGGTTTAATTGACAATGTTCTCCAACTACTGTGAGGGGGCTAACCTGGTGAACGGGTTCTTTGAATCTGGTCTTGATGTTTCTAGCTGTTTCTCCAGCGTAGGATTTATGGCATACGGGGCACTTAATTTAGTTGATGGCGCTGCACATGTCAAGTTGGTTGGTCTTGTCTTAGGGTTTCACTAGAGTTGAGCGGATGGTGTTGAATGGTTTGTGGATGGCGCCTATGTTATAGCTTTTGAAAGTGGCCTGGAGTGTCTTGAAAAGTGCTCTGATGTATGGGATCATCATCCACTTGTCTGAGTTTTGTTTTCTGGGCTTCTTTGTCTCCTTATCCTTTTTGTTGTTGCCCTAGTTCAGTCAGCTGAAGAAGTCTATGAGATGCAGACGAAAGCTCCTGTAGCTAAAATCTCAGACTCCAAAAAGATAACTTACACTCATATGGATTACTATGGAGACAAGCAACAACATTTATCATCATAAATGTTATCATTATTTGCAACTTGAAGGTTTCTAATATTCCATCTTTTTTACAGAGATACTGTACAAGTGCCGTTTTGTTGACGCTGACGATATAATCGAAGCTGGTCGGAGTGAGCTTGTTGGCCAATACCTGGGCGAGACAGCCGTGAAAACAAAAATTGTACTCAGCAAGGCGAGGGGGAAGACCTTATTTCTGGACGAAGCGTATATGTTAATGAAGAACAAAAATGATCACTACGGAAAGGAGGCCATGGACGCCATCATGAGCACCGTGGAAGGTGAAGCGTACACATCGAACGAAAGGCCAGCCATAATCTTGGCGGGATACGAAGATGGCATCGATGAGTTACTACTTTCCAATCCAGGTTGGGCGAGGCGTGTTACTCACCAATTCACCATCAAGGATTACACGCCTGAGGAACTTACCAAAATATTTCTCTTAATGGTAAGGAAACGCGGACTTTTGATCTCAGGCCCATGTGAAAAGGAAACAGGCGATATTATATTGCACTGTTTTAAGTCTATTCAGCCGGAAACTTTGGCCACTTTAAATGCCGGCGTTTGCCAAAAACTGGTAGACACAGCAAAGCTTTTCATGGATCAGCGTATATGCAAGAATATCGCTGAAGGAAGAGCACTGTCAAAAGACCATTTGGCCACAGTAAAAACAACGGATATTCTGCATGCCGTGAAAAAATTTAATGTGTAGGCCTAATTAGCAAACAGTTGTATTGATTAGCAAATGGTTGCATTTACTAGCCATGTAGGTTAACTTTCCATTGTTTCACTATTCACCATTTCTTTGCAATTTTTACCATGACATTGCTATATATGTACGGTAATGCTTGAAAGTAAGTGAGTGATGTTTTGTTGTTGGGTCATTGCTAAACATCCTCAACTGAGCTGCTTGTGCAAGCAAAAATTCTCATCCGATAAGGCTAAAACATTTTGTGTCATAGGGATATTTCAATTGTTTTTGCTACCACTATGTATGGTAGCATTACTAGCTCCTGCTGTCATGGCAGCCATATGTTGGGGTGTAGCAATTCACTATCGGTAACATGATTTGGGAGACTGTAAAGTAAATGATGTTACGGTACTCTTTATTCAAATTCATTGACTATTTTTGAACAGTGGGCAGACAGAGGATTAAAAGTTATCTCATTATTATCATTTTAGAGGGCATTGTCCGACATTTATAATGCCCAGTTCGTGGTTTGTTGGTCCAAAACCTTTTTTTTTTGGAGGGCATTACCGGTGATGAACTGGTCCTGCCCGAGGTCAGAAGTCATTATTACAAGGGGCGTTCAGAAAGTTCGCAGCTTTTTTTATGTGGACACTTCTATTCAATGTAGAACTATGAATTTTTTACAAGACAAACTGCAGCAATTTTGGAATGGATTTCCAAAATTTTGCACAATTTGGACATTTTGAAGTCATTCTGTGGTTGCCATGGATACAGAAAGTTCAGCTAGGCGGCGCTGGTAATACTGAGATCAAGAAAGCCAATGAATTGTGGCTGAGAGAGATCTCGCTCTATCACTTGTATTAGTGAGATTGACAATAATTGACTCAAGACATATAATATGCGCTTTTTAAAATACTCCCAGGTTCACCAAAAGCTTTAATTCATACACCCTACCCATTGAAGAAAATGTTCCTTGAAGCTCTCCAAAGTTTTGTGAAAGCATTTCCGTCTTCTAAAGCCTTTTCTCCTCCGTTGCCTGAAACTATGGGCCCCAGTGACTAAAGTAAGGGAAAACCAGTACTAATGTAAAGCTATAAGTCACAGGAATAACTGGGATAGATACTGCTGTCCATATAGGTCTCTTGTTCATACCAGTGAATCCATACTTTGTCGTAAGTCCTGATGTAGTTGAGGACCCACATCCTGCCACCTGAAGCTCTCTTGCCAAATCTTGCATGCAGGAGAGGTTTTTCCCACATGGGCTCAGTGTAAGAACAAAAACATTTGGTGTGTTTAAAAGTATATTCATAAGCTAAAATCTTATTTTTTGTGGCAAAATTTTGTCAATCTCACTAATACAAGTGAGGGAGGGACGTCTTTCCCAGCCACAACTCATTGGCTTTTTTTGCCCCAACATTACCTGTGCTGCCTAGCCAAACTTTCTGTTTCCATGGCAACCACAGAATGACTTAAAAATGTCCAAATTGTGAAAACTTTTTGAAATCCATTCCAAAATTGCTGAATTTTGTCTTGCAAAAAATCATAGCTCTTTATTGAAAATAAGTGTCCATATAAAAAAGTCCGGGAACTTTCTGAACGCCCCTGGTATGGTTTTAGAGGGCATTGTCTGGCCATTAATGCCTAGTTAGTTCGCGCACTGTAATAAGCAATAATGCACTCCAAAAAAAATCGTTACTGACCAATTAATGCTCGAACCTTGGCAAGGCATTAATGAAGTCCAAAAAATGGTAGGATGACATTGTTAAGAGAACATACACATTCTAATAGAATATTATGTGTGAAGTGTTATTGACATTGGTGAAGAACAAAGATGTATATGCATAGTCAAACTTAAGAACCAGTGGCCTAACAAAATCGCATTTAAAAGGGCAGTTACCCTGTCATGTCAACAAGCAGAGTCACAGTTACCCTGGTCTTGGGATCCAGTTACCCTCGTCATTTTCGTGACGCTTTAGAGCATGAATTCAATGTGCCTCTTTCTTGAAATGTGATTTTCGATCAAGGATAATGGTCATACACTACTTGGATAGTCAGTAGGAGACTCCATAGGCTCAAATTCAATGTTACATAATATTTAAGGCTAATTTTGAGACAAGGGTAACTCAGTTACCTCTTCCAGTTTTGTCACAGTGAAGATGATTTGTGTTGTTGACCAAGCCAAGGAGTCTGACTTGATGAGTGTGTTTGTTCAATGTTTGATTGTTTGGGTCAGCTACACGGTATTATGTTCTCAAAACAGCAGTTCAACAGAAAAGCGTGTTGTTACAGTTGCGGACAAAAGTATTCAGACAGCTATGCATTCTGCACATTACTGTTATTTACTCTTGATTCAGGGATGCAAGGATAAACATTTTAGTTTTAAGTCATTGCTCTAATCAATTGTAATTGTTAAACACTGCAAACTTAGGCATATATCTCTGTTTCAAAGCTTAGGGGGGCACACAAATGTAAAAGTTCAGCATAACAAAAGTATTCATATAGCTCTAACACACTGGGTATAAAGTGTATCAAAAGCTTGAATTTCTGTTCAAATAATTCTTAACTTTCTGTGTCTTCTTTGGATAACCTCCTCAGCACTTTTGAGTGCTTTTTTGAGTGTTTTTATCTTTGTTGTGTGACCCGTACTATCCCATATCGCAGGTATCATTTTACCGTTAAATGTATATGACATTTCTCAAAAGATGGCAATAATTCCATCAAGAATCATGGTATCTCTTCAAATGGTCCATCGTAGTTTTCTTTATGCAATAGGTTGTGTCTGATGTAAACTGCAAGAAGTGTGCATTTGGTTTTGTGTACAACATTTAGACAAATGTATAGTGAAGTCTTGAAAGTTTTGCCCATTGAAATAGCATTGGGCCTTGGCCAATTGTTATCCTAGGTCTTCTTCTTCTTCTTTTGTCCTGAATTTCCGTCCTTCACTTTTGGGACGCACCCGGTCTGCAATATGATGCTCTCCGGTTATTTAAAATGTTCACTGTTTTTTTAATATTTCCTGAGCTTAATCCTTTAGGCTTAATAGTTTTCTGGCTTTGGCTTTGGCTCATTATTTGTAGACGTCTCTGGTGCAGTTTAAAGAGCAGGCATCTCGACAGGGAGGTGATAGATGATACGATGCTAACGTTACGGGTCAATACACTTGCGTCAGAGGCTGCCTGTAGTATATTTTGTTCATCTGGGCTGACATCTATTTCCTCTAGGAGTCTCATAATTGGAGGCAAGAATTTCATTCTTCTGTCTTCAAGGGCTCGGCAGTGCACTATGAAGTGGGTTGGGGTTTCTATATCTTCTTTGCAGCATGGGCAAATTCCACTCCTGTTTCCCGAGATATATGTTCCATTCAGGGGGTAGCGCTGGACGGCAATTTGAGCATGTATAGTGGCCCTGTATATTGATAGAGGGTCAGTCGATGCGGTGGTCCAGATCTGGTGTGCTCTCCCTGGAAGGCACTCAGGTAGATTGATGAGATTGAGGGTCGATTTTTCATTGGCTTCTGACTGTAACCTTTCGGACCAGTAGCTGTGGACGTGCGTCTTTACCATCTTCTTCCAGTGATCTTTCTTGGGCGTCTTGTATAATAGGGAGGTCTTTTGCATCATGTGCAAATCATCACCTACATGCATAAATTAATTTTAATCCAAATGAGGCTGGCACTAATGATTACAGCAAGCCATGAAACCAAATTTTACTGTGTGTGAGCATTCAGCTTGCCTTGGTGAGCATATTTGCAGAAGTTTTATAGACATCAAAGGTAAACTGATACCGGCGATATAGGGTGGTATGGGTCACACAACCAGGGATGGGTTCAATAATAATTGTAATTGTGTAATTAATTTTAATTACACAGTAATTAAGAATTTACCTATGGTAAATTCTATATGTTTTTGTTGTTGTTAATATTATTATTCTTCTTATTCTTCTTTTTATTTCAAAATGGTCCTATGTCAACGAAAGTCAGTTAGTATGATAGGTCAGTAGTTGGGTATTATGTAATGGAGCTGAGTGAGGAGTTGTAAGGAGTCTCAGTTAGGAGTCATATAAAAGAGTCAAGAGTCCGGAGTCGATGCCAGGAGTCGGGACTCTTGTGGCACAGTCAGCTTTAGGAGTCTGCAGTCACGAGTCTGAGGCCTGAATCTTTAGCATGTGTCCCTCTGTCTGTGTGGCTGTTATGTCTAGCTGTCCATTTGTCTGTCCGTTTACAGGCAAAGTTTGGTTGGCAGTAAAGGTAAATTCTTAGTAATTGTCGTGATGACAATTACCGTGTTCTAGTTGTCATTGTAATTGAGTAAATTTAGAGGTGTAATTGATGAATTACATATCAATTACAAATCAATTACACATTCATTCTGGACATTCAAAATCAAAGACAAAATCCCTATTTCTTGGGTGTCAAACTCACTTTTTTCCTCCCACTGACTTTCCAGCTTCTCAATACGCTTGTTAACACTGATAAAGTCCAAGCTCAGACTGTGGGCGGGGATGTATGAGTTGTATTTCAGGACAAGTAACCGTCAAACATTGTAATTGTAATTTCATTGTAATTGATAATTGTAATTTAATTTGGTGTTTTAAAGCCACCTGTAAACGTAATTGAAATTGACTGCTGAGATGCTTTGTAATTTGTAATTGTTATTGATGAACGTAATTGAACCCAACCCTGCACACAACACCGATAAAATCACCCCAAAAAAGCACTCAGAACTTCTGAGAAGGTTATCCAAAGAAGCCAAAGAAAGTTACAAATTATCTGAGCAATAATTCCAGCTTTTGGTGCACTTTATACCCAGCGTGTTCGAGCTGTATGAATATGTATGAATAATTTTGTCATCCTGAAATTTTGCATTTATGTGCCGCCTGAACTTGAAAACTGGGATATGCTTAAAGTTGCATGAGGGGATGATTAAATTTTCAGAAAAAGTCCTTTGAAAAGCCAGTGCTTTCCATAGAACGGACATTTTCTTGGCAGTGTGTGAAAATTCAAGGTGAAAGATAAACTTAAGTCAATACATTTGAGTTTAAAAGGTGCCAAAATCATTTTGATGCGCACCAGAGTCTGACAGGAATGCTATTATAGCTCTAGCCAATAGATTAAGGTCTACTACACAGATGCTGTTACAGTGAATTACAGGGTTGTGGTAGACTTAAAGACATAAATTTAAACAAATATCGAAATTAAGCATCTACTTTTTCATTGTAGGAATTAATTTAGATGAAAAATTTATCCCCTCATGCCACTAAGTTTGCAATGTTTGACAATTATAATTGATTAGGGCAATGACTAAAATGTGAACTTTTTCTCCTCGCATCCTTGAATCAAGAGTATATACCAGTTATGTGCAGAATACTTAGCTGTATGAATACTTTTGTCCGCAACTGTATCATACAGATTGAGGGATTGTAACGTGTTCACCAGATTATTATTAACTGTTGGTCACACAATAATACATTTGCATCTCAGCGGCTGAGAATCTGTTTCCACAAGCAGTTTGGTGAGGATGTTTACCATCGACGCAAAGGCCATGCATCACCTGTTCAACTTTCGAGCCACCCTCATTCAATGTGTTTATCCCGAGAGACCTATGGTACCTAATTACCAAAAAAGCTAATTGGTAAAAGTGCTTTTGTAGGTTTGACCTGATGTTTTACGCCAAGAGGTAACATGACAAGTAGTAGTGTACATGTCCCCATGCCATATCAGTCATTTTTAATGGAGGTGTGTACACATCTCCATTTATGAAATCACAATTAGAGAATGGGAATTTTGGCGGAGAATCTGAAATTGGAGCATTTTCAGAATGTCTTTTGGTCACATTTTCTTTGGGAGATGTTTGGAGTCTATAAAGATTTATAACTTGATTTTAGAGCATGCAACTGGCACAGGAATGAATAGCAGGCATGTTGTAATTTGGACGTGACTTTCTTTACATATTGCTTGGACTAATTATTAGATTGTAATTGTTCCTTGCCTAAACTAGTGCTCTTGTATATGTGCCATCCGCCATGTGAATTAGTCTTACAGCATATAGGTGCCTTTTTTTTTTACAGCTTTATTGAAAATGCAAAGAAAAAATTTTTATCAAGAGCAGAATTCAGATATGGTTTAACCTATTGACATGAAAATCTACATTCTGTTGGATACACTATTTGGGCCAATCTACCATAATATGCGTTAAATCCTCTAGATATGCCTTTTGGGGTCTAAATGCTGTAACTGAAATTAAATTTAGCATTTAGATGTCTAAATTATACCTCTTTAAATGACATAACTCATTCAGAGGCCAATCTTATCAAATTTGCATAAAAAGCATCATTTTCAAATGGGGTGAATGTGCAACATGTAGAGGACTCATGTTCTATCTGCCATTTAATTGATCAAGCACTGTGAGCAGCCAAGTGCCCTTAAAAGACAGCACTTGTGTATGCTATATCTATCTATCTATCTATCTATCTTTCTATCTTTCTATCTATCTATCTATCTATCTATCTATCTATCGATCACAATGCTGGACAAATGAAATGCTGGATTCGGGGGATGTGAAATTAGACAACACACCACCTCCATTATGAACCTTTGGGTTCTTGTTGGCCTGGGCCTTGATCCACTGGATACCTATGACATCAATGGGTATGTTTTAGCATGTCGATGGTGAAAGCGCAAAACCTCGTATGTCAAAATTTTGCTATTTTTAGATTTTGA
Organism: Platynereis dumerilii; assembly: GCA_026936325.1. NCBI lineage: Eukaryota > Metazoa > Annelida > Polychaeta > Phyllodocida > Nereididae > Platynereis > Platynereis dumerilii. Next base: position 140,269 of record JAPTHN010000288.1, read on the forward strand.
GAGGAATGACTAATTCAATATCCAATACATGTTGTCAATTGGTCACCTTGCCTCTTTGCTATTTTTTGGAAGCTGTAACAGAGTGATTTCACCAAACGTTGTATGTCGATTTGTTCCAAAAAGTGGAAGTGCAAAACCTCGTAACTCAAATCAGAACTTTGAAGCACATATTTAGGATATTTCAACCTTTTTTGAAAAATTATGATTGTGGTATGTTTTTTATGGCTCACAGGAAATTTCCTTTTTATAAATTTTTTACCTCCCTATATTTATTGTGGTGATATAGGCTTTTGAAAAACAGCGTGCACGAAAATTTGAAAAAAGTGTCATTTTCCTCATTGTTGCCATTGTATCCACTAATTAAAAGTAGGGGAAGATGGGGACCGATGGGCCATGGGGACCGAACTCTTAACTCCACATCAAAAACGTTTGGTACGATCTAATTTGCATTTTTAACCGGCCTAACAGCGGAGGCCGGTTAATACAGGAGCTGTAAATGGATCAGGTGAAACCATAAACAGTAGGCATAAACTGCAACCACAAGCTTGCAACCACAAACCAGATGTAAACCATGTTTGGTGATGACAGACAAGGTTTTTTCCCATTGTGATCTTAATATTTCACTTACAGTTATGAAATTTGGTACAGGTATGGGACTCTGGGTATGGATTGGGAACATGTTGAGAAACCCAAGATGGCTGCCGTTTTGTGGCAGCCATTTTGGCAGCCATCTTTCTTCATTCTTGAATTGCCCATTGTGACCTTAATATTTCACTTAGGCTACAGTTATGAAATTTGGTACAGTTATTGGCCTGTGGGTATGGATGAGGAACATGTTGAGAAATCCAAGATGGCAGCCATTTTGGCAGCCATCTTTCCTTTCTTTTTAGAAATCTGTTCAAACTGCATTGATTCTTTACTAATAGTCTAGCATCTTCCAATCAACTATTTCTCCTGTCTTCCAATATCAGTTGCTCAGTGGTTTAAGCAATGGCACCTTCAAGTTCATTGCGTTAGGTCGGTTTTGAATCCGCGGGTTCTTGTTAGTATTGCTTATCATATCTATAAATCCCATATTGATGACTGATTGATAAGTTGTAGCACAAGCATGTAGTGGGCAAAACGAAATTTTCAACATCTAAAATTATTTTTTCTGATTCAGAAAAAGTTAAATATCTCAAATGTGTGCAGACTCGAGGCAATCTATTTCCTATGAAGATTTCGCTATATATTGGTGGCAATTTACAAATTGAATTTCAGAAACAAGTACCATTTTTCACCAAAATAGAGGGGTTTAACCATTCTGAAAGCTTTTGGGGACCGATGGGCCACCCAACATGGGGACCAATGGGCCACTATTTCTTGAGTTTATCAATAGGTGGCATGTTGGTATGGGCCTGGATATTAAAGTCTATTGGAGGAAAAAGCACAATACAACTTCACGTTAGTATCCTTAAATGTTAAGTTTCAATTTGAAGGAATGCCCTCAAATTTACAGTGATGGATTTGCCTCAGTAATGGCTTGAAACACAAAAAGATGGAACTTAAAAAAATTAATATCCCTAGAAATCACAAATTTTCAATTTAGTTAGTATTTGGGAAATAATCGAAACATCATGACCCTGCTCGATATTGCTGCTATCTTGAATGTAAAGTAAATTTTACTAAAATAAAACCTAATGAAGGGTTATTGATGATTTTTATTGCTTTGCTTACATATTTCTCCTGCAGGTGGCATACTAGTACAGTGACCAATCAAAAATTCTAATTTTCCCCTAAAGATCTAAATGATCAACAGAAGAGATTAATTGAAGGAGAAAAAATTAAATTTTACCCATTTTTTAAAGTTCATCAACAAATTTTAGGTTTTAGGCAAGATTCTGATGGTGCGGTAATAGCCGAACTTCTGTATCGACCAAATATCAAATACATTGTAATTGTTTTCTTCTTAGTGACAAATGAACCAATCATTTTGGAATTCTCCGATAGAGTTTCTAATACATCTGTTCATGTACTGCTAAAATATCATTTCAATAGCTTTACTATAACTACAAAAAAGTAACTGATGACATCGGTGAAAATTTAGCTTTTTTTGAAAGTGTAAAATCTGGGCATATCTATATTTTTTTATCTCTTATTATCATATACACTCAATATGATCAACAAAAACATCTTGGAACCAAATTTTGAATTCTTCCTCCACCCTTTGGCAAGTTATTGACATGGTTCATTGGACCCCATGGGATGGCCCATCGGTCCCCACGGTTGGGGACCGATGGGCCCCCATCATTCTTGACAGAGAATGTGTTTTCTGATCTTTCTCCCTAGGTTGATCTATGTGAATCTTATATCATTTTGTAGAGAATTACACCGGCTAAAAGCATGCACAGTATTAATCCTGTATCTGAAGCAGATTTTCCTCCATGGTCAATAATTCATCAAGCGGCCCATCGGTCCCCTCTCTCCCCTAGCTGTTGTTATTTATCATGGTCAACTTATATTTTTTACTGTTTACCTATAGATTAGAGGTACATTAAATGCTGCAAGTTGCTTTAAATTGTGATAAATGGTCGAGTTACAAGGTTTTGCACCTTACTAACTTATAAGAAAGTGAAAGTGAAAAACCTTGTAAGTCAACATTTTCAATCATATCTCATGGTGACATCAATGCTAGGGGTCAACGACCTCTGACAAAAATATTATGCTAAAACAGGGTGTCACTTTCTATAAATCAAGTTGAGCCTAACTCACATATTGATAAACATTACCATAAAAAAAGATCGGTGATAGTTTTTTCCAATTTATGAAAAATGGCTTTTTTTTGACATACGAGGTTTTGCACTTTCACCATCGATATACTTGTGTATATGCTAAGAAAAAATGTGTCATGTGACTCTGTATTATTAGTTAACTACATCAAACTAGCGAAACAATGGAGAGTCCCCCAAAATGTATCTTGTGGTGCAACCTTTTATGTGTAAAAGTATGTTAGATTATTATGCATTTTTTACAATGTAAAGCTATGGAAACAACTCATGAATTAGTCAAATGTTTTCTGAAATATCATTGATGTTTAAAGTCAAACACTTAAGCCTTAAGGAGAGGTATGGGTTAATAGTAGGCATTTTTAAAGGCAGATGTCAAGAGTCCAAATTAAGAGATATTGCTATGTGCCAACAAAGAAAAGTCTGTTCTTCCATGGCAACCACTTATTTGTGTACATATGTTCAAATTGGCATGACAACAAAATTTGACTTGTTGTATATTGTTTTATAAAGAGCAGTATGCACTTGGATGTCTGAGTCATAGGTAAAAGATGTTAACCTTAATTAAATATATATTTTCTGGGAAATTGTTCGTTGATGTTCAACCATACATGCCCTTAAAAATATATTGCAATTACAGCAAATATCAAAAGGAATGATTCATGCCAAACTTAAGTGGGTATTTATTAAGCATTTCCAGCTTCCTATAGCACCTGGGGAGCTATTGAGTGTACTGGAGTGTTACGATATTTTCACAGGCTTTAGAGGACTCTTCGGCAGAATGCAGTCTGGCAGCTGGAAATATCCTTCCAGGAGGAATGTGTGTTTTGTGAGGGATAATCATTGCTTGTTAACGGAGTGACCGCGAATGCGGGTCACCCGTTTAACCCATGGTTGAGCATTATATGGTATTTTGTGTATTGGATGGTGCAAAGTTTTTGTGCAAATGGATTTGGATAGTTTGCCATGGAAATATGGTGAAGAGAATTAAATGGCAATGTGCTTTTGTGGTAAAATACTTGCACACAGGCTTGTTACATGGAAGGTGATGAAAATGCTATTTTAAATTTATTGTGGATTAGCACTGCTGCCATGACAGGCAGGAAAGCAAGTGACAGGAGTCACCTGGTTTGGGTGCTTGCAAGCATGTGTGAGCATGAATTTGTACTGGCGTGGTGCTAATTTGTGATTTAATAATGTATTTACATGGCTGACTTCTCAGAATATTATATAATGCCTTATTGCAGGTGTAAATTGATGAAAAACATGCCAAGATTCATGGCACAGATGCTTGGGTGGCCATGTTTGGCGTAGTGATCTTAAGTTGTCTATCAGTTATGTGGTCTGGTCACTGGGGAGACACTGGTGTGCAGATGTGCAGAAGTCTCTACTAGACTAAATTCAAGCAGCAATGAGCAGCAGAATTAGTTTCTAGACACTTAATCAACAATACTAACAACTTTTAAGGACTCATCTGAGATCTAAAAACTTTTGTGGGTACAACTAAGTAGGGACTACTTTTTCAGCAGTGGACCTACACTGCAGCAGTGATGTGTCATGTTTTGACTTGTCAAGCACATGTTTGCTGCAGACTGCAGGAACTGGCCATGTAAACAACCACAAGCAGCATGCAAATGAGCAAGATATGGCAGAGTGAACTTGAAATTGTTTTCTTTCATACTGTGAGAATCTGTAATTTTACAGATTAATAACAATAATTTTGGATAACAAAATTAACATTTATAAATTAAGTTGTCAGAGCCTCTGCAAGTTACACATCGACAAAGGGAGAATCAAAACAAAGTGACATAACACATTTTGATAATTAATAACACAAGGTGTTTTTGACATAAACAAAAACCTATATTTATGAAAAGTTACATAACCAATCAGTTAACATTTTTGGAGAATCCTAACAATCCAATTCAAGGAGTCCCTATGAAGATTTTTATGACCCTAAAACAGTTTAAAAAAAAAATTTGAGATGGGTTTCATTTTTCAGTACAGAATTATGAATTACATAGAATATCTGACTTGATGTATCTGGAGACTTGGAAGCCATTATAGATTTTAGAAATACTGCCTTGAACCTAAATGTACTGCAGAGCCGACTTTCTCAACTCTCTGTCGTTTCTACAGGATAGAAAATTTCAAGATAAGACATCCAGAATATTTTACTTCAGTCAATCCAGAATATAAGTTTTCACATGAACACATAGGCGTATCGGACAGGGGGGCAGGGGGGGGGCGAAAACAGTAGAAGTTAGGGCAAGCAGGCTAAAATTTTGGGCAGATGTTCAAACTATCATTATTGAAAATCAATGGTTCCCATGGCATGTTATGATAAAATTCCATGGAATTTGGATTATGAAATTTGGGCAAACGTCGCTCGCCCTCCGAAAAAATCCGCTCGCCGTACGCTAGGGTGTTTCAGGTGCCCCAAATATTTTCCGATCCAGCTTGACCTTGGTCTGGTATTGCGGTTTATATAGTAAAAGTCACATGCAAAAATTTGGCCCCTTCTATAAATACTTACCTTTACCAGAATTCACTTGAAGTTTATAATGTAATTCCCCATTGGCAAACTTGCAAATTCTCAAGATATTTCAAGAACAAATGAAGAAATCAATATTTTTTTCTCAATCCACAGTTCCTGAGTAAGTTTTGGAGGGAAATTCAAATCTGGTGTTATTTTTTGTACAAACCCATTTGCAGTCAGGGAAATTACCAGCATATGAGGACAATTGTAATTCCAGCCAAGTCCTGGCCCTGACAGGATGATTGAGTGTATGGGGTTGATCAGTAGGGTGGAGTGAAAAAAGTCAAAATGTGAAATTAAAAAAAGAGCCCCCCCAAAAACTTGTCAAATACAGTTAAATTACTATTTATGACCATTTTGGGTAATTTCACTCATTTCTGTAACGCCTACCCTGGGTGTTTTGAAATCACCTTTTTCGATGTTTTGGGAGGCGTCAAAAATGCTGTTTTTGGCCATAAAATGGGTTATAGATAAGATAGAGACATGATTTAAACAGCTGAAAGTAAGTTTATAACCATACCAAACTTATTAGAAAACACAAAATGCAGAAACACTTGCTTTACATGATGTAATATTGAAATAACAGGATTTTTGCCAATTTTTTTCACTGCTTTTGTTCCCGAAATGATGTTTTTGTCATAAAATTGGTTCTAAATAAGTTACAGACATGATTTAAAGAGCTGTATATATGTTAGACACAACCTAGCACAATAGACAATATTGTGTGTAAGAAAAATATGCTTTAGATAATGTTATATTGAGATATTATGATTTTTCTTACTTTTTTGCAGTCTTCAAATTCTTTGAATTTCGTTTTTGTCATAAAATGAGTTCTAAATTAGCCATAGACCTGTTTTAAAGAGCTGTACATATGTGTAAGACCATGCCAAGCACAATGGACAATATTGTGTGTGAGACAAATATGCTTTAGGTGATGTAATATTGAGATATTTTGATATTTCTTACTTCTTTGTATTCTTTAATTCTTTGAATTTCGTTTTTGTCATAAAATGGGTTAAAATGAGCTAGTGAATGATTTAAAGAGCTGTACACATGTTTTATATTAGGCTTGACATGATAAATAACTTTATATATGAAAAGAAATTTCACCTTATTTGTTAAATTGATAAAATGAGACAAAGAATGAACATTTTGTGAGACAAGTACTTTTGCGTTCATGAAATAATAATACTTGTCATAAATTGGGTTCCAAATGAGCTCGGTACATGATTTAAAGAACAGAAGATATTCTCAGGACAATGCTGCACATGATAAATAATATTGTATGTGTCATATATGTCATATCTAATGTAACATAGGGATAACATGATTTCTGAAATTGTTTAATAACTAACTCCGAACAGGGACAATCAGATATTATACAGCATTATTTCTTCAGCCTTCTTATTATGTCTTTATCTTCCAAGGACACCATAAACACAATATAGATGCTCAGCAAAAGGTAGCATGATATATCCATCATGGAATTTCAGTGATTCTGTACTAGAACAGTCTGGAACAGTTCAGCGACAGTCCTGCCTAAAGTTGAAAACATTTTAATGATGTTTTCTTCAGCTCAAATGCAAGTCCTAACCTCTCTGTAATGTTTACATGCCAACCTGGTGTTTATTGTACATTTGGAAGATAAATACAAATAAACCAGGTTGAAGAAATAATGCTACTTAATTAAGGCCTATCATCAATCTGCCAGATAACTTTTAAAAGCATCTTCAAAGCTTAAAATAAAACATATAAATCATGTTATCCCCATATTCGATTAGATATGATAAATATTCCTACATATAATGTATTTACCATGTTTAAGATCGTCTGAAAGATATCTCCTGCTCTTTAAATCATGTCCCTAGCTCATTTTGAATCCAATTTAGGACAGGTACTATAATTTCATGCGCCGAAAAGTTTGTCTCACCAAACTCTCATAAAATCATATTATTTCAATATTACAGCATGTGCAGCTTAATTGTCTCACAAACCATATTGTCCATTGTGCTTGGCACAGTCTTACACAAATGTACAGCTCTTTAAAGCATGTCTTTAGCTAATTTAGAACTCATTTTATGACAAAACTAAATTCAAAGAATTTGAAGACTGCAAAAAAGTAAGAAAATCATAATATCTCGATATTACATTATCTAAAGCATATTTTTCTAACATACAATATTGTCAATTGTGCTTGGTATGGTCTAACACATATATGCAACTCTTTAAATCATGTCTGTAGCTTATTTAGAACCAATTTTATGACAAAAACATCATTTCGGGAACAAAAGCAGTGCAAAAAATTGGCAAAAATCCTGTTATTTCAATATTACATCATGTAAAGTAAGTGTTTCTGCATTTTTGTGTTTTCTAATAAGTTTGGTATAGTTATAAACTTTCAGCTGTTTAAATCACGTCTCTATCTCATTTATAACCCATTTTATGGCCAAAAACAGCATTTTTGACGCCTCGCAAAACATCGAAAAAGGTGATTTCAAAACACCCAGGGTAGGCGTTACAGAAATGAGTGAAATTACCCAAAATGGTAATAAATAGTAATTTAACTATATTTGACAAGTTTTTGGGGGGGCTCTTTTTGAATTTCACATCTTGACTTTTTTCACTCCACCCTATTGATCAGTTGGGTCTCAGAAGAAAGTCTGATCTCTTTGCAGCCATCCTCACCACACAGCAGCATGTCAGTGGCGGGACTTAATTCTATCCAGTTTCACGAAATACTGCAAAGTCATCAGCAGCTGATGACAATTTCCTAATTTCTCTGGAGCCTTCGGGTTCTTTTCCTCATTATGTAATGGATAGGTCTGCCAAAAATCATAGAGTTAGTTGACACTGTGATACAACTTTATACCAAGTTTGGAAGTGATAGTTGCAGTAGTTCTTTTTAAATAGCCAGTCAAAGGTGATTTTGAGCACTGCCTAAGTCATGGCTAGGCCATGACACTGTGAGAGTGTCATGGGAGGGTGATGACAATGCTAGGGTGATTGTCATGTGAGGCTGAGGACATTGGCTGTCATGAGCTGGTGATAATTTCCCCTACTGATTTGCCATGCTGCCAGAAGCTGTCAAATTTGTGAAAATCTGCGTAAAATGGCAGAATTTTAGGAAATTCAACACTTCCTAGCTCATTCGGAAGACCTGCTGTAAAATAGTTTATGCCAGATTTGAATTGCCCTCCCAAAACTTACTCAGAAACTATGGATTGAGGAAAAAATATGTATTCCTTCATGGATTTTTGCAATATCTTCAGGATTTGCAAGTTCGCCAGTGGGGAATTACATTATATACTTCAAGTGAATTCTGGTAAAGGTAGGTATTTATAGAATGGGCCAAATTTCTGCATGTGACTTCTACTATATAAACTGCAATACCAGACCAAGGTCAAGCAGGATCGGAAAATATTGAGGGCACCTAAACACCCTACCGTTCGCCTGTGCATGAATATGACAGTATTTCTCAGGGACCTTGAATTAAAAAGAACTATACACAGAGGTTAGATGAAATGACTCTCAAACCTAAATCGAATTGTAAAACAACAAGTGTATAATGAGTCTTGAGTCTGAGTCTATGTGCCATAAATATAACTTTTTCAATTATTCTGAATTCCAAGACAAGCCTGCAACTGCAACAGCAATCCACAACCTGTGTGATGGCGCTGTGCCCAGCACAGGGGTGATACATTGTGATGTTGGCTGCACATGCCCTATTACCATTGCTGGACATGTGTAGCACGCACCACACCTCAATGAGATAATGTTTATTGAGAGGTTGTATTGCCACTATGCAGAGAGCAGTGTTTGTCACACTTTTATGACAAGCGCTTCACTTTCTAAGGGTACAGAAACTTTAAATTTGCAATCTATTTCTGTGATTTCATGTCAATTTATATAAATAACATCTTACCAAAACCACGTGCTACCATTTGTTATACTAGATATACATATAACTCATTTGAATAAACTTTTACAACATTGCCAGAACAAATATCAATAAATATTTTGCACTTACATCCAGCCTTTGTTTTCCATCAAAGTAAATCATTATGCAGCTACCTACATTATCTCATGGAATCTACTTGTCAGTTTCTCCCATGTCTAAAGCTACCATAGCATCACATACACCTCGCATAAATTCAAATATGCTTCCCATTGTCTCTGTACCAAAACTGCAACTCAACCTTCACTTCACCAACAGCACGCCACCCAAGATCAGAACAATTGCATAAATCCAGCTGACATTATTTCCAACCTTTTTGCCAAAAAAAACCAAAACCACGCCTTACCCTCATGTCAATTTGCCAAAACAACCTATTTCCACAACATCACTCCGTTTTGCAATCCGCGGATTCTTGTTACTTTAGTCTTGGTGTCAAGTTTCCAGAAGCAGTGCTCTGGCAAGGTTGAATGCCTTGGAAGTTTCCAAACACATTAGTATGTAACTTTGAGTTAATTTTACTGATATATTGAAGCTCGCCTGGAGCTGTAATAGGCACTGAAGTTTCATTTTAAAATTCAGTTAGGAATGTCAATTGCATAGACACAGTTTTAATTTATTACCTTCAAGATGTGCTCAATATTAATATGCAATTTTTAGCTTGTCTGTTAGACTTCGGAAACAAAAATCTCATGGTTTTGAACAGGAAAGAGTACAAATACAATTTACATTTGGAGAATGATAATTTTAGTTATACGTGTACCCATCAACATTGCTATGGGATTGATCTAAATGAATTACTATTATCCTACATGGAATATTCCTCAATTAAACTTATCGTTACATGCAACAATTATGCTGTATGAGGAATCATTGATATCTATTAATGACAAGACTTTACTTTTGAGAAAACTTCTGTCATTTATAAATTCCTGCATTGTACACAAAGAGAACAGAATTTTATTGATGGAATTATTAAGAATGCATGGAAGTAACCTTGGATGCGAGTTCTTAAGTATATGAAAGAAAAGTGAAAAAGAAAGTCAATCAGATCTTGAAAATCGAAAGTGACCCATTGTTCCAACTGCTTATTTTCTGCCCTCCGGAGTAAGACTAAGAATTTTAATTTGCAGAACCAACAGATCGTTGCAATCCTTTATATGAACTGGTATACAATTGTATAATTTAAGATGATTTCATGCACCACTTCAGCTGCGCCTGAAACAAGGTTCTGTGATTGATCGCCATGTTTATATGGGGGATCTCTTGTTTTCATCCTGTCAGCAGGAAAATGTCGTCCACATGTTATGACGTGCACACAAAATGATGTGCACACAAAATGTCGTGCACACATACAATTGCTTGTCATTGTTGGCTTGCCACTGCTACAGTGCTAGGCAATCAATGTTGGCAATCAATCAATGATGGCAATCAATCAATGATGGCAATCAATCAATGATGTCAATCAATAATGATGCCAATCAATCAATGATACCAATCAATCAATGATGCCAATCAATCAATAATGATGCCAATCAATCAATAATGATGCCAATCAATCAATAATTATGCCAATCAATCAATAGTAATGCCGATCAATCAATAATGATGCCAATCAATGATGCTAATCAATGATGCCAATCAATGATGCCAATCAATGTTCATCTGACAGCTAGGACCACGCATTATGAGCAAATGGATTGATAGTTTTTAGGTATATAAGCCTACACATGAAGAAAGCTGCTTATTATTCAACAAATAATGGCGATCTCTAGTCCTCCTATAGGACAGGTTACGTCTTAGTTAGGCCTACAGATTAGTGAAGTCAACTGTTATGTGTTATTGGGCCAATACAGTATACCTCATCTGCCTCCACACTCAAATAATGATCTGAAATTTTGGGTTAATGATATTACTATAATTTCTGTGTAATTCTAGATTGTTTTACCCCTGTGGCTTTTTCAATTGTTTTTCTATTGTAGCTTGCTTGTGTAAAAAATTCATACCTTTAACATATACAGGTATATAGATTTTATTCATTTGTACCTCTGTAAATATGTTAATTGCAGAAAGTTAGTAATTACCATACATTTTGTATAGCATAAATGTATGCATGTCATGGTTATTTTAATTTTGCTAATGATGTTTATCTTTGTTGAACTTCATTTAAAAGTTGAAGTTGTTGGAGAGACCAAGATAAGTAGAACCTTTGCATAAGTAGATTAGTTGTACATTTAAGAATTTCTTATATTTCTCTACCCTGGTCTTCCCTACTGTGTTGTGTTGTCTATCTATATATATATGTTACTTAAATTACCCTGGTGCTAATTAAGTGAAAACAGGCTCATAGACCCTGGCCTTAGTGGTGCTTAATAAAAAATGAGATAAAGCTGTGCATGCTGTGAAGATTCTCGACCCTGAAGTGAGTCAGAATCGGAACTCTTGGACTTGTAACTAGTCATTTTAGGTAATCGACTTTGGGGTCGTAATTGTAACAGCTATTGTTAAAAATGTGCATGTTTTTAGTCAGCTGAATCTCTTGGAATGGTTGGTGCTAGTTATTAAATTTCAGCTGGAATACTGTTTTTGTTATACATGTCTCATGGTGGATGCATTCCTTATGCTTGCTGTCAAGTGTTAGGCCTGCAGTTGGATTGTTTTGTGAACATAGTGTGCTCTCCAAAAATAATGATAAAAAATAAATACGTCATTGTGCCCAATAGATTGGGCTATATATGGTATTAATTAATAAAACATACACATGGGTATGCTCCCTCTGCTGGTCTAAGGGGCTCGTGTGTTCTTCTAAACAGATTTTCTTCATTTTGATGTATACATACTGCACTTAATTTATATTTTGCCTCAATATCTTCTAGTTGTTTAAAATTACAATCTTGCCGTCAGGTAGAAGTTATTATTTTTTTTAATGGTTTCTTGAGTTTATCTTGAATGTAATATTTATATTTTTGTCTCAATTGTTTTTGTAATCTTATGTTTGTACTTTACTGTGTTGCTTTATATATATGCATTTGACAGAACTGTGCATGTATGATGAAAGTCCATTATTCCAGTGCCTGTGCCAGTGGTGCGCCACCTGAAGAATATATACCATGTAGTCTAGTATCCAGGCGTATCACTTGCATTCGGCTACTACAAAGCATATCATTATTGTCATTACAGGGAATATGTCTCATTTTTAGCTCGTCTGTTTTCTTTGAAAATGAAGAGCTATTGTCATCACTGGATAGTCTTTCTCATCGTCGTCTTCTCACAGAACTAAAAATAACTGTAAACTCATGACATTGTTCAAATCTTTGTTGAAGGTAATCTTAGGAAACTTTTTGGTCAGTCCATTTCATTTGACAGCTGTTGTTGGGTTTTTTTGCAACAAAAAATCTGAATGGCAAAGACCAACTAATTAATAGGTGAAACACCAAACAAAATCTGATGAACTAAGCACCTAAAAACAGCCTTAAGGTTGCACAAAATTCATCGGAGAGCATGTAAATCTGCTGGCTTCAGCAGCCCCCAGACCTTGTGGCCGGTTGATACTAGGCCTATTGGGATCTATTTTTCTCTTTATATGTTATTGAGTTTTTGGTTTCTTTTTTGGTTTTGTTCATTTATACAGCAAAACAAGTTTTGACGAGCAACTGTGAAGTGACCAATAATAAGTGGAATTATGTTGGCTATGAATAGACACCACCCTCCAAAAGTTTAAATACACCTAGAAAAGTGAACTTTTTTTTTCGAAATACTTAATTTTGAATGAATTTTTGTTTTATATTTACATCCAACAATATCCGAAGTCACATTGAAGTCATAAGTTGTCTTTATGTTGTCATTTTAGGTCATTTTGGTTGAAATTTATGGTCATTCTCGATATCCTAAGTTATATTTTATAAAAAATTATCTCAGCCCCGTTATATCTTCTAGGTTTATACAGTCTAATCATATTTAAATGTTTCTAGAGTTGTAACATGACAGTAACAGTAGTTTTAAACCCCAAAAAGACAGTTTAAAATTGGACATGAAGTATAATCACAGAATGTATCTTCTCAAGTGAAAAATATTTTATTTCAGCTGTTTCAGTATTGTTTTTATCCAAAACTATCAAAAATTAGTATTTTTGTTATATTTTCAACCACCATTTCTGGTATGAAACTACTGGTAAAATCATCACAAACCAGTGGAAATGTGTGAAAAAAATGATAAAATGTTGTAAATATGAAAGATAACAGTGCATTTATCGCTTTTCATAGAAAATGATAAAAAGGGATATCAAGAAAATCATATTAATTTATACCAAAATGATCTAAAACAATGAAATATGGACACCTTGCGGCCTGAATGTTAATTTCCACATTGTTTGATGCGTGTATAAAACAAAATTGTGTTGAAGATGAAGTATTTTGAAAGAAATCTAAACTTTTCTGGTATATTCAAACTTTTGGAGGGTACTATACAATATACATATCAATTTTAAAAAAGTATATACAGCGCAGCATACTCATGTACCGTAATATGGTGAGAATAGGGACAAGGCAGGAAAGCATTTTATTTCTTCAAAAACAACAACTTGTACTTATCACAGGTACTTGATTTTTGGCACGTGTTTAGAATATATTCCAAATAAAAAATTCAGATGGAGTTTCATGCTTCTATCTGCAGGCGGTAAGGAGCTGCAGCACCTTAAATATTTTATTCATAGATATAAATCAACCAAACAGGGTATTTGAGACTATTCTGAGATTTTTTAGAGGTTTTGTGCCCATGCTATGACAGGAAAAGGGCCAATTCTGTCCCAATTCACCCCATATTACGGTACTAAAAATAAATTAATCACAGGTAAAAACAGTGTCGATGTGCCAAAATCATTTATCAAATGAAAGAAACCAATCAGCAATCAATTTGTCAGTTTATCAGTCTCTCCGCCTATGTAGAACTATCTACCTATCAATGTAAAATAGTATACATGTATATCTATCTATTATCATGTAGATTTCTCTCACCAGGGGCTTAGTGAGCAAGAATGCTATGCCGTGTCTATAAATAGCACACCCACAGCTCTGACACCATTTATAATTGTGTCTTTAGCTTACTACCAGCCCCTTAGATGGTAACCCGGCTGTGTGAAGCTACCCCAATACCTTGGCCACTGGTTGTGCTATTTATAGACACAGCACAGCAGACTTGCTCACCAAACCCCTGATGAGAGAACTCATGATACTATGTGTTATTTTGTGCAATTTCAGTTTCTGTCACAAAATGCAGAACAGACATGTTTAAATATACCCAATGACCTAAAACAATCTCTGTAGTAAGGTTGACCATCATCTGGGCTTTCTGAAATGGGGTCTGCCGTTTTTGTAGACCCAATGGTAGTGCACCCTTTCTCTCTTTTTGGCGCGAAAATTTTAAAACCTCCCAACCATAAATTTAAAATCTGAAAATTAGGACTTACCAAGCTCAGGCAACATTGCCACTACATAGATAAATTTCTCATTAACAGACGAGTGTTGAAACCGCTTGCGGTTCTGGTTATCGTTACAGTACCGAAAATTTTACATTTTAACCAGTTTTCTGTATTAAGGCAAATTTCAACTTGCATTATTGTTAAGGCATTTTGTAAATTGTGAGTTTAACTTGAATTAACAATTCGGTAATCACTTGAAAGGAAAAAAGAAATAGAAAATGACGGTTTTTGCAACTAATAATTAATATATAATTAATATGTTTATGTATGTATATATATCTTATTTAAATATATTGTAATTTGTTCAAATTGTCAACCTGTAATTTAGGCTTTGATCTTAGTAAATTGATACTGTGGTTTTTTTTTAAAGCTTTCAATAAAAACTGAGATGTAAGATGTGAGAGTTGCGAGTCTTGTGTGACAGTGAGTGAATAAAAAATTAGTAAATCTGAACTAAGGCCTAACAGAAAGTTTGGCTAGGCAGCACAGGTAATGTTGGGGCAAAAAAAGCCAATGAGTTGTGGCTGGGAAAGACGTCCCTCCCTCACTTGTATTAGTGAGATTGACAAGTGTGTGTGTGTGTTTGTGCTTTACGTCTCATCAGCACCTTATTGGGCTATTTAGAGACATCCTTGGTTTGTATCAAGGGAGTTAATAATTCAGTTGGATTGGTGTTCGGTAATTATTTTGTTTTTCCTGTCTTTGTGTTCGTTTGTCTTTTTATTTGTTCTTGTATCACTTTCAAAGAAACCGAAAAAAAATCATGTTGAATCAAAACAATAAGAGCTCCATAAAAATCGTCTGTGAAATCATACTGAGTGACTAGATCAAGTACATCTTTTTTTGTTGCAAAGGTGTCTGGTGGCCAACTGTACATCTTTAGTTTAGTTCGCTCAGTCAGTTTGGCAGACATTTTTTCAAAGCCAGGCATTGGTAGAAGATATGCAGCTGCCAGGTTCAGGTATCTTTGTACAAACATTGGTCGTTGAATGTCACCATTTGGTACTCTTCCTTGAAGGAAGCGGAGGAGATATTCTCTGTAAGAGATCTGTTCTGGTACTGGCTTGTCTTTTCCTTTGTTAACTGGTTGTCGTTCCTTTTCGTTAATTTCTTTCTTTCATTCTACTTCCTTGTGTGGTGAATGGTCATCCCTTACTTCCCCTTGACTCTCGGCTCTTTCTTCCTCCTGCGGATCCTCTGCACCTTCTTCTTTTTCTGCATCCTGTGGAACCTCCGGAACTTGTTCCTTTTCTGCCTCTTCATCTTCTGCTTCCATGGATTCATTGTCGCGTGTTGTGCTTCTGTCATCATCTGAGTCGTCATTTTCCTCTTTTGTGTCTGTTGTAGTTGTGTGTTCTTCGTCCATTGCTACCTCATGAGGAGCTGTGGCTCCAGCTGATGGGTTTGGTTGTTCAAGGTCTGCCTGGGAAGTAGGTCGTTGTGTGGTGGTTGTTGTCTGTGGCAGAGGTGCCCGAAGGAATCGTGGGCGGCAGGGGCGGTCCGATAAAAATAGGGCAAATCATATTTGCACCAATTTCGCGTGACTAAATTTAAATAGAGAGGCACTAATAATTTTTAAATATACTTACTACTTTGTTCCTAAACCAGTAAAATAAGGCCTTATAATATTTTTTTTCTTAAAGATCGAAAGGGTACCCTTGCCCCCCCTGGACAAGGGCAGGAGGGGAAAAGATATTGCTTGGGTTGCCTTCAATGTCAGGATTTCTTTTTCCTTAGTCCACTGTCTACAAGTTTTGCTGTAAGAGGGATGGTCTTCCTTACAGTTGACACAAAGAGGAGGAGATGAGCAAGGTTTTTCTTTTGATTGGATGTGGTCCTGGGATCGACAGTGGCCACACACTTCTTGTCGTCGGCACCATTTGCTCAGATGACCAAAACGCTGACATTTGTAACATCTTCTTGGATTGGTTATATAACGTCGAATCTACATTGCTCCCAAATAACTTTAATGCTTGCAGGAAGAGTTGTGTCTGAAAAAGTCAAGATGAGAAGCTCTCGATTATCCCTCTGGGGGATTCTATGAAAATGAATAACATCAGTGAAAGTTTCAAACCATTCCTGTAAATCTTCGTCCGAGTTCAAATAGCTAAGGGATTAGAAAACCACTCCCAATCAAGTATTCAAGGTCCGATGTGGCTCGATTATTGCCGGTGTACCTGCAATATCTGTCAGCCCAAGGAGTTTCCGAGTCTGGTCGTCGTTTCTGGTCTTAAATAGGACGGTTCCATCCCTCTGCAAGGTTGTCTCTGCAGGTTCGCCGACTTCTTCAATGAAGTATGGTCTTGTAGATGGCGAAAGGATATATATAGCATGGTCGATGGTTTGAACACTATGTATCTGTGTCGGTACTCTGACTTTCGTGATGCCGTTTGTCGATTTAGTAGTTCCGGGTCGATGCAGTCATCCGAGGATGACCGCTGCCGTTTTAGTCGAGACTGTGAATTTGGAAGAGAGTAAGCCATATGAATTTTGGTGATTCATCCCCCAACTAATATGGGTAGGGCTGCGCCCAGTACCCTAGTCCAGGGATACATGGGGGATATACTCGTAGAAGGCTTGGTAATATTATACATATTAAAAACATGGCCAGCATGTAGACTAGGGTGGTTCATTTTTAGATGGGAAAAAATTATTTTGTGAATTTCACATCGCATACCCTCTTATTTGATGAGGTTAGGTATAAAACTGATGCATGAGAAATTTTATGAAAATACAACAAGAGGAAGGGGTCCCCCAAAGGCCTTAAAGTTGCAATGTTTTTTTAATTTTCGACCATTTTCGCCAATCCGCGGTTCTCCATAACTTTGTCAGTATTAGTCATACAGCATTCTAATTGCTATGGTTGGAAGGCTCTCAAAAAGACCTATATTTTGAATACCAACATCAATGGTCTAGGACGATATCTTGACTCCCATTGACTCTTCGGCCTGCACTTTTCTGAATGAAAATGTCGCTGACTGTCTAATCCTATTAAAAAAAGGCTTTAGATGTTTTTTTCACTGATAATTGCTGTGATTCACATTCTTTAAGTTCCAGAATAAGCAAATAAAATATTTTTTTAATGTTTGGTCATGGAAAATCCAGATTTATAAGCTTGGAAGTTTTAATGCAAAATTTCGTCGGAATTATTGAAAAAATTCATGGAGGGGCTGTTATATTTCATATTTTAACTTCACAAGAATTAACTATAGGACTACATCATTGGTACCATGAGAATGCTAAATGTATTTCCTTTCATTTGGTACCACTCATGTTGCCCTGCAATAAATTCTGATGAAGATATTATATGAAATGCAGCAGGCCCCATCTCACATTTTACGAGTTATCAACTGACGTTAACATTAAAACTTCATCACTCACATGCCAGGCACTCCCATGGTAAAAATCAAAAAGTTTTTTGTATTTGGTCATTCTGGAACTATGAGAATGGGAATCACTGTAATTATCATTGAAAAAAATTCCAAAGCCATTTTTTAAACAGGATTAGACAATCTGCGTCATTTTAATTCTAAAGAGTGCAGGCTGAAGGGCTAATGGGAATCAAGATATCGTCCTAGACCATTGATGTTGGTATGCAAATTGAAGGTCTTTTTGAGAGCTTTCCAACCATGCCAATTAGAAGGTTGTATGACTAATACTGACGAAGTTATAGAGAACCGCGAATTGGCGAAAATGGTCGAAAATTAAAAAAACATTGCAACTTAAAGGCCTTTGGGGGACCCCTTCCTCTTGTTGGATTTTCATAAAATTTAAGCTGCATTGTTTTTGCACCATTTCTCACAAAATAGGAGGGTATGCGAATTGATATTGACAAAAAAGTTTTTTGGACCACCCTAATGTAGACTTGGTCAGAACCTTCTTTGATTGACCCATCAGCCATGGCCAAATAGGACCGAAGTCCTAATGACAACATGACAAGCCGATTGACTGGACCGGGCCAATCAAGCCACCCGTCTAGGAGAAATCCAGGCCAAAGTAGTGTATTGTATGGGAGGGACCAACTTAGTCCCACCCAACTCAACTACCAGGACCCATTCATCCTCCGACACGGGTCGCAACCCACGGCAAACAGGTTGCCCAATTTCCGTCGGGGAGACGTGTACTTGCGCACTGTCTTCAGTTGGCCACAAGAGATAGAGGACTTCACACTTGTGTTATACCCCTTGACACGAGGAGGCCCGAGACCTGCGGGGGCGTGAGATTGTCAAAATTTGCCACAAAAAATACGATTTTAGCTTATGAATATACTTTTAAACACACCAACTGTTTGTGTTCTTACACTGAACCCATGTGGGAAAAACCACTCCTGCATGCAAGATTTGGCAAGAGAGCTTCAGGTGGCAGGATGTGGGTCCTCAACTACATCAGGACTTACGACAAAGTATGGATTCACTGGTATGAACAAGAGACCTATATGGACAGCATTATCTATCCCAGTTATTCCTGTGACTTATAGCTTTACATTAGTCCTGGTTTTCCCTTACTTTAGTCACTGGGGCCCATAGTTTCAGGCACCGGAGGAGAAAAGGCTTTGGATGATGGAAATGCTTTCACAAAACTTTGGAGAGCTTCAAGGAACATTTTCTTCAATGGGTAGGGTGTATGAATTAAAGCTTTTGGTGAACCTGGGAGTATTTTAAAAAGCGCATATTATATGTCTTGAGTCAATTATTGTCAATCTCACTAATACAAGTGATAGAGCGAGATCTCTCTCAGCCACAATTCATTGGCTTTCTTGCTCTCAGTATTACCAGCGCTGCCTAGCTGAACTTTCTGTATCCATGGCAACCACAGAATGACTTAAAAATGTCCAAATTGTGCAAAATTTTGGAAATCCATTCCAAAATTGCTGCAGTTTGTCTTGTAAAAAAAAAAATTCATAGTTCTACATTGCACCCCTCCACCACTGAGTACGGTAATGATTCGCCATTCAAAGCCTATGTATTGAGTTAGTCATAAACAAGGAAAAGTGGATTATTAATACAGTTTACAGATTACCCAATGCGAATGTCAAATTATTCTGGGAAAACATGATTATTATGGCAGATAACATGCTTGCAAATTCCAGCACTGTCATTATTATGGGCGATGTGAATGTGAATGCACTGTCGGAGTCGAAGGCTAAGCAGATTAAGGACTTCACGGACAACTTTTCTCTGTCACAGGTCGTCAAGATGCCCACCTGTACTAAAGGCATCCCAAGTTTAATAGATCATTTCTATATCAATCGACCCAAACGTCTATCTGCTGTTATAAACTTTGATTGTGGTTTGAGTGATCACTATAACGTCATAGCGGTCTCAACGAGGATTACGTGTCCAAGAAGACCCCCTGTCGTTAAATATTATCGAAGTTTTAAAAAGTTTAACGAGAAAGCCTTTTGTGATGAACTTAGTATGGTACCCTTCCATGTGACGGATGTGTTCACTGATACTGACGACGCTCACTGGGCCTTCGATTGCCTTCTGAAGGATGTTGTTAATCATCATGCACCCCTAAAGAAGAAAATTATGAAGCATACTAATGCACCCTTTATGAACAGTGCATTAAGAAAATCTATGTACCAAAAGAGGGTTGCTCATAATAAAGCTCGTCGTGATCCACACAACTCCAGGAAGTGGGAGGTCTTCAGGGCTAAAAGAAACGCTTTTGTTGCTCTAAAAAGGGAGTCAATGAAAAAGTACTTTAAGGAACGCTGTGCAGACGGCCCTCAGTCTAAGACTCTGTGGTCCATCCTTCGTCCGTACTTTTCCAACAAGAACACAGCCAACGAGTGTCTTGCTTTACGTGAAGACAATGCTATAACAACCGACACCCTCTCCATTTCGAACATCTTTGGTGAACATTTTGGCAAAATTACCGATAACATCGGCATGAGTGAAAACTTTGACGACGGAAGTGATATAAATAGCAAAATTTCTGTGTATGATAACCATCCAAGTGTCTCGGTGATTCGAAGGAATAACAATGATAGATCTTTTGCCTTAAAGACTGTATCCCATGCTGACGTCGCCAAGACGCTACGAAACATCAATCCCAAAAAGGCTACTGGATTCGACCAGTTCCCCCCCAAACTTCTGAAGATTGCCGCCCTGTGTTAACTGGTCCCGTCGCAGCTCTGTTTAATAGAATTATTAAGACAAAAACTTTCCCTAGCAACCTGAAAAAAGCAGAAATCTCACCTATTTTTAAAAGCAAGGATAAATATGATAAACATAACTTTAGACCGATAAGTATTTTGCCTTCGCTGTCGATAATCATTGAAAAATTAATTAATTTACAAATTCAAACTTTTCTGACGAGATTCTTCACGTTAATATATCAGCTTACAGGAAATCTTATAACACACAGTGTGTAGCAATCAGAGCTATTGAGGACTGGAAATCAAGTCTCGACCAAGGTCATTATGCTGCTGCTATCAGTACCGATCTTAGCAAAGCATTCGATGTGCTGCCCCATGGGCTACTACTCGCTAAGTTGCAAGCATATGGTTTTGATGTAAATTCCCTTGAACTTTTGTGTGACTACTTGAAGAACAGACAACAACGTGTGAAAATCAATGACTCGAGAAGCCGCTGGCATACTATCAAGAAAGGCGTCCCTCAAGGGTCAGTCCTCGGGCCGACTCTTTTCAACTTATTTCTTAATGACATTTTTAGTATCGTTGATAAATGCAATCTGTACAATTACGCAGACGACAATGTAATTTCTTTTGCGTCAACTGATTTCAATTATTTTAAAGAAACTTTAGAATCTGATGTTAGAAATATTTTATACTGGTTCAATGACAATGGCCTTAAGGCCAACCCAGAAAAATTCCAATTAATTTCATTTGGTAATACTTTAACGTCAATTCAAGCTGGTGTGACAGAATTATGCAGCCAGAATACAATTAAGTATTTGGGTATTCATGTTGACTCTAATCTTACCTTTAAAGATCATATTCAAAAATTATGTGCTAAGGCTGGTAAGCAGGTAAACGCATTAATGCGCCTCAGTAATATTCTCGATTACGATACCAAATTTTTATTATATAAAGCTTTTATAAGTGCAAATTTTGACTACTGCCCTGTTATTTGGTCATTATGTTATAAGAATGATTTGTCAAAAATAAGTAAACTTCAGACCAGGGCCTTAAGATTTGTGTTGTACGATTTCGATCTGAGTGCCAAGGATCTTCTTATTAAGTGTAAAACTCCTAGTGTTACATCTCTATGTGTAACTAAAATAGCAATTGAGATGTTTAAAATTGTTAATCGTATTTCTCCAGATTATTTATGTCAGTTATTTAATTTCTCTGGTAATAATTACTCTTTGAGGAGCAACAGTACATTGCAATTAAAACTGCCAAATAGTACTAGGTATGGCAAACTTAGCTTATCATACATTGGGGTAAAATTATGGAATCAATTGTCGAAAGACTTAAAGGAAGCTGGTAGTTTAAGTGATTTTAAAAATCTAATAAAAAACTGGGATTCACCAGAAAATGTATGGTTTTGCGTAAACAGTTTTTAATGTAATTTTAATGTCATTATTATTTTACTGTACATACTCTGTATATTTGTACATACTTTTATCTGTTTTATCTGTAATTTCAGTCACATAATAGCCCTGGCTACTGTTTATTGTTTTTACCCCGTGACTTTAAATAAAAATTTGTTATTGTTATTGTTATTGTTATTGTTACCGTATCCTAAAATGGCTGACACCAAAACTGTTAGTGAATTGGAAGCTTGCATAAGGCAACTCAGATGACCTCTATGACCAAAATGAAACACTCTCATTAGTCTTTATTGTACAAGACCCAATAGTTTGAAAGATTTCTGTGATTCATTCAGTAGATTTAATACAATCCACCACGGAAAATTTGAATCGAGAGACGGTAAAAATAACGATCGGAGACAGTAACTGTATCTCAAAATTCCTGAAGGAGACGGTAACTGGACACTGAGTAATCAGAGTGTCTGTGGAGTAGGGTCAGAGATCACTGAGTAACCTGTGGTAACAAGGCATTATGGTTCATAATCGTGAGATTTTATACTGATCAGAAGAACGATGCATGTAAGTTGGCCATTTGCTCAATTTATCAGGGAATATCTCAGCTAAATATTGAGACTTGAGTTCAATGTAAAAGTTAACAGATATATATATGTATGATGATGATTCTGGCGATGGAAATGACTTCTTCATTTTCAAAATGTTTTATTTTTTATGCCAAAATTAATTTAGGAGTCCAAAAATCAGTCTCTGGAATTGAGGTCAATTGGTGGTATATTTAAATGCATTTAACAATTTTTAAAAATATATCAGAACTATTTCTAGCTAGTAGTTGTGTAGCTATGCATGCGTAGGGAGATCTCAACACGGTCAAGCTCTGCCCCAACCCCAAGTAATTCATCATAAAAAAAATTTGCCTGTCTCACCCCATAGATACGAATGAGATCCTCTGGAGCGATTTTGATCCTTATGGAGCAGTAACAGATCCTCCGGAGCAATCTCCACATGCTGGAGTGTCAGGATGCCAAACAATTGGACTTTTCTGAACCTTTTATGACATTTTTGCCGTATAGGACTCTACCACCTGTTGGATTAACTTCTTAGGGACATATTTGAATCAGGTACTGTACTGATATTTCCAATAGTTACTTCACAATAAGCTCCCCCAGTTTTCAAGTTTGAGTGCATGTTCATGGAGTTGGTCATTTTGCATGTATTTTTCTCCGTTCAGAACACATTCAAGGACAAGTAGGGTTAGAGAAGACTTATCTACAATATTTAGTCTTTGATTGCTTTCAGACTTTATTCATCTCTTGTTAAAATCATATTTTGTAGCATAATAAGACCAAAATTGTTGTGTCCTGAATAGAGTGTGAGTGAGTGAGTTGGTTTTTTACGTCTCATCAGCACCTGAGTGGGCTATTTAGAGACATACTTGGTTTGTGTCAAGGTTCTTGATATGTTAGGTCTGTGAGATGTGAAGGTGCTTTGTTGTTGCTTGTCATTTTTCTCTTGTCTATGCAAGGAAATCGTTGGTCTGTTGAGCTGGCTTGATTTGTTGTTTGGGATGGTTTCTTGTACTCAGCAGCTGTTTCTTTCTTCTTCGGTTGTTGTAGTGACATTTTTGTCCGTGGAGTTGTTTCTTTCTTCTTCGGTTGTTGTGGTGACATTTTTGTCCGTGGAGCGTAAGGAGAGGATGGTTGACTTTGTTGAATCTTTTTACTTGGTTGTGTGCATAAGTCAGATTCAGGATGTTTCACAGTTTCTCCCATCTTTGGTCGGTCTGGTGAAGGCGTTGTCCGAAAGAGATCCAGGAAAAGGTCCCCATTAAGTTGAATCCTTTTCCGTGGTGACAAATGTAAAATTGGTCTTGGATAATCTGCGTCTTGGTCAGTTTTGTCCATGTCCTGTTGGACTATGCGCTTTGCTTCAGGAAAGGAACATCCTGTGTCAATCACATATTGTACAATTTCTTTTTCTCTCTTGAAGACTTCACAGTTGTGGCTAAACGCAGGGTGGTCCCCTCTGCAATTGACACAATGCGAGGGCCTGAAGCATGGTTTGTCTCTCGTGTGAGTGTGATCTCGATCACCACAATTGGCACAAATTGTGAACCGTCTACATGTTGTACTGATATGTCCATACAATTGGCAATTGAAACAGCGTTTTGGTCAGGGAAAGAGTGGGCAAACTCTGCACTTTTCAAAAGCTACAGGTACTTTCTTGGGTACATTGTTGTTTTTGAATGTCAGTTTTATGGATTCATAACCATTTCGTTGGGACAAACGTTTGAATTGGGTAATGCCATGTTTTTGGAACCACTTCTTCAGTTGAGAGTCTGTGCATGTCTTGCTCTCTTTCGAGAAGATAATGCCTTTGCCTGGTTTTTGGAAAGGTTCAATGGAGACTTGTGTGTTCGCTATTTCTTTGACAAGTGCCAGTTTCTCTTTTTGTGTGTCATTCCGTGGGTGAATGAGAAATGTTCCATTGAATTGACGTTGTATTTTATCTGCTACTGTGTTGTCACAAATGTCTGCAACAATTTCGTACACAGCGATTGCTGATAGGTCCACCAGCGATTTCTCAAGTCCATTTATCACAAGGCAATTTTCATCTTTTGACATGTGTGAGGGGCGGTCAGGGTCAATCAAGTCATCTGATGATGTACTTGTCCGTGGAATCTTGGTAGTCCAGTCGCAAATTTTTCGATCTCAGCCTGGTTTCCCGCTGAGGGAGGCGCACCTTGGTAACCCGGTTGACGTACGATCCGGTTTGGAATCATGGTAAATGACATATTCATTGATATTCCCCTGTAAGGTAGGGGACACACCGTGCATGCGCACTGTCTCATGTTGGCCACTAAGTAGTAGAGGAAATATGAGCTCATTTTTGATGATGACCCCGCACGGAAGTACAACAGGCCGAATCATATACCAAAATGTTCGCCAGAATGTCAGCTATCTGAATCCGGCTAAGAAAATTACTGGTTCCAGGTACTAACTAAGGGAGAGCTGTTGCCATGGCAACAGATTTATTAAAATTGTAATTCTCAAATTATTAATTTTTAATGCTTTTTTTAAACACCAAAGTTCACAGGTGAGGTTTTTGTGCCTGATCAAACTAAAGTTGAGACAGACTTCCCACTGGCAGACCAATTTTGCTTTTACATTGTATTGGTTGCCATGGAAACGAGAAATCATAACAAGTTTGAAGTTTCCAGTCATTATCATACACTTTGATATCTTATACTCCAAAATGATTTCATTAAACCCGCTAGTGTTTTATATGGAAATGTTGCTGAGAGTGTCCTGTTTCAAAACCTGAGCGAGATTTTTATGTTTTATGTCTATTTATTGCACTACAAAGGTTTCCAAGGCAATAAGTCAGGACAAACAAGTTTATAAGAATATTGGAATTTATCAATATCTCAACTAATAGACATGCCATAGTGCTCATTTTTGGACATAATCATTGTGGCAGGATAACCTTCAGAAAAGTGAACCCTCGGATGTGTGGCATGGTCCTGGTTGACGTGGAGACAGGATATCATAACAAATTTGAAGTTTTCAGTCATTGTCACACACTTTGATCTCTTATACTCCAAAATAATTTTATTAAACCCGCTAGTGTTGTATATGGAAATGTTGCTGAGAGTGTCCTCTTTCAAAACCTGTGTGAGATTTTTATGTTTCATGTCTAGTTATTGCACTAAAATGGTTTCCAAGGCAATAAGTCAGGATAAACAAGTTTATAAGAATTTTGGAATTTATCAATATCTCAACTAATAGACATGTCATATTGCTCATTTTTGGACATAATCATTGTGACAGGATGACCTTCAGAAAAGTGAACCCTCAGATGTGTGGCATGGTACTGGTTGCCATGGAGACAGAATATCATAACAAATTTGAAGTTCTGGTCATAATTGACACATTTAGAGCTCTCATATTCTGAAATTATCTCCTAAAACCTGCAGTTGTGATACATGAAAATGTTTGGGAGAGTGCCCTCTTTCCAAATATGGGTTAGATTTGTATGTTTCTTGGAAATCTATTTCATTATAACTATTTCCAAGGTAACATATCGGGTCAAACAATTTTGATGAATTTTGGAATTTCTGAATATCTCCGAGATCATAGAATCTGATATGCCATCTTGCTCATTTTTGGATTATATCATTGTGGAAGGATGACCTTCAGAACAGTGAACCCTCCATTTCATGTGCCTTGGTTGCCATGGAAACAAGCAGTCAAAACAAATTTGAAGTTTCCCGTTGATTTATAAATAACACACTTTGGTCTCTTTTGAACTAAAGTTATTCATAAAACCAAAAAGTGTTGTGAATCTAAATGTCTGTCAGAGTGTCCTTTATCATTATCACCTGGTTGGCTGTGAGTATCACTGTTTACAATCAAAATATCAGGGCCTATGATATTGTAAAAAATACCACCCTTCAAGGGCGATATTTTTTAACAATGGTTATGACATAACCTGCATTTCAGATGCCTGATGACGTCACAAACCAAGCAATGGCCAAAACAATAGGATTGTGACGTCACCTCCATTGTTGCTCCATGGCGACGTCACATTTTTGTAATGGCAGAAAATAGTCCCTCTTTATAATTGAAAATTTGAGGTAAAACCAGGTGATAAAAACAAAACAACCACGCGTCAGGGCACTTCGTACAATATCACTCGCTGTTGTGTGAATTAATATCACTCTCGCCCTGCGGGCTCGAGTGATATTAATTCACACAACAGCTCGTGATATTGTTACTCAGTGACCCTGACTTGGGTTGTTTTGTTATAAAACATAGACAAGATTTGCATGTTTTATGTAATTTATCTTACAAAATCGTTTCTGAGACAACAAGTAAAGGCAAACAATATATTTGAATTTTGTAATTTATCAATATCACAACCTATATCCTGACCATCATGTTCAATTTTATGACAAACCATTATGTAGCAATGACCGTCAGGAAAAGTGACCCTCCGTGGGATATTGTGGTCCTTGTTGCCATGGAAATGCATAAATCTTTAGATATTATATGTAATTTTGAGAGTTTAACAAATTTAATTTTGTGAGATCAATGAATTTCCAATCAACAATGCATTAGTACATGATTAGGCATTTTTCAATTCCAGTGTGTCAGACCTATTATGTACCCGTGTTTTTTCAATGTATTCCAAATTAATAACGCCGTTTGGATATGTTTTACACATGGTCATATATGTGCCATGGAGCCATTACACTAATTTTGTCAAAACATGACGGTTCAATGAGGCGTTGTGACAAACAGTCAAGTTTTGGGTGTTCACACTTATTACGCAATTTCTTCAAATTCCCTCGAAAAGCACCAAAAAATGTATCCAACTGATCATAAATACCATGAATGTTTACCTCATAACACAGTGAAATGTAGAACCATCATTTCAACCATGGATGAATTCATGATCAAAAAACGCATATAACTATCCTGCATTGACATAGCATTGAAATTGCAATTTATTTCAATGAAAAGATCATGTAAGCCAGACAAAATATGAAACCATTATCAAACTTATACCTTGCTTTCCTTAGGTTGAGAGCTCACCCCAAACCAAAGAACATCACATTGCAACAATGACTGGCCATGCAATTGAAAATATCTTGAAATTGATGGAGCTCATATGATTTGACAATACTATTCCTATGGGAAACTGAACCGGGAATTTGCCACTTGCCATTATGTTTCCGAGAGATGCAGGGTTTGATGGTTCGTCACACAGGACTAAAGAAGGGTCCTAAAGACACACTCTAAGGATAATTTGCTGTGATATGACGTGTTTTGACAGCAAGATGGACTTGAAAAATGGTACTTCCAATGGTTTTCCAATACAATTGTATAATTTTTATTGCTTGATCATGACGGCATCCATGTTTATTATGACATGGCATTTTATGATCAGTTTGGTCAATTTTTGGAGCCTTTCGAGGAGAGTGGGGGATTACAAGAGACCATGGCATCAAATGTGTGAAATGCAAGATGTCACTGCTTCACTTTAGGTTTGCAAAGTTACACTTCAGTAGATTGTCTGGGTGAAAAATTATGACACATGAAAAACTTGCAGGTCAAGAGTTATCACTTTATATTGCAAATTCTATCACCTTTAAACTGAGAATCTGTGTCATTTCAGCCGGTTAATCGGTGAAAATCAGCCAATTTTGACACTTCAAATTGCAGGAATGTCTTGAAATGTTCACAGAATATGTTTTAAAGCATTTTCTACTAAGTCATACCTCTCTTTAGACTCAAAACAGCCTCAAAACAGCCCAAAAACAGCTGCGACAAGATACCTTGTCGCAACTGTTCTACTATGCTTTGTTTCCATCCTTGACAGCTGCACTGTCCAGGAGGGTCTTCCCATTTACCTCAATGGTATCTAAAATATTAAGGATACCCCTACAAACCTTTAATTTAATGCAGGACTGGAGCACAAGTACTTATTTGTTGAGACTATGTTAAGCTTAAATTAGATTAAAGATAGGATGACCTGAAATCTGAATAGCAAAAGCGGATGCTTAGTGCCACTAAAAATTATTAGACTTTAGCGACGTGACTCCGGTGACAATTTGTGAAGTCAATTGAAATGATACATGGTTAATAAGTTGTCTAGAATATCAATAATATGTATGTGTTTCCATTACAAACAAGACTGCAATGTCCCATGGAGGATTCACTTTTCTGAAGGAGATACATACACAATGATTATGTCATAAAATGAGCAAGTTGTCAAGAGTATCAGTTAAGATATTGATGAATTAAAAAATCCTTCAATTGTCTTTACCTATTCCATTGTCTTGAAAACCGTTCAGTGGATAAATTTTACATCATACATAAACATCTTGCCCAGGTTCAGAAAGAGGACATTCTCACAATACATTTTAATGTTCAACACTTATTTTTGAGTAAAAGAGACCAAAGTGTGTTAATTATGAATTCCCTCGAAACATCATAGTTGTTATTTCTTGTTTCCATGGTAACTAATAATTGTAATAAAATGTCATGGAGGGTTCACTGTTCTGAAGTTCATCCTTCCACAATGATTATATACAGAAATGAGCAAGATGACATGTCTATTAGTTGAGATATTGATAATGTCTCAACCTCATCCAAATTATTTGACCCGATATTGATAATGTCTCAACCTCATCCAAATTATTTGACCCGATATGTTGCCTTGGAAATAGTTTTATTGAAGTAAATTTCCATGAAACATACAAATCATACCCATATTTGGAAAGAGGACACTCTCACAAGCATTTTCATGTGGCACAACTGCAGGGTTTATGAGGTAATTTTAGAGTATAAGAGTTCAAAGTGTGTTAATTATGGCCAGAACAGAATTAGTTATGATATCCTGTCTCCATGGCAACCAGGACCATGCCACACATCCGAGGGTTCACTTTTTTTAAGGTCATCCTGTCACAATGATTATGTCCAAAAATGAGCACTATGGCATGTCTATTAGTTGAGATATTGATAAATTCCAAAATTCTTGTAAGCTCGTTTGTCCTGACTGATTGCCTTGGAAACCATTTCAGTGCAAGAACTAGACATGAAACATAAAAATCTCGCACAGGTTTTGAAAGAGAACACTCTCAGCAACATGTCCATGTACAACACTAGCAGGTTTAATGAAATTATTTTTGAGTATAAGAGATCAAAGTGAGCGATAATGACTGGAAATTTCAAATTTGTTATGATTTCTTGTTTCCATGGCAACCAAGACCATGCCACATATCTGAGGGTTCACTTTTCCGAAGTTAATCCTGCCACAATGATTATGTCCAAAAATGAGCATTATGGCATGTCTATTAGTTGAGATATTGGTAAATTCCAAAATTCTTATAAACTTGTTTATCATGACTTATTGCCTTGGAAACCATTTTCGTGCAATAACTAGACATGAAACATAAAAATCTCACACAGGTTGTGAAAGAGGACACTCTCAGCAACATTTCCATATAAAACACTAGCGGGTTTAATGAAATCATTTTGGAGTATAAGATATCAAAGTGTGTGATAATGACTGGAAACTTCAAATTTGTTATGATTTCTTGTTTCCATGGCAACCAATACAATGCAGAAGCAAAATTGGTCTGCCAGTGGGAAGTCTGTCTCAACTATAGTTTGCCCAGGCACAAAAACCTCACCTGTGAACTTTGGTGTTTTAGAAAAGCATTAAAAATTAATTATTTGCAAATTACAATTTTAAAAAATCTGTTGCCATGGCAACATCTCTCCCTCAGTTAGTACCCGGAACCAGTAATTTTCTTAGCCGGATTCAGATAGCTGACATTCTGGCGAACATTTTGGTATATGATCCGGCCTGTTGTACTTCCGTGCGGGGTATCTCCTTAAATATTGGACTTTTTGGCTTCTGTTTC
Organism: Platynereis dumerilii; assembly: GCA_026936325.1. NCBI lineage: Eukaryota > Metazoa > Annelida > Polychaeta > Phyllodocida > Nereididae > Platynereis > Platynereis dumerilii. Next base: position 170,953 of record JAPTHN010000288.1, read on the forward strand.
CTCTACTAAAGGATAGAGGTCTTCACCTTAGTGTTACCACCCACAATCCTACCAGAGAAGGTGAAACGATCCTGTACAGCTATCCTTCATTAGCAAGTGCATCAGATTCAATTTTTTGGTGACTCAAAATGGGCTAATAATCTGATGAATCAATGTAAATGATAAAATATCAGTTTGGTAGTCAACTGCTGACCAGGTTACTTGGGTTTTAAAGCTTGTAATTGGCTGCCCAGAAGCAGCAAACATGTGTCAGCCGCTCTGATAGGATCCGTTTCATGATTTTCTCCATTCAAAACAAAAGCTCATAGGATCGTTTCAATCCATGCTTACAGCAATTTAGCTGTTATTTGAATTTTGAAGGTCCACAACATTATTCAGTTTGCCAACACAATTTCTGAATACATTTTCAGTTACCCTGACTCTTAAGAAATGCCTGGAATGAACTTTTACTCTTATAAAAGCTGCATTTTAGTCATGAACACGACTCTTCTAACCATTTGCTCCTTTCACTTGCCCAATTGGGGGGTCTTAGCATATCTAAACTACTGCACACATCAGTCTGATTGCTTGTGTATGAGTTAATAACAGCATTCTTCAGCAGGTGAACATGTTTACACAGCTTCGTTTCTTGGATTTATTTAAAAATCCAGGATTGTATTCTCCGGAGCAGACCAAATTGGTCCATAGGATCGTTATTCCCTGGAAGGATCGTTACTTGCCCCATGAGGATCAAAATCGCTCCGGAGGATCTCATTCGTATCTATGGGGTGTTTCTATTCACTGTGTCAAGATGCTTAACATTGTAGTTCTATAACAGTTAGTAACTTAGTAGGGCTAATTAAAAGCCATAAAAGCAGGCCTCTTTCTTTGGAAATGTAAGTGGACTGCTTTTCCTGCTTTTCCTGCTGGCCAAAAGCATGAATTTGGATGCAGTTACTCCTAAAGATATTGTTACCGTTCTCAACCCTGAAATCGTTTTTGCAGTTACCGTCTCTCGATTCAAAACTTCACTGGTCAAACATGCCCTTTCTACTGCAACTTGGACAAATTTGAAGCGCTAGGCTTAACACATGAACACAGCATTGTCATTCAGCCAAATCTTAAGCCAAACTATGCAGCATTAGATCCAGGAATTGACGTTTTAATTCCAGTCACATGATCAAAGTTTTTTGTGTCCACCATTTTAGGATACGATAACAATCGTTACCGTACTCAGTGGTGGAGGGGTGCATTGAATAGAAGTGTCCACATAAAAAAAGCTGCGAACTTTCTGAACGCCCCTTGTAATAATGACTTCTGACCTCGGGCAGGACCAGTTCATCACCGGTAATGCCCTCCAAAAAAAAAAGGTTTTGGACCAACAGACCACGAACTGGGCATTATAAATGTCGGACAATGCCCTCTAAAATGATAATAATGAGATAACTTTTAATCCTCTGTCTGCCCGCTGTTCAAAAATAGTCAATGAATTTGAATAAAGAGTACCGTAACATCATTTACTTTACAGTCTCCCAAATCATGTTACCGATAGTGAATTGCTACACCCCAACATATGGCTGCCATGACAGCAGGAGCTAGTAATGCTACCATACATAGTGGTATCAAAAACAATTGAAATATCCCTATGACACAAAATGTTTTAGCCTTATCGGATGAGAATCTTTTCTTGCACAAGCAGCTCAGTTGAGGATGTTTAGCAATGACCCAACAACAAAACATCACTCACTTACTTTCAAGCATTACCGTACATATATAGCAATGTCATGGTAAAAATTGCAAAGAAATGATGAATAGTGAAACAATGGAAAGTTAACCTACATGGCTAGTAAATGCAACCATTTGCTAATCAATACAACCGTTTGCTAATTAGGCCTACACATAAAATTTTTTCACGGGATGCAGAATATCCGTTGTTTTTACTGTGGCCAAATGGTCTTTTGACAGTGCTCTTCCTTCAGCGATATTCTTGCATATACGCTGATCCATGAAAAGCTTTGCTGTGTCTACCTGCTTTTGACAAAGGCCGGCATTTAAAGTGCCCAAAGCTTCCAGCTGAATAGACTTGATGCAATGCAATATAATTTCGCCTGTTTCTTTTTCACATGGGCCAGAGATCAAAAGTCCACATTTCCTTACTATTAGATGAAATATTTTGGTAAGTTCCTCAGGCGTGAACACTCTTAAAACAAATTGGTTGATTTTTGGGAAAAAGACCAACCAATCAATTGGTTGAGGCAAAACAATCAATTATTTTGGTTGAAACTACCATTTTTAATGGTGGAGGGCAACCCACTAGAATTGGTTGAAAACTATTCTACCAACTTCAATGGTCAGAAAAATGGTTAAGTCATATTTATTTGAATAAAGTATCTCTCCTCTACCCAGCAGAATAGAAGCCACTTAAAATAAATGCTGCCCTCAATACAGCCAGGAAAAGTTGTAATAGTGTACATGTAAAGACGTTCATGAAAGCCGCTTGAAATAAAGGTCCATAGCTCTAAAATAGATAAAGGATGAGGGAGGGGATCTATTCAAGTTGATGTGTTACACAGAATTTTAAATGAACAAGCAAGTAAAGTATCAGCAAGGAATCATTGAACTTATCAACAATAAAAGCATAACTAAGTTGTAACAACAAACAAACAGTGTATAATCTGATAATTTATGCTATGATCCAAGCTTACAAATCATAGCTGACTTAAAAATTCAACAGTTCCAAGGTAGTGTAATAAATAAGATCATAGCTCATATCATGTTTGCGCCAAGGAATTCTTAGCATTTCACAACAGAAGAATCATGAGCAATAGAGAGCCGTGTGTCGCCATCTATATCCACTGTCAAGTCAAGTTTAGTTTGCCGCGAACGCACGTTTTCTTGAATAGCTCTGTGGAAAAAAGTTGAAAATTGTGGATTATAATCACCGAAAACAATTTAAGTTGTGTGTTAATGACTTTTAAGTGCCATTGGAACTTACCACTGGATTATTTACGAGTCGTAGGGTGCTAAGGCCACAAGAAAGACAATTTTTCTGACATTCAAGTTGCATTTCACCAATTATCGCTCACGGCAACATGGCGGGAAGCATGGCCAGTCATGACATCGCCTCGTAAGATTTTTATCGTTTCTGATTCGAGGGGTAAGGGGGTTGACAAAAAACTGTTTAAGGAGTACAATCCCTCCCTCCAATACAGATTGGACTTTAAACCATACCCTGGGGCGACCTTGGAACAGCTGAGAGGGAAGATCCAAGCCAAACCGTGTCAAGACCTGACCATAGTTATTGGAGGAATCTGTAACCTAACAGAACTGCAAAGACCAAGCAGAAGGGTTACTTATAGCACTGACTCTCAAGTAAGACAGGAGAAGAAAACACAAGTGAAGGAGACAGTAGTGGACTTATTAACCAACCACGGAAACTGTCTTGTATCCACAATACCTCCTGCTAAAGTGACTGATTGCACTGGTTCTCAAAAAGGTGAACAAGAGGCCCTCTTGGCTGACTTGGAGGAGATAAATGATTTCATAAAAAGTCAGTGCGAGGAGAGAGGGTTGCAGAAACTGAATCTGGCCAAAACTTGCTACAAGTCATCAAGAAAAAGAAGAGGCAAGTCCAGAAAAACTATGTGGCTTCTGAACGACGAAGCACTACCCGACGGGGTACACCTGTCTGAAGACGTTAAGGATAGGTGGGCAGGAATCCTATCCATTGCTATCCAAATCCACTTTGAGAGGAAGGATAAGGAGGCAGACAGCCAACTGTGAACATTTAATGTATACTTGTTAAGTGGGAGGTGGAGAAGCTTCCTGTGCAGCACCCAGCAGCTAAAGGGACTTATCCATCACTCCAAACAGGTTACCACTTGTTACTGTCTTGGTTGTAAGACCTCCTTGTGCCAATATGTCAGCGTTAGGGATACCACCCCTTCCTGAAATAAACTAGATGACAAAGGAAGTGCTGAAGCAGACACTCTGTGAACTAGCACAAAAGCTGAACGAGGCTCAAAACCCGGTAATTGCTGGGAGATCAACCGAAACCCCCAATCTCACTAATGGAGCAGCGGAACAATCGGACATCCCGAACAAGACCCAATGGGCATTCTGAGGAATCAAGTGAGGGAGCTAAAAGAGCAGAACGACAGATTCATACAACTGCTGACCAATCAGCAAGAGACAGTACAACAGTTGTTGCAAGCCCAGGCAACGACAAATGATAACCTAAAGACGTTAAATGGGAATGTCCAGAAGGTCATGATATCAATGGATATTGAAGATGACGAGTCGAGCTCTGAAGATCAAGAAGACATCGAACCTCAGGGTTCTCTTCTACTTGGAGATAGCATGATAAGAGACGTGGATGCTACGACCGAAGATCTTACAGTTACCTGCATCAGAGGAGCAATGCTCTGCAATCTCCGCAAAAACTTGTTGAAGGCTGTAAATCCGCGGCAAAAGAAGTACAATGACATCGTGATAGTAGGTGGTACTAACGATGCAGCAACAAACAAGAACAACGACAGAATTGTGAAGGACTGTGAAAGCCTACTGCAAGCAGCAAAAGAACAAGCTATGTCAGTCCAATTCTCAAGTATTATCCCAAGACTTGATGAAAAGGTACCTGACAATAAAATGGTGGAGCTCAACGGCAAACTTAAAGTCGCTTGTGAAGCAGCTGGAGTGACTTATGTTGACAATGACTTGAGCTTCAAATATGTTGGTGGTACTGTTGATGAGTCGCTTCTACAGCCAGTAGACAAGCTACATCTATGCACTCAGGGCACAAGAAGACTACTGTGTAACCTTAAGCTGCAAGAGAAGGCTAAGGTAGCAACCCAGAAACCAGCCAACAAGACTTTATCGTCAGTGCAAATATTGGGAAGTGCAGGAACCCCGATGGCAGCACCTAGAGAGGCTCAACCCCCCCCCCCTCAACCACAAAGTACCTCGTCCGGATCTAAGAAGATCACCAAATTTCGTGGGCCAAACAGCCCCTTCAGCAACTTCTATATGACCCCAATCAACGCGTGGGGATTGCAATTCAGAAGCACTGAGCATGGCTATGCCTATTACAAGGCTCAACAAATGGGCGAACCTGAAAAAGCAGAGAGAATCCTGAATGCTCCAAATGGCAGCACAGCAAAGAACATAGGAGACACCATCACCACCAACCTGAAGTGGCAACAGGACAAGAAGAGCGTAATGTACCGTCTCCTATTGCAGGAAGCGAAACAATGCAGGAAATTCAACCTTGAACTTAAGGCCACCCAGGATAACATACTCATAGAAGACACTAATCATGAGTATTGGGGTCGCGGCAAGGCAGGAGAGGGTGAGAATGTACTTGGACGACTTCTGATGGCAATCCGCAAGGACTTACCTGCTGCCCCAGAACAACATGACGTGCAGCACAGTGTGTATGCGAATGTGACTCAAAAAATGAACTCCCGCAAACACTACGTTATCATAGTCACCATCAAAGATTCACCCCCAGGCCCAAAGTCACCCCCAAAAAATGGACTAACGGACGCAACCGACCATCGAACTTCCAGGAACAACAGAATTGCTTTAACTGTGGTGAAAGATCCCATACAGTCACGACGTGTCGACACCCCTACCCTCTACAATGCTACAGTTGCTCGGGTGAAGGCCATAAGCAGAAATTCTGCTCATGGCAAAATAATGCATATTAGGAGACTGGCTAAGATACTCTGGCCGGCCAAAGTGTATGCTTAGATGGAATTTTAAAATGTAGTTGGGACAATTTTAATGCTGTAAGCAATTTTATAACCGATGGGCAAATAAGGTCACATGGTGCTTTTACAAACTTGTATGATGTTTTTAATGTTAATCATGTGAACAATGGGATTACAATTGAACCAATGTCTGATGTTAGTGATAATTTTCCGGTACGCAATGTTTTACCATGTTATTGCGATTACGACTGTGATACTTTGTTATTAGCAGAGACTGATAATGCTGCTGTTGAAACTGCATGTTATGACTGTGATAAGATTGTTATGGATGATGGCTTAACCACTAGCAATTACTGTGATACAGTAGAACATGTAGTAAATCATGATGTCATGAATGTTGCTGATAATACTGAAAATCATAATGTAAATAGGAATGTGATCGTTAATAGCACGAACAGTGTGGTAGGCAATGAGAGTGACGTTCAGAGTATGAATCAAGACATATGCAATGATTGTTTTTTAGACAATGATACGGACAAAGATGTGACTGTAATGACAGAAGATGTTGACAAAACGATCGACGACAATACCATGACTGATAGTTTCAAGGAGCTAAGAAAGTACAAACTTGATCATGCCAAAAACATGATCATCAGATATCTAAACATAAACGGTTTGTTAGGTAAATTTAGTTAATTTTCTGAAATCCTAACTGATAAACTGGTTGATGTAATTACTGTAGCTGAAACTAAATTGGATGATACTGTACGAGATAGTATTATCTCATCCAAAAACTATAAAGTATATAGACGGGACGGGACTAGAACTGCACACGGACTAGCAACGTATGTCAGATCTGACTTGACTCACTGTAGACGACAGGATTTGGAGGAAAAGATTATTTGTCAAAGTCAGTATATAGGGGAGACCGGGGTTAGTTGGCACACTCATTTTTATTTTTGCTCTGGAGAGCAAACGGTACAAGATATCCACACCAAATTTTAGCATGTGATAGTGAGCGTGTTTAACTCAATGACCAGCCCAAGAGATATTGTAAATGATTATTGAAATTTGTGTCACAGACACAAACTTCCATAAAAAATTTTGATTCAACTAACCCCGACCCCGGGGTTAGTTGAAGCGCCATAAAAATTTGGAGACAACTTCTTATAAAAGGGGTTTCCTTTGCATAACTAATATCCATATGATGACCACCAGCTTCAGTACAACACTCATTTGAAAAGATATTGTATACTGTAATTTACTAAATTTTTTGTCTGTTTTTGGCAAAAAAGCTGGTTTTACCGTATTTCCCTTTCAGGAATGCAAACATGCACTGTAGTAGTTCTAAACTGCAGTAACTCCAACTAACAATGACTTGCAAGGCAATTTAGACACTTGAAATCTGTGTTACGGCCAAGTCCACCATGCATGATTCAACTAACCCCATCACACCTGGAATACAATATTGTTGTATTTTTCAGTCTTATCAAAGTCACACAACAAAAAGCTTCTGGGTGTGGATTAGGCATGGATTTGCTTATTTAGAAATAAGGTTAGTTCACCTGGATTAAAATCATAGCTATACAGTAACCCCCCTCGAAGACTGAGCAAATAAGTTACTAGAGCACCCAAAAAACAAACTTTCTTGCCTACAGAATTAGCATTTTGAAATTTTGAATGAATGAAGGTATGATAATATGTGCCAATAACCAGGGTGTCTACCAAAAGTACCAGTTTGGCCAAAAATTTAAAATAAAGCTGATTTTAGGCCAAGTTTCAACTAACCCCGCGATTCAACTAACCCCGGTCTCCCCTAATTATAGAAGTGTGGCTTAAGAAGCAACGCTGGTACATTGTGTCAATATACAAACCGCCCCCTATTTGTGAACAGATATTTACAGATGGGCTAGCTAAAATTAGTGAACAATTACTGTGTGACAGCAGTGATGTTATACTGATTGGAGATATGAATATCGACATGAAAATTACCAATAATAGGCTAACAAACTTCTGTGATGTCTATGGTTTTAAGAACGTAGTGAACGAACCAACTTGTTATAAGTCGTTATTACAGATCTCATATAGGTGTGCCATGTTCTTTTCAACTGCCACAGTGCTCTTGTGATGTCAGTATCAGCATAATGATTTCACAGTTGGTATAATCGCAGTTTCAGCTGTGTCACTTGGAACCCATACTGATCACACCATTACAAATCCACAATAAGCTGTTAGATTGTTGCTCAACATTGATTATTCAGTTTGATGTTTTGAATAAATCCAAAAGTTGCAATATCCAGCTATACATAATGCATGGATTTTGTGTATAACTGCTATCAGTTTTAGCACTTTTACAACAAAACAAATTCATTCACTCTCACATTCATTTGTTGGTCTGAGAGGTTATCATGTGCTGCTCTGTCATGGCAAAAATTATATACTCAGGAACCATTCAGAATTTAAGACCGAAAGGGGGGGGGGAGTTTTGCCTTGGGGCATCCTTATCACTGATTTCCAATAATGTTTATTTGATGATCAAATTCATAGCCTCCTTGTCTGGCCTTTTCCCAAATTTTTGGGTAGCAACTACCACCCTCCCCCATTTTTCATCCTCTGGTATGCCCATGCAACACCGCCTCTTTCACTTCCAAAAAATCTCCCAATCACCCCCATTCCAGTCATCAAGCCTGAACAGTTTCTTTGGCGCAGATCTCACCTAAAAGGCTGAAAAGCCACAAGGTGCTGCCCTCAAGGAGAAATTTCACAACAGGACGCCATGAATGTCCATGATGGATCAAGCAAGTGGCTCAAACATATCAGTTTCACCTGCTCCAACTGAATCAAACAACCATACCAATGAATGCAGATTAATCAATTGTTATTCACACTTACACAGCCCATAGGCCTGACTTGTTGGTCGCAGTTGGAATCAACACTCAAGCTTGGAGTGCCAATAGTGATGTCAGTATTGCAATACTGACATCATCTGTGCATACATTCATATGGAACATGGCACACTTATACGAGATCTGTAATAACTAATGAATCCCTCATCGATGTTATTTTGGTGTCTAAGCCAAAACGTTTCAATGAATCGCTGGTGTATGACACTGGCCTAAGTGACTTCCATAAAATGGTAAGCATAAGCACTAGATTACATGTCCCCAGAAGAGAACCTAGCAAAATCGTATACCGAAGTTATAAAATTTTTGACGAATCCACATATAGAGTTGATGTTGGGAATATACCCTTCTGTGTCGCACATGTGTTTGATGACATAGACGACATTACCTGGAGTTATGAATGGCTCTTACATGATGTAATAAATGCTCATGCTCCTCTAAAAAAGAAAAGTATTAAGAAAGATTCACTGCCTTATATGAACTCAGCATGGAGAAAAATTATTCTACGCAGAAACCAACTTAGAAACAAATTCTGGAAACATAGAACCCAAGATAACTGGGAGAGTTACAGAAAAATTAGAAACTTAGCAAATAAATTAAGGAAGGAATCTGAAATATACTACTTCAAGGAAAGAAGTATAAGCTGTGATCCAAAAGATTTTTGGAAATGCTTCAAACCATACTTAAGTGCCAAAGGTCAGACAAATGCTAATGCTATTATCCTGAAAGAAGATGACCAGGTTATAACTAAACCTCCTGAGGTGTGCAATATACTCAAAGATTATTCTGAAAAGATTGTTGACGATATAGGTGAACCAGATGAAATTGATGAGACTTTAGATGATGAAAGTGTACGCGCTGCTATAACACGACACTCAGATCATTCAAGCATTGTAAAAATAAGAACAATTTTTCCTAACCCTGATAAATTTGAATTTCAAAGAGTCACATCAGACCAGGTGTATAAAGGACTGAAGAAAATAAATGTTAAAAAGGCAACCGGGTATGATAACATCTCCCCATACTTTTTAAAGGTTGCAGCTAATGAGCTCTCGGCCCCAATCACAAGAATTATAAATGAATGCTTAACCTTAGGAAAATATCCAGATGTATTCAATAAATATGAAATTGTCCCAGTATTTAAGTCTAAGGATAGTTTTAATAAAGCCAATTATAGGCCGGTTAGCTGCACAGCAGCATTGTCGAAAGTTATCGAGAAGCATATTGTATCACAAGTAGACATGCACTTCTCCAACTACTTTAATGATAAACTAAGTGCCTACAGGAAAGGTACAGGCTGCGAGCATGTCATAATAAGTGTGATAGAGGATTGGAAAAATGCTCTTGATGAGAATAAAATAGTTGGGTCACTGTTGATGGACCTCAGCAAGGCCTTTGACTGCCTCCCACACGGACTGCTTATAGCTAAGTTACAGGCATACGGGTTTTCTGCGAATGCTTGCCGATTAATGGCATCGTACCTATCATGTAGGAAACAAAGAGTGAAATACTTTGGGGAAAAAAGTGAATGGTCGACTGTTAAAAAGGGTATCCCACAGGGAAGTGTTTTGGGACCTGTCATGTACAATATATTTGTAAATGACCTGATGTTCTGTGTCAATGAAAACTTATATAATTACGCTGACGACAATACCGTGGCGGTAATAGGGGATGACCTTGACGATGTATTAAACAGACTGAAGAATACAGCGATGACTTGCATTGACTGGTTTTCGAATAACATGATGAGAGTTAATCCGGAGAAATTCCAGCTAATTATACTGGATCGGAATGGTCATCTTCATAATCAGGCCTCGATCAATGTAAATGGTACTGTGATTTATCCTGTTACCTCTGTAAAATCAGTAGGAATGCACATAGAAATGAAACTAGAGTTTACAGATCATGTTAATATATTATGTAAGAAAGCTAGCAGAAATCTAAAGATACTTCTGAGACTTTCTAAGAGAGAAATGTTAAAGATAGACACTGTTTAATGGAAAGTTTTCTTATGTCAAGTTTCAATTATTGTCAAATAGTGTGGCATTTCTGTTTTAGATTACTTTCAAACAAAATGGAAAAATTGTACGAAAGAGGTATTAGATCTGCCGAGAAGGACTATGAGACAACTTATGAAAATTTATTATATAAAACAGGAAAAAGTACCTTTATGTTAAATAGACTAAAGAATATTGCATTGTTTGTGTCCAACTGTACCCAGAAAAAAGTTCCAAATTATCTGAGTGAGATGTATAAGATCAAAGAACATATATACGCGATGAGAGATGATTGTATAGTGGATGTAAGCAGGTTTAAGACAATTAGATATGGCAAGCTGTCTCTGAAATATACCGGTTCCAAGATGTGGAATTCTCTCCCTTCAGAAATTAAATGTTACTCAACAAGTGAATCATTTTAGAATGAACTGAGTAAAACATGGAAATGCAGGGAAAGTCCTTGTCAACTTTGTATTGGAAGTGTATACCACTAGGTTTCACCTAATTCAGACATTGCTCTGATTCCACATTGTTAGTGTTGTTTTTGTTTTTAGATTGTTGTAGATAATTTTTAACTCGAGTACCAGCTGTTCAGCTGATTTTGTATTGTTAATTCACATTCGAGGCTAAATAAAAATTATTTATTTATTTATTATATTTATAGTGTGTAACTTTGAAATTATAAAAATCCAGCAGGATGCACAGGCATGTCAACTAAATCAATGTGCCACATAATTATAGATACACTGTTTCCACTAAAATATTAAATTAATAGCTTTTAAATGTGAAAGATTAGGTAGACTAAAAATTTTGTTGGAGAACCGTGGTGACCAGGAACTTGAAAAGTCACTCACATACAATTGCTCTAGATACCACAGGAATGTCCCGTAGTTAATATAGAATTCTATGCAAGGTAAGTGTATTTTATTATCTTAGTGGCGTGTGAATGGACTGTAGACTGCTTGGTAAAACAAGGAAGAAAAGTCTACTGATTTTTAGAGCCATTTCCAGTGCCTTCTGGCGGATAGCTGAACTTTCTCCATCTCTCTGTCCCCGCATGTATTGATCTATGGTAAACTGTTTTTTCTTGTCACTATAATCTTTTTCTCTTTTCAGATCTCAAGCAAAAAAAACAAAAAAACATTGGATTACTCTCAAGGAAGAGTCTGAAAGTCCAGACTCTTAAGCACCATATCTTCTCCACCTTCGAGATGTGTCTCACAAGTATTTCATCAAAAGGGGTGTCTTTTTTGGCACTATGTCTGTATCGTCCACCTTATTCTGCGAAAAACAAGAACACTATTACATCATTTATTCAGGAGTTTAATGAATATGTCTCTTCGGTTCTTGCCACCTACACTGACAAGAGACTTATAATCCTGGGTGACTTTAACATCCATGTAAACAACTGCAGCGATGAACACCCCAAAGCATTTCTTCAAATTCTAAAGAACTACGGACTTCAACAACATGTAGCAGAGAAACCTCACATTTCTGGCAACACAATAGATCTCGTTATTACATCGGATACTTCTGACCTTCAGATCTCAGACATTACTACTCAGTACTTTATTTCTGATCATGCCTTTGTCTGCTTTCACGTCGATATCCCACAGGTCTGCATTTACAGAACAACTTAAGATCCAAGCTAGGCCATTGTCAAAAATGGACCCTGCAGCCTTCAGCATAGATTTAGAACATATTGTCAAGGAGCTTCTGGCATCATCTGGTCAACAGGATGTGGATACTTTGACGACCCAATATGACAAAGAACTTCGCCTACTTCTTGACAAACATGCTCCTGTCAAGAATCTCTCCATCACCCCAAGACTGTGCGTGGCATGGTTTGATCAAAATGCCAAGGACAGCAAAAGAAACGTACGCCGACTCAAGAAGATCTGGAGAACAACCAACAGTCACAGTGACCTGCTAAACTTCAAAGAGGCAAGGCGTCACTACCGCTGCTTACTACATGACAACAAGATTAAGCACTTCAAGGAAGCCATTGTAGCTGCTAAGGGGAACTCTAGACAGCTTTTCGCCATAACTTCTGGTCTCATGGGCATCAAGAAACAAAACAAATTGCCAAATGCACGAAATGATGCAATCCTAGCCAACGAGTTTGCTGATTACTTTTTGTCTAAGATTACCAACATCAGAGATAATCTTGTCAACTTCAACCGATATCAACCATCAGGCAGCACTAACTCTCAGCTCATTAAGTTTGAACCTGTCACTGAAGAGTCCATTTGTAAATTTCTCAAGACATCAAAGCCGACAACTTGCTCCAGTGATCCTATTCCATCATCACTTGTTAAAGACAACACTAGCATTATAGCCCCACTGATCACTACCATCGTCAATAAATCCCTTATCTCAGGGTCATTTCCCGACCAGTGGAAAATTGCAAGTGTCTCACTGCTACTCAAGAAGGAAGGCCTTGATCTCACCAAAAGCAACTTCAGACCAGTCAGCAACTTAAGCTATATTTCAAAAATAACAGAAAAATGTGTGATTAAACAACTTAATCACTATCTCAACATCAACAACCTTGATTCTGGTCACCAAAGTGCCTACAAAGAATCGTTTAGCACTGAGACGGCTGTCTGCGCTCTCATGAATCGTCTACTGTGGGCACTGGAACAGGGCCAAGCTTCAATAGTAACGGCTCTTGACCTCAGTGCCGCTTTCGACACGGTAGACCACTCAATCCTTCTCGATCTTCTCAACCGGAATTACGGATTGTCTCACGATGCCCTGCAATGGTTTCGTTCATATCTTCAAGACCGTAAGCTGCATGTCAAGATCAACCATGACTGCTCAGTCCTTCACACTTTCAACTTTTCTGTACCACAAGGTAGCTGTCTCGGTCCAGTCCTCTTTAACATCTACTGCAGCACCATCACTGACTGTGTGAGTACCGACCAACAAATTTGCGGCTACGCAGATGATCACTGTCTCCTCGACCACTTCAAACCGGGCAACTCCTCAGAAGAGCTGGACTGCATCAAGCGCACAGAAACTTCACTTCTCAACATCAGTGAATGGATGTCTTCAAATCGCCTCAAAATGAATGCGTCTAAGACTGAGGTAACTATCTTTTCAAGCAGGCAGAAGCATAGCAACATCAAGACAACATCGATCAATGTGTCGGATGACAATGTTCCAGTATCTGACAGTCTGAAGTACCTGGGAGTCTGGCTTGACACCCATCTCACAATGGATAAACATATTTCTCTGAAATGTAGAACAGCTAGCCTTAACATCAAGCGTATCGCCAACATCCGTCGTTTTATAGACACTGATACTGCCAAACTTCTAGCTACATCTATGGTTCTTTCTCATCTTGACTATTCAAATAGTGTCAGGACTATGCGGATTGCCAAAGAAATCCCTCAACCAACTCCAGCGAATCCAGAACTGGGCAGCCAAAGTGGTTCTCCTCAAGGACAAATACTCCAGTTCTCAAGATGCTCTTAAAGCACTTCATTGGCTACCGGTGAAGGAGAGAATTGACTTTAAGATACTTTGCCTCGTCTTTAAATGTCTTCATCATCAAGCTCCTGGTTATCTGTCAACTCTACTAAAGATAAAACAACATCAAAGAACAACACGACTCAGCGCAAGTTCCGGCATCATCCTGGAAGTTCTAGCAATCCAGAGATCTACGTTCGCTTCAAGAGCATTTAGTGTGCAAGGACCTCGTCTGTGGAATGCACTTCCGCCCTGTGCAAAGTCAGCGGAGACTCTATCCTGCTTTAAGAGAATTGTTAAAACTATTTTGTTCAGACAAGCCTTTCAGCTTGTTACTCATTAGCATTGTCTCATCCTCCTATTTAATTTTAAATTGTGATTGTTTTTAATATCTTGTCTTCTATTAATGTATTTATTTTCACACCAGGAGGCAGCAGCCGCGGCCAACCTGGTCTGTGACATTTTAATTATTTTATCTCTCTACTTTGTCTATTTTTTATCAATTTTATTGCTTTTATCTCTTTATGATTGTACAGCGCACTAGAATGTATTAATTTATAATAGGTAGCGCTTTATAAATGCAATAATAATAATTAAAAAAAACAACCCTCTTCCCAACAAATAAAAATAACACCCTCTGCCCTCCACACCCTCAAAAAAATGAAAGCCCTGAGTGAAATAACAACTTATTTATTAAAAGCCATTCGGCTGGGGTGGGCGTATGGTCCTTAGCATGTGGGTTCAATGGCTTTACATCCTCTATTTTTGCACTAGATACTATATAGGCTAATCCGGCAAGCCACGGACCATGGCAATTTGATAACAGCTGTCAGACTGAATTTTACAGAGGGGTGGTCCTAGGACCACGAGGTTGACTAATTATAATCCCATTCCTTATTAACCAATAAGGTTCTTTCGTACAATCAATTATTAAAATTGACATTCAACAAATATATTGGTATATTCAACCAATCTGTTTTAAGAGTGTAATCCTTGATGGTGAATTGGTGAGTAACACGCCTCGCCCAACCTGGATTGGAAAGTAGTAACTCATCGATGCCATCTTCGTATCCAGCCAAGATTATGGCTGGCCTTTCGTTCGATGTGTACGCTTCACCTTCCACGGTGCTCATGATGGAGTCCATGGCCTCCTTTCCGTAGTGATCGTTTTGTTTTTCATCACCGGCTGTGATTATATTCCGTCAAAGTTACTTAAACCTGTCGCCCCATATATCAGCTCACATGTGATGACGATCTACAATCAGTGTGTTGATTCGAGTACTTTCCCAGATGACGCGAAGCCAGCGGATGTAGTCCCACTCTTCAAAAAGGGAGACAACCTCGTCATGAAAAACTACCATCCAGTTAGTATCTTGCCTTCACTATCGAAGATACTGGAACGTATCATCCATCAGCAGATGTTGAACTTCCTCAACCAGACCTGGACCCATGTATATCGGCCTACAGGGCAGGTTATAGTTGTCAATATGCTCTGCTACGCCTGATCGAGGATTAGAATAGTGCGTTGGACGACAAGAAACAAGTAGGATCTTTGCTCATGGATCTGAGCAAAGCGTTTGACTGTTTGCCCCATCCTTTAATTATTTCAAAGCTAAAAGCTTATGGACTGTCCCATGCTGGATGCGCATTTATGTGGTCGTATCTCAGCAACAGGAAGCAGAGAGTGAAACTAGCGGGCATTATCAGCGGAAGTCGGATTTTAATTAAGCGTAGTGCCCCAAGGCTCTGTAATGGGCCCAATTTTATTTAATGTTTTTATTAATGACTTGTACGCAGCTCTTGAAAGTTCAATACTCACGAACTACGCAGACGACAACACCATCACAGTAGTAAATGACACAAAGCCTGGACTTATATGGATATTAACACCAGAATCCGAAAATTCCATCACTTGGTTTAAGGAAAATATGATGGAAGCCAACCCATCGAAATTCCAAGCAATTGTCCTGAAAGATCGAGGAGTGACTAATTTTCAAGTGTGTGGAAATCAAATAACATCCGAGAGAAACGTTAGCTCAGTTGAGGATGTTTAGCAATGACCCAACAACAAAACATCACTCACTTACTTTCAAGCATTACCGTACATATATAGCAATGTCATGGTAAAAATTGCAAAGAAATGGTGAATAGTGAAACAATTTCCTACTTATGAACAATGTGTTGAGTGTACAACAAGAGAAGACAGGAAATTAGATCTGATGTTCTGTAATGTAAAACACTCATATAAAGTTAAGAAAATGAGTCCTCTTGGTAACTCTGATCACTCTATGCTTTTTTGCTTGCCAACATATAGACAAAAGCTTAAAAGAGAAAAGCCTTGTAAAGTTACAGTTAAGAATTGGAATGATGACTGCATCATGGAACTCCAAGGGTGTTTTGAATGTACTGATTGGTCGATCTTGTATAATGAACTTGATGATCTGCAGTCAAATGTTGATGTTGTCACCTCGTACATTGATTTTTGTACTAACATGATTGTACCTACCAAATGTGTAACTATATTCTCCAATAATAAACCATGGGTTACTAAAGATGTCAAGTTACTATTGAATGAAAAAAAGAGAGCTCTTTCATTGCACGATCGTAGTAAGCTCAAAGAAGTTCAGAAAAAACTAAATGGTATGATCAATGATGCTAAAAGAAGTTATAAGATTAAAGTGGAGGAAATGTTTAAAACTAACAGGACGAAGGATGCTTGGAAAGGTTTGAAGATGTTGTGTGGCTATGAATCCAAGAACTCAAATGCTGATCCTGAAAATATTTGTGATTATGTGAATGAATTGAATAAATTTTACTGCAGATTTGATGTGCATGACTTTAATGCTGAATGTGATGATGTATTGGCTGATGTAAGGAGAAAGAATGATCCTCCCATTGTTATATCTGAAAATGATGTACTCCAATCTTTAAAACGTATCAGAATTGGAAAATCATGTGGTCCTGATCACATAAATGCAAGAGTTATTCGAGCTTGTGCAGAACAGCTTACACATCAATTTTATGTCATCTTTCAGGATTCGCTCAATTCGTGTATGGTTCCAGCTGGCTGGAAATTGTCTGAGGTAATTCCTGTACCTAAAATTAAATTTCCAATTGTGTACAATGATACTAGACCAGTTGCGTTAACCTCACTTATTATGAAATGTCTGGAACATGTTGTCAAGAAATATTTGTGTCATGACATTGCTGATGCACTTGATCCTATGCAGTTTGCATATCGTAAAGGTAGAAGCGTTCAAGATGCAGTTCTTACACTTACGCATCATATTGCAGAACATCTTGAGAAGTCCAATGCATGGGTACGCGTCTTGTACATTGACTTTAGCAGTGCATTTAATACGATCCAGACACATATTCTACTGCAGAAGCTGTTAAATTTAAATGTTAACAGTCGTCTGATACTGTGGATTAACAGTTTTTGTCAAACAGAACACAATATGTTAAGTTTAAGAATGTAAGATCGGACATTGTCAAGACTTTTACTGGTGCTCCTCAGGGCTGCGTTTTATCACCATTGTTATTTTCACTTTACACCAATGATTGTTACAGCAATTTTGTAAACTGCACTGTTGTTAAGTATGCAGATGATACAGCGATCATAGGTAAAATTATGAAAGATGATATGAGGTGTTACTTAGAGCAGGTTTATAAATTTGTCAATTGGTGTGATACCAACTATCTCAACCTTAACGTTAAAAAAACTAAAGAAATGGTATTTGATTTTCGTAAGGGTAGTAACTCTGTTACATCAATAGAAATTAAATCAGAGTCAGTCGAAATGGTTAATGAATATAAATATCTTGGTGTTGTCATCGATGAGAAACTTACTGGCTCTCCAAACACTAAAAGGGTTTACAACAAATGTATTCAACGAATTCACCATCTACGCATCTTAAGAAACATCAAGGTTAATGGTACTGTACTCTCTCTTTTTTATAAGTCTGTGGTTGAGTCAATTTTGTGTTTTTCCATCTCTGTCTGGTTTGGAAGTCTCTATGGTAAAGATAAGAAAAAGTTAGAGAAGATTGTGAGGTTCGCAAGAAAACTTGGTGTATCGACAACTCCTTTGAATATGTTGTATGACAAGAATGTTGTTAATCTTGCTGATAAGATCATGTCAGATACGGATCATCCCTTGCACAACTTCTATAAATTCCTACCATCTGGCAGAAGGTTAGCTTTACCAATGATTCGTACGTCTCGATTTAAGAACACATTTGTACCTATAAGTATTAAACTGCATAATTATGTGTCATCTAAGTCAAAGTAATACTCTTTCTACTACTATTTATTATCTCTTGTATGTATTAACTTATTGCCTACTGTGATTGTATGAATGTGTGTGTGAATGTGCTCAAATCCACTGAAAGTTTCTGTTTGTATCATTATGAATGGACGAATAAAAGTATATTCTATTCTATTCTATTCTATTCTAATGGAAAGTTAACCTACATGGGTAGTAAATTCATAAGTTGACTGTGGTTCAGGGGATTATGTTTCAGGTCGAGCGTCAAACCAGCCTTTGTCGCTCAGCCTGACATGTCATGTCCTTGAGAAATTTTTTATCATATCTGGTAAAGATTAATGAGGTTGCATACTCAATCTAATTGAAATTGTGTGATTAATAGAAAACACACTCAAATCTATGCTCTTTAAAAATGTGTCTAGAAACGACAGAAGAAACATTAGATTACATCTTTAAAAAATAGGTCAGTTTCAGTTTTTTTCGGAAACAACCTAAAGAAATTGTCAATCTTAATCAATCATATACTATAACAATAGAAATGTCAAGAAAAAGCATTGTTTCATTCTGATTTTGCAACAGTTTGTATGAACATCACATATAATGTTTTTAAAAATTGTCTTTTTTTACACAAATATTTTTTGATTGTGTTGAAGCAAAGATTTCCAGATCTTTAGAATTTATTTATCAATATAACTAAGCCAAATTGTTAATCCGAGGTTCCTTAACCATATTACAGTGAGTCTGTGACTAAAGAAAAGCAATATTATTATGATAAATTCAGCTATTTGGTCCAAATGCATGGGGGTGTGAGTGAGTGAGTGAGTTTGTGTTTTACGTCTCATCAGCACCTGATTGGGCTATTTAGAGACATACTTGGTTTGAGGTCATGTTCAGTTAGTCATCTTATCTTGGTTGATTGCATCGAGATCTTTGAGGTGTCATTTTGACAGGTATATCTTCAATAATTTTCAATTCAAGATATACGGATATTAACACCAGAATCCGAAAATTCCATCACTTGGTTTAAGGAAAATATGATGGAAGCCAACCCATCGAAATTCCAAGCAATTGTCCTGAAAGATCGAGGAGTGACTAATTTTCAAGTGTGTGGAAATCAAATAACATCCGAGAGTAACGTTTGTGTTTTACGTCTCATCAGCACCTGATTTGGCTATTTAGAGACATAGCTCAGTTGAGGATGTTTAGCAATGACCCAACAACAAAACATCACTCACTTACTTTCAAGCATTACCGTACATATATAGCAATGTCATGGTAAAAATAGCAAAGAAATGGTGAATAGTGAAACAATGGAAAGTTAACCTACATGGGTAGTAAATGCAATCATTGGCTAATCAATACAACCGTTTGTTAATTAGGCCTACACGTTAAATTTTTTCACGGCATGCAGAATATCCGTTGTTTTTACTGTGGCCAAATGGTCTTTTGACAGTGCTCTTCCTTCAGCGATATTCTTGCATATACGCTGATCCATGAAAAGCTTTGCTGTGTCAACCAGTTTTTGGCAAACGCCGGCATTTAAAGTACCCAAAGTTTCCGGCTGAATAGACTTGATATAGTGCGATATAATATCGCCTGTTTCTTTTTCACATGGGCCAGAGATCAAAAGTCCGCGTTTCCTTACCATTAAGAGAAATATTTTGGTAAGTTCCTCAGGCGTGTAATCCTTGATGGTGAATTGGTGAGTAACACGCCTCGCCCAACCTGGATTGGAAAGTAGTAACTCATCGATGCCATCTTCGTATCCCGCCAAGATTATGGCTGGCCTTTCGTTCGATGTGTACGCTTCACCTTCCACGGTGCTCATGATGGCGTCCATGGCCTCCTTTCCGTAGTGATCGTTTTTGTTCTTCGTTAACATGTACGCCTCGTCGAGAAATAAGGTCTTCCCCCTCGCCTTGCTGAGTACAATTTTTGTTTTCACAGCTGTCTCAGTTTGTTTTTTTCGGAAACAACCTAAAGAAATTGTCAATCTTAATCAATCATATACTATAACAATAGAAATGTCAAGAAAAAGCATTGTTTTATTCTGATTTTGCAACAGTTTGTATGAACATCACATATAATGTTTGTTTTTAAAAATTGTCTTTTTTTACACAAATATTTTTTGATTGTGTTGAAGCAAATATTTCCAGGTCTTTAGAATTTATTTATCAATATAACTAAGCCAAATTGTTAATCCGAGGTTCCTTAACCATATTACAGTGAGTCTGTGACTAAAGAAAAGCAATATTATTATGATAAATTCAGCTATTTGGTCCAAATGCATGGGGGTGTGAGTGAGTGAGTGAGTTTGTGTTTTACGTCTCATCAGCACCTGATTGGGCTATTTAGAGACATACTTGGTTTGTGGTCATGTTCAGTTAGTCATCTTATCTTGGTTGATTGCATCGAGATCTTTGAGGAGTCATTTTGACAGGTATATCTTCAATAATTTTCAATTCAAGAAGTTTCCTTGCCTGAGTGGCATTTATGGCTTGTACCAATAAATTACCGTCAGGCTGTCGATCGACTGAGTGTGGTTTTCCAAATTTCTTCAGCATTGTTGTGTAACTAACAAATGGTGATACATCCGTCAGTCTTCCATCTTTGGGACCAGTGGGGAGTTCTTTTTTGCTGTTGGTGAGTGTTGTTTTACTCTTGTCTTTGTCAGGTAGCAAGCCGATTCTTGAGCTTTTTTGTTTTGTTGTCTTGGGCAGTGTCTTGTTATCTGTAGCAACATCTTTTTCCTTTGGTTGGTTGAGGGACTTCTCTCCAAATGCATGGTAAAGACAGTTGTAAACTTACGTTATATACACCGATTGTGATTATTTCCAATGTTCCATGTAATGCATTGTCAATTGTTTGATAGGCTCAGTGCCTTTGGAGATAGAATTATCAGAAATTAGATTTCACAGTTCATAAAAGGCTTTTACGAAAGAGTCTCCAGTGCTGGATTTACCCATAAGCAAACTGAGCAGCTGCTTAGGGCACCAGAGCTCAGGGGGCACCAAGGTCCCCAAAAAAAAAAAAAAGTTGCTTTCAAAAAAAAAAAAAAAAATTGATATGTTGATAATTTTTTGTCACATTTTCCGTTTTTGTGGGAGAGAGCCCACAATGACTACAAGGGGCCCCAAACAGTTCTTGGACTGTCCTTCCAGAGAAGACTTAGTGCAGATGCAACAGGATGTTTCACTTGCACAAGATTAGACATGACTCATGCATTTCCATGGGTCAGTGCCAAGTGCACAGTGGCCCACTTGAGGTCACATGACCTTTTGTAATATCTCTAGGTGATAGTGTTGCCCCTTGCAACTTGTAAGATACCATGCTGCCTGTCTAGTCAGTGATTCCATCTTGAAGAATGAAGAGCATTTTTTATGTGAATCTATGACCATTCAAATTACCCTCGATTAAGGAATAAGGATAAAAGGATTGATGAATCACTAGAAGTAGCCAGGTAAAGATTTTTTTACTGATATTTACATATCTAATTTAAATAAATAAAGCTTGCATTGGTTCATTGGTTGCATCATGCAATTGTATGAAAAATAGAAATGACCTGTATGCAAGATGTATACATGTGTTGGCAGTGCCAGTAGAAATGCAAACATATTCGATAATATAATTTGGATGACATCAAGAGGAATCTTGACAATTTCATGAAGCTCTTGATTAAAGTATAAATGTAATTTAGAAATATCTGAGGTATACTGAGGTATGGCATATACTGTGATATACACTGTAATACACATATATGGAAACAAAATACAATACATAAATGTTATTGTACTATTATGAGTCTATAAATATGTACAATTGTACATATATATATCATCATACATCTTTCCTGGGCAGGGTCATTATGAAACGCCAGCAACAGAGTGGGGCACAGAAACGCAAACTTGCAGACGAAAAGAAACAGAGAAGCAACAATGCACTTGAGAAGGTTCCCAAACTGACCAGTTTTTTTCAAGGAAGCTCAACTAATGTGACAAAGGAAATTGAGAAGAGTGTGACTGTGCCCGAAAAAAGTGTGCGAAGTATTCCAGAACACTTCGATAGTGGCTGTAAAACTGACCTGTCACCTGAACAAAATCATCCTCCAGTTTCATCTTCTGACATAGTGCAAACACCCCCAGAAAATAATCAGTCAGTAAACAATCAAAATTCTGACCCTGGTACTTGGGGAAAGTTTTCTACTGATGATATCAGCTACTGGATCGAGAAAGGGCCACAAGATTGTCAACATCATGAATGTTTAATGGATAAATCAAAGAGGACATTTAATAATGGAAAGCAAACAAGATACTGCTCTTCGAAAATATTTTCAACTACACTGCCGAACGGAGAGTCGAGTACAAGAGAATGGTTGCTGTATTCTCCTTTGACTGGTTCTATCTATTGCTTTGTATGTAAATTGTTTGGTACGAATCCCTCAGCTGCATTTGTTGACCAACAAGGATTTAGTGACTGGAGAAATCCTTCAATGGTTAATCAACATGAACACAGCTCTATGCATCGGGATTCCATGCTAAAATATCTGATCCGAAGACAAGGATGTGGAGTAACACAAAAGCTTGAAGAGAAAATAAGGCTGGAGCGTGATTATTGGCACCATGTTTTGCAGCGTGTTGTTGCCGTTATACGTACATTAGCTGAACGTGGGCTTCCTTTCCGAGGAACAAATGAGAAGTTCGGCTCCCCTGACAATGGGAATTACATGGGGCTGCTGGAACTAGTTGCTCAATTTGATCCGTTTTTGGCTGGCCACATTGCTAAATATGGAAATGCGGGGAGTGGAATCCCGTCTTACTTGTCAAAGACAGTATGTGATGAAATCATCAACATCATGAGCAAGAAAGTTTTATCATCAATTGTAGATGAAGTCAATAGGGCCGGTTACTTCAGCCTGTCTGTGGACTCCACGCCAGACCTAGCCCATGTTGATCAACTGAGTATCATATTGAGATATGTTTCACCAGATGATGGGAAACCTGTGGAAAGATTTGTATCATTTCTTGTGTTGGAAAACCACACTGGTGAGCAAATGGCCAATCAAGTGTCGACCTTCTTGAAAGACATTTGCAAAATCGATTTTTCTAAGTGCAGAGGTCAATCATATGACAATGCTGCTAACATGACTGGCCGCTATAAAGGCATGCAACAGAAAATCCTTGAAGAAAATAAATATGCTACTTTCATTCCTTGTGCAGCTCATTCTCTCAATTTGGTTGGGCGCAGTGCTGTCGACAGTTGTTTGAATGCAACAAATTTTATCTCTACCATTCAGTTACTATACACATTCTTTTCCGGCTCTACTCATCGATGGTCAGTCCTTAAATCTCATTTGGACGGGGAGAAAGTACCAAAGTCACTTTCAGCAACTCGCTGGGAAGCGCATTATGTTGCCACCAATGCAACTCTTACATCATTCGAAAACATTCTTGAAGCACTGGAGAGTATTATGAATGACACTTCACAAAAAGGGGAGGCAATAGCAAATAAAATGCAGCAACTGGAATTTGTGTTTATGTTGGTGTTATGGAATGAAATATTAGGGCTTTTCAATAATGTCAGCAAAACACTGCAAAATCCAACACTTAATTTGAGTGTTTGTGCTAGTCTTTACACCACCTTAGCTAGTCAGCTTCATGAAATCAGGGATCGATTTGATCATTTTGAAAGTATGGCCAAGGCACTCTTGCCAGAAGTAGACTACAAAGAGAACACTACTCGAAAGAGGAATAGGAAGAAGCAGTCTAATGATGGCAATGCTCCTGACACTGAGCTCAGTGCTAAGGACCGATATAGGGTCTCAACATTTTATGTAATTGTTGATGCTTTGGAGGGACAGATGAGCAGAAGGGGAACCGTGTACAGACAGACTCCAGACAAATTCTCTTTCCTGACTGATATGAACTTGACAGAACTAGACTACCAAAGAGGCTCAGAAAAGTTGGTTGAGGCCTACCCAGAGGACCTAGATCCAAGCATGAATGCAGAATTGAAGCAGTTCCACACTTATCTTCGGAGCTAATGGGATGCAACTGAAATGCCCCAGTACAGCCATCCACAATTGTATGAAACAATTGTCAATGACAACATTCAGGCAGCATTTCCAAACACAGCAATAGCACTTCGAATATTCCTTTCAATGATGATTACAAACTGTTCTGCTGAACGTTCATTTTCACAGCTGAAAAGGATAAAGAATCCTCACCGTACGACCATGACCCAGCAAAGGCTGGACTCACTTGCATTGCTTTGCATTGAATCGGACATTGTCAGGCAGCTATCCTTTGAAGATGTCATAAAAGACTTTGCATTTGTAAAATCAAGAAAAACTGCAGTTTGATCATTCTTGATGTTGATCATTTGATGCTTGGAAATATCTTAAAGTTTGGGTCAGGTTTTAGCTTCACTTCAGTGGTCCTTCTTTTTATAGTCTTTTTTAAAATTGTATTATTCTGTGTAATTTCTGTATAACAAGTAGGCTACCCAAGAGTTTTCACCCAATCTTTTGTTGCATGCTCACATTATTTGCATTTAAGTCTATATGACAGAGTGTGATTTGGAAAGTATTTGTATGTATATAGATTATAGATGTCACTGTATGTATTTCACTATTTCTTGACATTCAAGTTTCTGTTGCTCAACATATACCTGTTCAAAAGTTGTTTCACTATATATGTAATTCTTGTCAAACACAATTAAGTTGTACATGTCTGTTGATTGAGAAATAGGTATTATATAGCCATAATATAGAAGTTGGACTCATAACACCAATGGATTTATTCTTTCTCACTAATAAGCCTAATTGTGGGTTAATCTTGATGGGCGACCGGGGGGGGGGGGCACCATGGTGCCATGATTGCTTAGGGCACCTACAGGCATAAATCCGGCCCTGTGAAGGACAAAATAATTTCAGTTGTCAACAAAGTTATCAATGATCATTGCATTTTTTGTCATTGGACGGAGAATCTGAAACTTTTCATATTATTATCAAATTGAGCTTTATTCAACCCAATAAAAAAGACAGGGCTAGCAGGAATATTACCATCATTGCTCATGCAGTCAGAAAGCCAATACCTGCTTATCAAATATGGAGTCGGGAAGTGTGCTAGATTATAAATAGGTAAGATGAATGGATTATTGGCTCTCTGCATCCTGCATTGATTCATCAGGAAAATGAAAACAGGAAGATGTCATTGCAGTGAGGCAAAGAATGATTGAAACTGCTGTCAAGCATAGATTTAGGTGACCTGGCCAGGCCTGAATTGAGGCCAAGACCTATCAATAACTGAGCAAATAAATATTCTGAAGTACCGTAATATGGGGTGATTCTGGACAAGCCAGGAAATTAATATCTTCAAAAAGCTACAACTTCTACTCGTTGCAGAACGTTTTTAATATATATTCCAATAATGATTCATATCGATTTTCATGATTCTACCTGCAGAAGGCTAGGAGCTGCAGCACCTCAAACATTGCCCTGCAGAATTTACATTTTCACAAACTGGTCAAAACTTTGCTTGTACCACTAAAACTATGAAAGCTACGCACACGAAATTCTCACAAAACTTGAAGTATATAGTTGTGGCCAATTACGGAAAAAATCATAAACTTAGGTTTATGTACACGAGCTATATTCAACAGACACTAATGCATTGTCACTTTTAGAGTTATTTTAGTGTAATTTTCAGCCCCCTGTAATAACTCATGAAACGAAATCAGTGATATAATGTTATAAATATAATGTTGGATGGGGTACTACCATGCTGAAAAATTATTTTTATCTTGTAGAAATGCTATTGGAGTGTCAATCTATGCCAAAATTGTGATAAATATGCACTTTTGGAAACTGATAAAAAATTATGTGATATAACATCAAATAAAAGCAGGAAAATGAAGAATATATAGTCCAAATCGATTTAAACAGTTTTAAGAGACCAAAAGAGTTACTGAGATGTGATATTTAGTCTGTTCAGTCATGGGTTCGGATCCAAGTGAATAGCAGAGTTACAGAACTTGCCCAAAAAACCTAACCAATTTTCAGTATAGCTTATTTTCATGGCTTTTGGGTTTAAATTTTTGAAATTGGCATCATTTGTTGTGGATTGAGTCCAAGATTATTCATCACTTGTAGAATTAGCAGATTAATACATGTTTGTCAATTTACACTGATTTATTACATTTTGTTGAAAACTTAATATTCTGCACACAACAGACTTCAAATTTTACTAATAGTAATTTTTTGGGGTGCTAAACATGTTTTCTAATGTTTATTCATAAGTATAAATCAATTGAACAAGTTAGGGAGTACAAGTTATTTAGATAAGTCTCTGTCCCGATTCACCCCAAAGTGAGGGGTGAATAGGGACAGTGGTTTTTTCAGCCTGAGTGCTAGAAAAATATAGATATCAGTTAATGCTCTCAGGGATAGTTAAATCTACGGTCTGGACACCATTTGAGACTATACTAAGATTTATTGGAGGTTTTGTGCCCATGCCATGGCAGGAAAAGGGCCAAATCTGTCCCTATTCACCCCATATTACGGTAATCGGGCTCATTTTCAGCAACTCTCGAGTGTGTGAGCATAGTGCGAAATTTCACAAAAAATAATCTATTTTTAAGAAGTGTAACTGCATACACCTGACTCAGGAGATCCAAATAGTGTCCTAATATCTGTAATCTCCAAGGATGTTGTCCTTGGCAATTCTTGCAATGCTATACATCCTCAGAGGCAACAAGATATCGTCTTTATTCGATCTGCAATTTATTTCCCGAATAAGCATTGATAGTAAATTTTATGCACCACGTAAAATTGTCTGATACCATTACAGTGATGCACTTTGATAAAGAAAAAATGAGGATCAGTTCACTATGAAAAATGCACTTCGTGATTCATGATAGCTTGTGAAGTGTCATCTTCTATACTTTCAACATGGGAAACATAGAGGCAGTTTGATTAGTCATGATCAAGAGAAGGCCATTTGACTTGTCATAACTGATTTTGGATTGAAAATCAGATGCATGATCCTTTTGTTTGGCTGTCACCAACAAGAGGGATAAGTCTCCTTAAATCAAATTAACATTGAAAGTATTGGGTATGATCATGACAAATCATCTGTATGATGACACACGAAGTGCCATTCTCACAGTGCAACAGTGCACTCTTTTTTCGGTATCAAAGTGCATCGCTATAAAGTTGATACTCAAAATGAAGGTCTGGTTGAGGGCAATTCAACAAAACAGGTTGCATTATTGTATGACCAATATTGACTAAGTTATTCAATACCGCGGTTATCGCATTTTAAGAAAAAATAAACAATTACAACTGCATTGTGCTCAAGTTAAGCATTTTCTGATTTCCATGAAACTTTCCACAAATGCTGTCTTGACCAAGACACAGTACCAAAAAAAGGTACAGTGGGATATGACAACTTAGGGGCACCAGCCACACCCTAGCATGTAATCCTTGATGGCGAATTGGTGAGTAACACGCCTCGCCCAACCTGGATTGGAAAGTAGTAACTCATCGATGCCATCTTCGAATCCAGCCAAGATTATGGCAGGCCTTTCGTTCGATTTGTACGCTTCACCTTCCACGGTGCTCATGATGGAGTCCATGGCCTCCTTTCCGTAGTGATCGTTTTGTTTTTCATCACCGGCTGTGATTATATTCCGTCAAAGTTACTTAAACCTGTCGCCCCATATATCAGCTCACATGTGATGACGATCTACAATCAGTGTGTTGATTCGAGTACTTTCCCAGATGACGCGAAGCCAGCGGATGTAGTCCCACTCTTCAAAAAGGGAGACAACCTCGTCATGAAAAACTACCATCCAGTTAGTATCTTGCCTTCACTATCGAAGATACTGGAACGTATCATCCATCAGCAGATGTTGAACTTGCTCAACCAGATCTTGGACCCATGTATATCGGCCTACAGGGCAGGTTATAGTTGTCAATATGCTCTGCTACGCCTGATCGAGGATTGGAAAAGTGCGTTGGACGAAAAGAAACAAGTAGGATCTTTGATCATGGATCTGAGCAAAGTGTTTGACTGTTTGCCCCATCCTTTAATTATTTCAAAGCTAAAAGCTTATGGACTGTCCCATGCTGGATGCGCATTTATGTGGTCGTATCTCAGCAACAGGAAGCAGAGAGTGAAACTAGCGGGCATTATCAGCGGAAGTCGGATTTTAATTAAGGGAGTGCCACAAGGCTCTGTAATGGGCCCAATTTTATTTAATGTTTTTATTAATGACTTGTACGCAGCTCTTGAAAGTTCAATACTCATGAACTACGCAGTAGACAACACCATCACAGTAGTAAATGACACAAAGACTGGACTTATACGGATATTAACACCAGAATCCGAAAATTCCATCACTTGGTTTAAGGAAAATATGATGGAAGCCAACCCATCGAAATTCCAAGCAATTGTCCTGAAAGATCGAGGAGTGACTAATTTTCAAGTGTGTGGAAATCAAATCTGAAAGTGGAAATCTGAGAGTAACGTTTGTGTTTTACGTCTCATCAGCACCTGATTTGGCTATTTAGAGACATAGCTCAGTTGAGGATGTTTAGCAATGACCCAACAACAAAACATCACTCACTTACTTTCAAGCATTACCGTACATATATAGCAATGTCATGGTAAAAATAGCAAAGAAATGGTGAATAGTGAAACAATGGAAAGTTAACCTACATGGGTAGTAAATGCAACCATTTGCTAATCAATACAACCGTTTGTTAATTAGGCCTACACGTTAAATTTTTTCACGGCATGCAGAATATCCGTTGTTTTTACTTTGGCCAAATGGTCTTTTGACAGTGCTCTTCCTTCAGCGATATTCTTGCATTTACGCTGATCCATGAAAAGCTTTGCTGTGTCTACCAGTTTTTGGCAAACGCCGGCATTTAAAGTACCCAAAGTTTCCGGCTGAATAGACTTGATATAGTGCAATATAATATCGCCTGTTTCTTTTTCACATGGGCCAGAGATCAAAAGTCCACGTTTCCTTACCATTAAGACACACAAAGATGGAAACACACTTGATTTGGTAATAACCAACAAAATAACAGCTCTCAGAGACTGTTCTGTAAGTGACCTACTGTCTGACCATAACTGTATCCTCTTTAATATTGACATTAACAAAGGCAAGAATCCACAGAAGAAGATTGCCTTCCGGAAAACCCGCAGCATAAATATCTCCAAATTTAAGAAAGACATTGAGCAGCATCTGTCACAAAAGGTACAACACCATAATCATAATCGATCAATCTACTTGAACACACTTGTGGCACTCTACAGATCATCAGAAAAGATTTTTGACAAACATGCCCCTGTGAAGACTAAACTTGTAACTGTGCGCAAACCTAACCCATTCACAAATCAAGAAATAAAGCCACTTAAAAAAGAAAAGAGAAAAGCAGAAAAATTATGGAAAAGAACCGGCCTAGAAAAAGACTGGACTATTTTCAAAGAAAAAAGAAATGCTCTAAATGATAAGCTTAACCAGCTAAAATCAGATGATCTTAAGAGTAAAATTCAAGCCACTAAGGGAAATTCTAAGGCGATGTTCAAACTTCGAAACTCTCGCCTTAACAGAAAACAAGATCTGCCTGTTCCCCATCACACAAGTGAAACAGAACTAGCGAATGACTTCAACAAATTCTTTGATGAGAAGATCAAAATCATAAGATCTAAATTAGATTCAGGAATGAAGAACACAACTGATGACTCTCACACCAACCTCAACCACAATTTACATCAGTTTAAGGCTCTATCAGAACAAGAAGTTAAGAAGCTTATCACTGAAATGCCTGTCAAACACTGCAAACTTGCTTGAATGTGTTGATGAATTTCTGCCAATCATAACGAAAATTGTTAATATGTCATTAACACTCGGAGAAATGCCCCTTGAACTGAAGCATGCTCTTGTCAAACCACTTTTGAAGAAAGAGGGTCTTGAACTGATCAAAAAGAATTATCGGCCAGTCTCAAACCTTTCTTTTCTGAGTAAAATCATTGAAAGTGCTGTAATCAAACAGTACGTTGAACACCTCGCTCAGAACAATCTTGAGGATGAAAAACAATCAGCCTACAAGCAATTTCATAGCACAGAAACCCTCTTAACAAAAATCCATAATGATATTATGCTTAATCTGAGCAACGGTGAGGTGACAATGCTAGTATTGTTAGACTTGTCTGCTGCGTTTGACACAATTGACCATGGTATCTTGCTAGAAAGACTGCGCAACAGGTATGGTGTGCACAGTGCAGCCTTGAGATGGTTCAAATCTTACATTTCTGAAAGATCACAGTCTGTGGTAATAAATGACGAAACATCAAGCAAACTTCCGCTCAATTTTGGGGTTCCTCAAGGTTCCAAACTTGGACCAATCCTATTTAACTCCTTTGTTGCCCAAGTCAGTGAAGTAGCACGACAAAATCAAGTTCATGATCAGAAGTACGCTGATGATGAGCAACTTATCCTGTCATTTAAACCAACCTTTTTGGGTGAACAACATGCAAAAGAGAAAATGGAAAATTGCATTGCTGAAATCCGAAATTTCTTGCATGATAACAAGCTTTGCAAAAATGGAGATAAAACGGAACTTCTGCTGATTGGAGCACCAAACCAATTGAAGAAACTTCAAATGACATCTATCAATGTAGACAATGTTGAAATCAAGACTGCCAACCATGTCCGCAACTTGGGTGTGCTCTTTGACAAAAATATGACCATGGAGAAGCAGATCAACAAAATGTGTTGTAACGCATATTTCAATTTGAGAAACTTATCGAAACTCCGAAAAAACTTTGACAAGGAAATAGTTAAAACTGCTGTCAATGCACTTGTCACACCTCATTTGGACTATGGAAATGGGCTGTTGTACGGCACGATTGTTAAATAAACTTCAGGTTGCTCAAAACTCAGCAGTTCGATTAATTGAGAGATTGAAAAAACATGACAGTGTCAGCCACAGTAGGAAACAACTGCACTGGTTACCAATCACAGCAAGAATTCAGTTCAAATTAATGATGACTACATGGAAGGCAATCAACAATCAGGCGCCTCAATACATCCAAAATCTTCTTCAAGTCAAATCACAACTGAAACATAACCTGAGAAGCAACCACAAGCTGCTGTTAGCAGAACCTGCTCCATGCAACAAAAATAAGTTTGAGGATCGGGCATTTTCCTCTGCAGCACCAAAACTCTGGAACAGTTTGCCTGAAGAAGTTATAACAACAAAAACCTTGGAAAGCTTCAAGAAGAATCTAAAAACCCATTTGTTTCAGAATTCCTATAAGTGATTTGATCTGAAAAAGCGCTGATGAGCATTTTACTGAAATTAGCGCTATATAAATGCATATTATTATTATTATTATTATTTAAGAGAAATATTTTGGTAAGTTCCTCACGCGTGTAATCCTTGATGGTGAATTGGTGAGTAACACGCCTCGCCCAACCTGGATTGGAAAGTAGTAACTCATCGATGCCATCTTCGTATCCCGCCAAGATTATGGCTGGCCTTTCGTTCGATGTGTACGCTTCACCTTCCACGGTGCTCATGATGGCGTCCATGGCCTCCTTTCCGTAGTGATCGTTTTTGTTCTTCGTTAACATGTACGCCTCGTCGAGAAATAAGGTCTTCCCCCTCGCCTTGCTGAGTACAATTTTTGTTTTCACAGCTGTCTCAGTTTGTTTTTTTCGGAAACAACCTAAAGAAATTGTCAATCTTAATCAATCATATACTATAACAATAGAAATGTCAAGAAAAAGCATTGTTTTATTCTGATTTTGCAACAGTTTGTATGAACATCACATATAATGTTTGTTTTTAAAAATTGTCTTTTTTTACACAAATATTTTTTGATTGTGTTGAAGCAAATATTTCCAGGTCTTTAGAATTTATTTATCAATATAACTAAGCCAAATTGTTAATCCGAGGTTCCTTAACCATATTACAGTGAGTCTGTGACTAAAGAAAAGCAATATTATTATGATAAATTCAGCTATTTGGTCCAAATGCATGGGGGTGTGAGTGAGTGAGTGAGTTTGTGTTTTACGTCTCATCAGCACCTGATTGGGCTATTTAGAGACATACTTGGTTTGTGGTCATGTTCAGTTAGTCATCTTATCTTGGTTGATTGCATCGAGATCTTTGAGGAGTCATTTTGACAGGTATATCTTCAATAATTTTCAATTCAAGAAGTTTCCTTGCCTGAGTGGCATTTATGGCTTGTACCAATAAATTACCGTCAGGCTGTCGATCGACTGAGTGTGGTTTTCCAAATTTCTTCAGCATTGTTGTGTAACTAACAAATGGTGATACATCCGTCAGTCTTCCATCTTTGGGACCAGTGGGGAGTTCTTTTTTGCTGTTGGTGAGTGTTGTTTTACTCTTGTCTTTGTCAGGTAGCAAGCCGATTCTTGAGCTTTTTTGTTTTGTTGTCTTGGGCAGTGTCTTGTTATCTGTAGCAACATCTTTTTCCTTTGGTTGGTTGAGGGACTTCTCTCCAAATGCATGGTAAAGTTAACCTAAATGGGTAGTAAATGCAACCATTTGCTAATCAATACAACCGTTTGTTAATTAGGCCTACACGTTAAATTTTTTCACGGCATGCAGAATATCCGTTGTTTTTACTGTGGCCAAATGGTCTTTTGACAGTGCTCTTCCTTCAGCGATATTCTTGCATATACGCTGATCCATGAAAAGCTTTGCTGTGTCTACCAGTTTTTGGCAAACGCCGGCATTTAAAGTGGCCAAAGTTTCCGGCTGAATAGACTTAATACAGTGCAATATAATATCGCCTGTTTCTTTTTCACATGGGCCAGAGATCAAAAGTCCGCGTTTCCTTACCATTAAGAGAAATATTTCGGTAAGTTCCTCAGGCGTGTAATCCTTGATGGTGAATTGGTGAGTAACACGCCTCGCCCAACCTGGATTGGAAAGTAGTAACTCATCGATGCCATCTTCGTATCCCGCCAAGATTATGGCTGGCCTTTCGAACGAGGCTATCAACAAGTGAAGACGTGCTTCAACAGCTCAGCACTGATACAGGACAACTTACATGTTTATAGGACACAGAAAAAGATGAAATTTGTCACAGACGTAAAATAAATGACAGGGAACGCAAGCATCATCGCGAAATATTTTTTACAAGTCGATATATTATAAAAACATGGATCAAAGAATCAGCTCATACAAGATGTAAAATGTACAGTATCAGAAGTGAAGCAGAACAGCAACCACAACGAGGCATAGAAGAGACTTTGGTTAAATCACAGACATGTACAGTTCAGAATGAGGCTATAACTGCAGAGACAAGTGTTTCTAGGGGCAACCATGGATTGATAAACTGCAACTTGGAATTAGTCAGCATTATAAATATGCTCGTGAAAGATTTAAAGGAAGCCCACAATGCCAAACTTGACCTGCTTCTTAAAAAGATAGAAAAATCAAGAACAAATCACCAGACAAAAAGAAGATATAGAAAAATTGAAAGACAAAATTCTCACAACTGAAACGACACAGTCGCAGGAAAGTCAGCCATCAATTATATTAAAGAATATAGAACAAACAGGAGTTCAATTTACAGAAAATAAAACAGAATTAAAAGAAGAAAAAATTTTAGATGAAAAAGATTCTCTCTACCAAAAATTGAAAGTTGAGAAACGGCATAACCTAATCATCACTGGAGTGGCAGAAGACAAGAATGAAAATCTTCATAGAAAAATCACAGAAATTTTGGAAGCGAAATTTGGGAGAACTGATATGAGTTTGAAATGTGAAAGGATTGGAAAGGCAGAAACAGCAGCTAATATACAACCAAGAAAGGTAAAAGTAAAATTTTCAAGTATTTGGGACAAGAGATACATTTACAGGAACCGAAGAAAGCAGCTTCTACATTCTGACATTTTCATAAATGAAGATCTCATGCCTGATAAAAGATCTCATGCCTGATAAAAGAGAATTACTATACCTTGCAAGAGGACTGAAAAAGAAAAGGAAGATTCACTCCACGTACACTTATGAAGGATTGGTATTTATCATAGAAAAAGAAAATGGCAAGCCAAAAGAATTTACGAAAAACATTGAATGTTACAATCAAGCTGTTGTATTAGCAAGAGAACGAGAATGTAACGCGACCAAAACTACACGAGAAGTAATTGAAGACACTACCCAGTTAAATTCTGAGAAAACGCAAGAAAAATCTCACATTGAACAAGCGGAGAAGCAAGAAAATACAAAGCAATGCAAAAAGTATGAAAATGAACTGGAAGAAGATGAAGACCTGAGATAAGAAATATTGGAAATTGTTCAGCAAATTCTATCACAATACCGAAAACAGAAGAGATGACGTACTATGAGACAACATGACACCAAAACAACTTATCCCACAGCCCTCGTAAAAACAATGCTCATATAAATTTCAAAATTTTCATTTTATTACCATTTTTCTTAATATATATTTTTGAATTTTGTAATATTTGAAACTTTTCCCAAGAGCGGCAAACAATTGCCTTCGGGAAAATAACAAATAAATCAAATCAAATCAAAAATCGATGTGTACGCTTCACCTTCCACGGTGCTCATGATGGCGTCCATGGCCTCCTTTCCGTAGTGATTGTTTTTGTTCTTCATTAACATGTACGCCTCGTCGAGAAATAAGGTCTTCCCTCTCGCCTTGCTGAGTACAATTTTTGTTTTCACGGCTGTCTCGCCCAGGTATTGGCCGACAAGCTCACTCCGACCAGCTTCGATTATATCGTCAGCGTCAACAAAACGGCACTTGTACAGTATCTCTGTAAAAAAGATGGAATATTAGAAACCTGCAAGTTGCAAATAATGATAACATTTATGATGATAAATGTTGTTACTTGACTCCATAGTAATCCATATGAGTGTAAGTTATATTTTTGGAGTCTGAGATTTTAGCTACAGGAGCTTTCGTCTGCATCTCATAGACTTCTTCAGCTGACTGAACTAAAAGAATTAAATAGGAATAAACTTTCTGTTAAAATTGAAAATAGAATGCTTAACTATTGGTTAAAAATTGCCTCTGACAATGATAATAAAATTACAAAAATGATGTATATATTATTACGGAAAATGTATGATGAAGATACCTTTAAGTCTCCATGGCTAAGTAAGATACATGCACTACTAAACAATACAGGTATGACGTACATATGGCATATTGATCCGAGAAATATCAATAAATATTGGTTCAAAAATATTATGAAAATTAAAACTAATGACATATATATATAAGAGTAGTGAGGCTATCCTATCCCCATATTTGATCCACCTAGGCAGGAAAAGTAGGCTTCCAATAACACAGATAAAGTGTGTTAATAATAGACTTCCAATAGTAACAGGAAGACAATCAAATATAGCAAGAAAAGGAAGAATCTGCACCTTATGTAATAACTCAAATAATAGACAAGTCTTAGGCGATGAGTATCATTATGTTATGGAATGTCCTTTTTTTTCTCGTGACAGAAAAATGTATCTAAAACAATACAATTACAAAAGGCCAAATATGTTTAAGATGGTTCAACTTTTTCAATACCAATGACTGTTCAGTACTATTAGGTCTGTCAACTTTTTGCAATATTATTGTTGAAAAATTCAGATAATTGCATATATGTACCATGCACACCTGCCAATATGTTAAAGTTTCATAAATATATATATATATATATACCGGTATATGCATTTAGGCCTAATGTTCATTATTGTTATTTTGTCATGCAGTTAGCTTTGTTGTTTAAAAGAATCAGTTGGTATTTATAAATGTATTTACCGTGCTATAATGCTATTTACTTTATTTGAATGTGTACTGGCTCCATGCCATCATTTGGTGAGCTGAATAAATTGAATTGAATTGAATTGAATTGCCAAAGGCCAGGACTAAGCTTACATTGTTGGATACATGACAGAATTTTTTTTCATCTTACCACAGGAAGTGATTCAATACAATATTTTTTAGAGAAGAAAGAACCAGTCTTCCAATATTTTATATCAATGAATACATAAAATTGACCAAAAATCAAAAATATAAATTTGCATGGAAGCCTGGGAAGCGAATGAGACGACGGACATGAATTTTTGCAGGGCAGCCAACTTTCTTGGTTGTTTGAGCACCATTCCTACAAGTTGTTGTATTGCGGGAGAAGTCATGTCCTGTTGAGCAGTGCTAAAAGCAATCACGTATAACATTAAATTACATTTTTATTACATTAGTGCAGGCTAGGGAAAATAAGATGTTGCATCTAACAATAATCATCAATTCATGTAGGATAATGATTTGAGCCCTGAAGACTACACCTTCTCAGCTCCAGGAATGATTAATGGAAGTACAATTGAACACTTTTTACTTAGCCCTGAAGCCAATGCAAATATGTGTGGATTATATGTTGGAAGATATCCCCATGGAGCATGGTCATCAACCAGTTTTGATGGATATTAAATTAACTGAGGATGTATTTATAAACAATATTAAAAAATAGCATTGCTTGGAATAAGGTGAATGATCGTTGTTATATATGATATAGCAATAAGAAATTGACAGAAGCCTTATCAGCATGCCAATTTTAAGTGATAATGATGCCAATCAGTGTCAAGTGATGGGATGTAATCACAGTGATCACTTAGCGGATATTGATTCGATGGCTCAAGAAATCATCAATGTCTGTCTTAATGCAAGATTTAGAGATTTTCCAAAATGTGCCTCAGCTAAGAAAATGAAGCCCTGTTGGAATGAAAAGGTTGCACGGAAAATAAGGGATTCCCTCTTCTCTTCTGGGTGAAATATGGAAGGAGTCGAAGCGGCCAAGAACTGGTGTCGTTTGAGATGTGTGTGTGTCTTTGTGTTTTACGCCTCTGCAGCACCTTATTGGGCTATATCGAGGCTTGCTAGGGTGTTATTTGTCTTTGTTTATTTTCCTCATATTTTGTGTCTTTATAGTTCTGTTAGACTGCTACTTAGTTGTTCCTTTTTTTGTCATGTTGTTTGTTGTCCATATTTTACATGCAAGTTCATTCACAGTGCCCTGGCTAAGCTTACTGTTTTTGAGTATATGGCTGTATCTGCAATATTTGCACTGAACTTTGTGAAAACCCGGGCCGTCAAAGTTAGGCTATATAGTTGTGTAAGTCACCAGCTGAGGTCCAAGAGATAATCAGTGAAAAATATGCAGCCCAAATTCTGGTACAAGGATTCACTGCCACTGATTGAAAAAATATGCCGTCCTGCTTTATTAAGCTTGGAAAGAAAATTGGAGCTGATGTGTACCACAACATATATACAGTTGAGGTCAAATGTATTCATACAGCGAGGGCTGCTGTTTTCAAAGTAATGTGGCATCGTAAAATCTGCCTATATTGGAATGAAAACACTTGAGATTATTAGTTGTGGTGGTTTTTCAACTTATGGCAGTGAAAAAACTAGAATCAAATATGATTTGCAGTTGTTATTACAGATCTCGTATAAGTGTGCCATGTTCCATATGAATGTATGCACAGATGATGTCAGTATTGCAATACTGACATCACTATTGGCACTCCAAGCTTGAGTGTTGATTCCAACTGCTACCAACAAGTCAGGCCTATGGGCTGTGTAAGTGTGAATAACAATTGATTAATCTGCATTCATTGGTATGGTTGTTTGATTCAGTTGGAGCAGGTGAAACTGATATGTTTGAGCCACTTGCTTGATCCATCATGGACATTCATGGCGTCCTGTTGTGAAATTTCTCCTTGAGGGCAGCACCTTGTGGCTTTTCAGCCTTTTAGGTGAGATCTGCGCCAAAGAAACTGTTCAGACTTGATGACTGGAATGGGGGTGATTGGGAGATTTTTTGGAAGTGAAAGTGGCGGTGTTGTATGGGCATACCAGAGGATGAAAAATGGGGGAGGGTGGTAGTTGCTACCCAAAAATTTGGGAAAAGGCCAGACAAGGAGGCTATGAATTTGATCATCAAATAAACATTATTGGAAATCAGTGATAAGGATGCCCCAAGGCAAAACTCCCCCCCCCCTTTCGGTCTTAAATTCTGAATGGTTCCTGAGTATATAATTTTTGCCATGACAGAGCAGCACATGATAACCTCTCAGACCAACACCTCTAAATAGCCCACACTGGTGCTGATGGGGCGTAAAACACAAACTCACTCACTCACTCTCAGACCAACAAATGAATGTGAGAGTGAATGAATTTGTTTTGTTGTAAAAGTGCTAAAACTGATAGCAGTTATACACAAAATCCATGCATTATGTATAGCTGGATATTGCAACTTTTGGATTTATTCAAAACATCAAACTGAATAATCAATGTTGAGCAACAATCTAACAGCTTATTGTGGATTTGTAATGGTGTGATCAGTATGGGTTCCAAGTGACACAGCTGAAACTGCGATTATACCAACTGTGAAATCATTATGCTGATACTGACATCACAAGAGCACTGTGGCAGTTGAAAAGAACATGGCACACCTATATGAGATCTGTAATAAGAGGCTTTGAATTCGAAATGTCCAAAATTTGATGGGTCAAAAGAAATCATACACTTGGATTTTTCTCCAATATATGCAAAATAAGCATTGGTAAACCAACTAAATAATGGAAAATAATGTCAGAAATGGATGCCTCAATGCCTGATTATGTTTTGTAAATTTCTGAAATGCAAACTGTTGACTGGCCTAATTTTTTCTCAAGGGATGTGATAAGTTATCAACTTACACATATTATTTCAATTTTTCAAAACTTATTTAAAGGAAAAAGCATGTGGCAAATACATGAAAAGGTAAATAATTGAGTTCATATTGTCAGGAAACAAATTACATGCAGTATCTGAACAATTTCACACACCAAGGTCTACCATATACACCACCATGAGGAAGTATATGGAAAATTGGTCAACAGAATCACTGCAAAAGTGGGCAATGGACGGAGGCTGTCTGCCAGACAAGAGTGAATTTTAGTCAGTATGGTAACAAACAACCCAAATTAACAATGAAACAGCTCTGTTGAGATTTATTGACACAGGGGACACAGCTGTCAACAAGTGTTAACAAATGAACATTTCACCAACAAGGCCTCTAAGAGGTCTCATTGCAAAGAAGAGCCATGCACCAAAACAACACATCCAACTTCACCTCTGATAACTTCATGAAGTAGGAGAAAGATTTTTGGGATAAGTTATGAATCTCGACTGTACTTGAAGCAAGATTAAGTGACATTTTTACTACATTGAAGCCTATCAGCCTGTGTAGAGGCAAAGTGTGTTAAACAATGCTTGCTCACACCACGTCCACTATGCCTGTAACTCTCCACAAAACTCCCTTCTTTGTTAATTTTGGGGTGTGATCCACCTTTCTGACCAAAATACATTCTTGTTTTGAAGATAGGTCCCTTATATTTCCTACTTATGAAATGATTCTGTTGACAGATAGGCTGCGGAGCCCTCGATGGTCATCTACATGAAGGCATTGGCCGGTTAAATTGTTCACATACCACATGATATCAGCACCCGACTCTCTGAATTTGATTGCCATTATTTTGATGTATTTTCTGCATGTATGTTTTCCCTTCAAAATA
Source organism: Platynereis dumerilii (assembly GCA_026936325.1). NCBI lineage: Eukaryota > Metazoa > Annelida > Polychaeta > Phyllodocida > Nereididae > Platynereis > Platynereis dumerilii. The sequence continues at coordinate 210,912 of JAPTHN010000288.1, forward strand.
TTTTGAAATTTTAAATAAATATGTGAGCAGTAACTTGTCACACCCTGCGGGAAAAACTGGGTCAGTCAATTTGTTGCTGTTCAGAAATTAACAAAACCTCATCAGACATTGAGGCATCCATTTCTGACATTAATTTACATTGTGTAGTTGGTTTACCAATGCTTATTTTGCATATTCTGGAGAAAAATCCAAGTGTATGATTTCTTTTGACCCACCAAATTTTTGACATTTTGAATTCAGAGCCTCTTAAGAACTGCAAATCATATTTGATTCTGGTTATTTTCACTGCCATGAGTTGAAAAACAATCACAACAAATAATATCAAGTGTTTTCATTCCAATATAGGCAGATGCTATAAAACCACATAACTTTGAAAACAGCAGCCCTCGCTCATTGTACACCATATGCTGTCATCTATTTCGCAAAGCTGGGACCGTGTTATATTCAATTCATTTCAAAGCTTATTCTCCATAAATACTATTTCTAATGATTTACCTCATGTTTTATGATTTTTACAACCATTTCATGTCAATGTGTATCCATCTAAATTATGGACTGGACTAACATGATTAATGAATTTTTAAAATGGTCTCTCAAAAACTGACACTTGAACACTGCCGAATTGCGTAAAATACCATTATACTAAGTAAATCCATATCCTATACCAATGTTTGTAGTCTGTAGTTGTAGTAGTTTTCTCTTGTTTTATCTATTTTATGCTTTTTATATATTTTGAAAGACACATGTATCACTGTTTGATATCCAGTTGTCAATAAAATCGATTTATATATAGTATTTATCGTCTGAAATTCAGTCAACTAAAGTTTCCACAACTGCCTAATTTACATTTGTCAGAACAGACAGCATATGGATTGGAACGGGGACAATTTGCCTGTAGTACTGTAAAACAACTGAATCTCGGAAAGACAAATAAGTTATCTCATTGCTCATTTGATTTTATTGTAAAATGTGTGTGTGATTGAACGACTCTGCAGCACCTTGGTGGGCCATTTCGAGGCTGCATTGGCGATTATGACCAGCAGACAGAGCCTGTGGTCATCTTGGAGTCACCACAGGTTGTCAAGATTGCTCTCAAATTTTTATGCCTGGGCTAGATCAAATGTACTCAATGTACAGTCGTGAAACTTGCTGTGTAAGTCTAACTTAACACCCTTCACCCAACCTCCTAGTTATAAATCAAACACATAGAGCTAACTGCATCATGCATTTCTGTCATTCAGGGTTTTTCAGTGGCACACCATATCTTATTGTTTTGAGACAGCCACCGGATTTTGGCTCAGTTATTCCTTGCTACCTTATTACCTTGTCTTATACAGCTAGGGAATGTCTCAAAAGCAGCCAAACTTTTATTTACAAGAACTCTCACAGTGGGATACCCCTCCACTCAGTGGCAGTGGGATACCCATCCTAGAATGAGTAGCTGGAAGATACATATAGGCCTACAGTACACACATGCACAACCAAAGTGAAAGATATATATTCACAATAAAAATCTATCATCCTGAACTTATGTTTCCTTTTCTTTCTCGGCAATGTGCCATGCAAGTGGGAGGGATACCCCAGTCATGATAACAACGGAAACAAGCAGTGGGGTACCCTTCTATTAGTGGGATACCCATCTACATGTGTTTCATGAATCCTGGCTTTCACTGTGCCACTCAGGGCAGTCAATCTACTAACAAGAAATTCTTCAAAAAATATATACAAAGGTCCCCAGTTGGTTTTTAAGCCTCTATTTAAAACCTCCACAACATTGTACAGAAAAAAACCTTGACCCATCGTATCTCTATTACACTGGGCCACTGGGGGGAAACCAGTGTAAAAATCACATGCGAAATATTGTCGTATGACATTTTCAGACTAAGTGGTGAAGACTTCCTGAGTGAACTATCAAGGGGGTAGAGCGAGAGAGGCTACAGACTGACGAAATTCATATCAAATTGGCAATTGGTGCAGTTGGACTGTTACCTTTCAAGTCTGCGCTTCTGCCTATCAAGTACGTGCTCAGCAGAACACAGCAATGTTGCCACTGTCTCGGCTTCAAAAAATGCCAAAAAACAACTAGCTATAGCTGAATGAAAAGCCCTTAGAATAGCATTCAAAACAATTTTACGTTCCTAGTCAAAGTAGAACAACTAACAATGCTCTCTATGAAATGGCCAACATCACGGATATCAACAGTGGCAATGAAGATCTTAAAACAAAAGCCCTTGTCAGATATCAAGATTCTGAGCTACTTTTGGAACTCCAGGTCTCACTCAGGCCCTTTCTCCAAACCCCGTCCTCAATACCCACTAACTTAAGACACTCCTCACACATATCATATCATTTCATCCGAGACCCACATATCATAACTGGCCTTAAGCCAGTATGTACAGTGGGGCGACTGTGGGTGGGAGCCCTGTTGTCAATCCGCGCAGACCCACTCCTTTGCTTACCAATTACACAGCCAAAACTATCCTGCACCCACAGCCAAAACTATCCTGCACCCACAGCCAAAACTATCCTGCACCCACAGCCAAAACTATCCTGCACCCACAGCCAAAACTATCCTGCACCCACAGCCAAAACTATCCTGCACCCACAGCCAATTACTGTGTACCTTCAGCCTGATCCAATCGTCTCATTCAACTTCTTCACAAAAAGCCAAAAAAAAAACAAAGAAGAAACAGACAGGCTGGCCCACACAATATCACTGGCCTTAAGCCAGTATGTACGGTGGGGCGACACCAACTACTGTGGGTGGGAACCCTGTTGTCAACCCGTGCAGACCCATTCCTTTGCTAAGTTTGCTTCCACATACATAGCTCAAATATCCCACCGCAGCCACTGTGTACAACACACCCAGTCCAAGCCCATGGGACTTTAAATGGAGGAGGGTTGTGCCCAATATTCTATGCGGGGCCAACTGAAAGACCCTGGAAATCGCTGAATTAACATTGTACCAGACTCTTACTCTTTAAACTCTTCACAAAATCACACAAATCAATGCGCCCAACTCTCATCAAACTTCAAAGTCCCGATAGTGCTAACTCTCTCAAAAGACTTTGGCTTTCAAAATGATGAATTAGAAACAAGTTTAGGAAAAATTGTATTTCAAAAGCCTTTAGTTCTGAAAAAATCTGAAGTTAAACAATACATAAGAAGCTAAATTGAAGGAAAATTCAAACCCTTTCAATGAAATTCACATGCCAAATATTGTTGTTTGACATTTTCGGACCGTAAGTGATGATCTTGGCTGTCAAATGATGATTAGACACGAAAGTTTAGGACAAATTATATTTGAATGAAATACACATGCCAAATATCGATATTTGACATTTTCGGACAAAAAAGCTGATGACCTTAGTGGTCAAATGACGATCAGACACAAAAGTGTAGGACTAATATATATTTGGAAACCCTTTCAATTAAATTCACATAGCAAATATTTTCGTTTGACATTTTCGGACCATATGTGGTGAAGACTTCAGTTGTCAAAGTCATGAATGAATCATTAACTTTCATTGTGCAAAATTGATTCGGACTTGGCCACATAGAATTGCCAGCATTTGTCAACCGTTCCATGCAGAGTAAAATCAAACGTGTACACGGAACAAAAATTCTGTTTAGAAATTCTTTCAGCACAATTCAAACGGCAAACATATTTTGAGATTTTCATTATATGAAGTCATAATCATATTGGTTCAGAAACAATATAGTGGGTTTTCACTCTGTTGCCATGTTCAAATTCAAGGTTTTTTCAAGGTTTTTTAAGGCTGCCAAAATCAATTTTCAATGTCTAAGAATGCAAGTTTTTCAACATGATTTTGCACTCCGGACAGTCGTCAAAAGTCCACAATTTGTTGAGTTTTTTCAATTTTTGCAAGAACCTCAAATCCAAGACTTTTTCCAAGTTTTTGAAGGAAATATCACATCTTCCAGGTTTTTCCAGACCTGGAAAAGCACAACTAAAAATTCCAGGTTTTCCAGGTTGAGTGGGAACCCTGAAGCAAATGAGAATGAAAGAAGCAGAAAGACATATACAGATTCAAGAATAAGACATTTTGAAGAATAACTCAATAGGGTAGGATTCCTTGATGTACTTTTACTATCTCTCTATGAGTCAGACACACATAACATTCTGACTGAGAACAGTCTGCTGCACAAGCAGACGAGCGAGCGAGGCTGGAGACTGATGAAATTCAAATCAAATTGGCTTCTAGGTCACTGCTGCCCCTCAAGTCCGTGCTGCTGCCTGTCAGGTCCCCGCTCAGCAGAACAGCAGGACCCCCGGCGTTCTTCCTCTTCTTTGTTAAACTCAATTTCACACACTGCGACGCTGACAAGACCACTAAACAATTGTAATCTTTTCCAGATACTCCCGGACAACACACGAATGCCTTCCCTGGCCTTCTCTTTCTCCGGACCCTCTCCCACCTCCACTCCACTCCGACATAACATTTCCTAGCTGGCTACCGCTTCCTCTCTCGAGGAAGGGCCATCCCTTCAAAATATTCCAAAAGCTTGTAGGGAGAAAAATCGCCAATCAACCTTGGGCCTTCGGCCCTAAATTTACACCCTTACTTAGAACAGCAGGACTGAGCTGGGCTGCTTCAAAATGCATTTGTGCAAGGAAGAGAAAGGCAGCACCCCCAATGAAATGTTGTAGCCCGCTCGCAACTATAGCAGACTGCTGTAGCCTGCATAGTATTAACAAGATAATAGCAGCATGGAACAAAATAACCGAAGCCTGAGGGACAATAACTAATACCATGTCTTTTGAGAACCTTTGAGAAATATGGGCAGGTGGGGAGAAAACGCAGAACAAAACAATACCAGTTTAGAAAGCTGTATGTAAAATGAAGAATATTTTTTGCATTGTTGTAACAATGTTTTTGAAGAATTATTTTATTTTTGGGGAGTCCGAATGAATTTTGACTCCCAAACTGAAAATCAAAGTAAGCGCAACTCAACGAGCCTAGTTCAGGAAACACTTCCCCCATCAAAATTGCATACTAGCAAGTACATTTCGCTCTCAATTCTGACCAGATTCGAGGCAATGTGGTTAAAATCGAAAACTATAAAATGGACGAGATTAGCAAAAACTTAGCAGAAGTTCCCCAGACTTTCCAGTGACCCAGAATTTCCCCGATTTTTGCCGACCAGTAGCATCCCTGAATTAAGAGATGAACTTTCAGTAAAATACAAGTATAGGTCACCGAAACAGTAGAAACAATGCAAAATAACTAAAGGGAGACATAACGATATGTCAGGACACTTTTTGAAGCGCAAACTCATATAGCCCAGAAAAAATGTCTTTACATCAAACGTTGTCTAATGAAATTCACAGGTGACAAACCTTTTCAATAAATTCTGACCAATTTCAGCCAAAAAATAAAGAACAGACACAAGCGTAGATCAAAAACAGTTTATGATGTAACAGAAGAAAATGAGTTCCCACCACCTGGTATGATTTTGTTTAATTCCTACATCACATAAGCATAGGAGTTGGCAAAAATAAATAGTTAATAAAAATAAGCAGATAATGAATAAATTTTTTCCTTTGAAGTCAATATTTCTGTATCAAGAACAATTTGTACTACAAATGGATACAAGTAGTGCATAAATCAGGAACTACTCGCTTTGCATTAAGAATAATGACGATAACAATAAATTGATAATTAAAAGACTGAGACTTCTAATTGACCCATTAAGATAGCCTTTGACAGCAAAATCATGATAATTTGAGAATCTCATGACTATTTCCAATTGATTCTGTGCAGAGGTATAGACAATACAATATTGATTAAGAATAGGACCAATATTACATGCTCAGCAGCTCTCACCTCAAATACTGGTGTGGAGATTCATGCATTCGCATCTGTGCACTGTGTGCAGCTCCTAGTGGAATGGACCAGAACTAAAAATGCGTCAAGTAGGCACAGCCAAGTCCAGTTTAGCATTGCATAGCACAGTAATGCATGGCTCAGATTCCATGAGGCAACATACCAGACCCCCTAAACTATCACATATAAGCACAATTTAGCTAGTTTCAAGTCCTCTTCCTGAGGCACCTTGAAAAAAAAACCGACTTGATCCATTCTCACACTGAAGAGAAACTTCGCTTCCAGCAAAAAAAAAAGGGCCAACCCTTATTCGACAAAATAAACAAGAATCCGAGGATTCAAACCCTAGGTTCTGTTGGGAATTAGAAATTAAGCATGAGATCCGTGGATACAAGATCAAAGTAGCACTGCACTGCGAAGTGCAATCAGCTTCGACACCTGTCAGATTGACTTCAAGTGCTGTTTCTCAATGGCAATTTGGTAAACTGAGGGTGAAAAAGGCTTTAGAACATGCAGAATTGCAATTAGCATTGATGCTTCTGAGAATAGATGCACTGCAAAAAGCAATTGCCAAATGCATTATAGGCCTTCCTTGAATCGCCTGGAAGATCGTCACGTGGACGACATTATAATGCAAAGTCAGCTTGAAAACAGTCCCTCAAGACTCAACGATCTATAACACAACAAACTACTACAAAAAAATTTTTTTTTAAACCATCCGCAATTACACAACGCATTTTAGTTCACCTCTATATGAACACAAAATGGCCCACTTGACCACATCCACACCTGTATTAAGGCTGGGAAAACTTTCTTCCAAAAATCTCGCAGACAGGTTTTTAGATAAAATTACCCTGGGGGAACAGAGAGTAAAAAGGAGTGAGTTTGTTTTACGCCCCGTCAGCACCTGTGGAAATAAAAAAAAAGAAAGCAACTTTCCAAACTATTATGGGACTTGTAACAGATTCTGTAATTATCACATTAATGTATGAAGTGCAAAGATATCAGGAAAAGAATGCAAGAATGCAGGCAGTAACGATTTAGGAAAACTAAATGAAATTCACATGTTTTGCTGAAGGAACATTTTCATAAAATAGCAGAAGAATGCAGAATGCAATTCAAATGTGATGCTGGTAAAATATTTTCTCAAAATAACAGTAAAACTCAAATGTTATGCTGGAGGAACAATTTCCGAGAAAAACAGAACAACAAACAATGAAATTCACATGTCATGCTGGAGGAACATTTTCTTTTTGATAGTGACACATACAAAAGCAATTAGATATCATAGATTTCAACCACACAGTTGTTGTATGTACACTTCGACTGACAGGACTCGCCAAATCAATTTCCAGTTTCAGTTTAAGAAAAGCATATGCCTTGTCCAACTGTCTGGATGTCCGAAAAGGAAACAATCATCAGATGATTCATTGATGAACATGATAACGCATCAGCGAAGTTCAGAAGATAAAGGCTATTCTTCATGTTCCGATGATATAAAAGCTCTTCATGTTCTGATGATAAAGATTCTTCTTATGTTCTGATGATAAAGGTTCTTCTGATGTCATGTTTGGTTAAGAAAAAACTGAATCCTCTGGAATGATTCACTTGACCCTTCATATCTGCAAAAGAAAGAAGGGAATGGACAATGGTTAATTAAACAACTTAAAAGACTCACGAGCATTTTATTTGTAAATGGGGGTGCATGATAATATGCTGAATCGATTAATCTATATTATAACAAAACAACCCAAGTCAGGGTCACTGAGTAACAATATCATGAGCTGTTGTGTGAATTAATATCACTCGAGCCCGTCATCTTCTTCCAAGTTATATCCCGCCTCTGGAAGGCGAACCTCACTTGAGTAAAAGCAAGTCTCTATTCTTTGATAGATTGTGGCATAAAAAGTTTGCTAAGTTGTTGGCACGTTTAATTGCTTGCTAAGTTGTTGGCACTTTTAATTGAGTGTTCAGTTTTGAGACTGATAAAATCTCCGTGCATAAAAAAATTCGGGTGGTCACTGTTCAAGGTAAAATCCAAGATAAAATCACTGCTAAAACTACTACTACGTCTAAGATTGTTTTTTCTACTGCTACTGTGGGCGATTTGGAGCTGTCTGGCTATCCTCGAGTGGGATTTTCTGTATCCCCAGCCGTTCAGCACCGCAGAGCAAATTTCGTTGGCGTCGGCGGGCGGGGGGTTTTGTCCTGGGGGTAGATTTCCAGGAGAATGATGTTGTCAACTCTGGCTTCTTGTAACACTTTGCAGGATGTTATCACATGCTTAATACCTTCTTCCTCTTCCTCACATAAGGGGCATGTCTTAGACACGTTGTTCCCTTCAAATTTTGCCACGACATCTCTTGAATCTTCCCGTGATCATTCAGGCTCGTACAGTGGCCATCTCGATACGCCACGGTGTGCCTTTCCTTTGCAGCAGAGGCATAAGGGATGCGCTACCTTGTTGCGAGTGGATGGCCGCTTCCAGATTCCCCACTTCAGAGTTGATTTACTGAATCACTTGGGCTGCTGGACATCACCTTGGGCCATTCAAACAGCATAGCGCCCTCACAAGTAGTGTTATTGTTATATTGTTGATATCGCGATATCTATAGCCATAATATCACGATATTTAACGTTGGAAGATATCGCGTTATCGTGATATATCGTTTATCGTCCCAACCCCAGTTGCAGCTCAGCTCATTTTTTGCATACACAAAACACAATCCACATAATTTTCAAAATGGTGAACAGTTCATTTGCATACAAAAAACACAATACACATCATTTTCAAAATGGTGGACTGCAACACCAAAAAAAACTCCAACTCATTAATGGACTACTTAGAATTATTTTAGGTCAATACAGGGTGAGCAAAAAAAAAATACAGGGTGAGCAAAAAAAAAGAAGACACTTCTTTAAGTGGTCATAAAATAATCAATTTTTGCCACAGAACTTTGATTTATAGCTCATTTTGTTGGTAATCAACACCACATTGCGTTTGAAAGGTGAAAACGACAGGCATACCTGCATAGCCTTGCTACTATAAAAAGTGTGAGTTGTCCCTGATTTTTGCTGTGCCGAGTTGAAGAGGATGCATAAATAAGGCTGTCGAAAATGTCAATATGAGTCGTCGGAGATCTAAACAAGCATCCTCGGATACAATGGCTGGTTAATCCTATAGGAAAGTAGAAGGTGTGATTTGCAGCATGGGAGAGCGTCTGAGGCAAAAAATATGAGTGTAGGAACAGTGGAACTGGAGCTTGAGGTATAGTAGGGTGATGTCTGCGCGAACTAGATTCTCTTGACGTGAGGGTATAGCAATGCAGTATAGGTGCAACTTGCTGCAGTGAGCATTGCGCAAGTGTTTGAGTAGAAGGTGACAGCAGACACTATTGTCTAACAGAGTCGCTGCCCATATAGAGCTATAGGCCACATAATGTGGAATACTTGTACCAAATTTCATATCTCTAAAATAAGTGGAATATTAAGGTCACAAATGGACAGTTCAAGAATGACAAAAGATGGCTGCCAAAAAGGCCTACATCTTGAATTTATTGTCATGTTCCCAATCAATACCCACAGGCACACCTAACTGGTCATTCTTCTGCTTTCACCCCCTAGCATATAACTAGCAAAAAAACCACCGACGTGACCCCCCCCCCAGGACTTGTAAAATCTAAAATTTTAAAATTACCTCCTTCCGAGGAGACCCCCAGCCTAAAAAATATAACTAGCAAATATAAAAATTTCTGCAAGTACCCCCCCCCCCCATTGTGACCCCCCTCGGGACTTGTAAAATCCAAATTTTTTTAATTACCTCCCTCTGAGGTGACAAGCCTAGAAATGTAACTAGCAAAAATACAAAATTTCTGCAAGCTCCCCCAGGATGTGACCCCCCCCCCCAGGCCTTGTATAGAATATAAAATTTAATACTACTGCTTGAATGCATTGATGAATTTCTGCCAACCATAACCAAAATTGTTAATTTGTCATTAACAATGGGAGAAATGCCCCTTGAACTGAAACATGCACTTGTTAAACCACTTTTTAAGAAGCAGGGTCTTGAAGGGTATATATAATAATCTATGGCTGTATATTTACGATCCTTTCAAAGGTTCTCAGGGTCACAGTTCTGTCATCCGTGCGTTTCTGGGCAATGAGAACCAGAAATCAGCCTAGTTCATTTTGCATTAGAAGCCTGATCTTTACATAGCAGAGCAAAACCAGCGCTAAGGGGTCCTAAGTACAAACATTGCCAGGGAACCAAAACAAGGCTGTGTCAAAGTTGCAAATTTATCATAATGTACACGGCCTCACGAGTACTATTGCAATCTGTCAAGTCTGTACAGTCTAACTGCCAATCCCAGGAACAAGTGCTCACAAGTCCAGATGCTTGTATTTGCTGTTGTTTGAGATTGACAGCTGCAACTGATCATGATTTGTCAATGACATGTGGTTGACAACCAGGTCAACATAACAAGTTATATGTAAGCCATGTGTTGCGAGTCTGTGTACGGAAGTGTTTTGTGGTCTAATGTCTTTTCCACATGCTTAAACGCTTAATACAACCAAATTACCTGCTCTTTAGAGAGATGGTAAAATTTTGGAGAACCAAGTTTCATATCTCACTTACAATTGACAATAAAGGCATATTTAAAGGCCATCCACTAATCCATCAACTAAAGCAGCATAAAGATTGAGTCCAGTTTCAACATCAACGGGCATCTGCAGTCCTTTCTCCTCCATGAATTCTTTAAACATGTCAAGATACTCCGGATCCACACCAAAATAATTTTCCGACTTCACATACTCTGCCTCAACATCGCTGACGTCTTCCATGTTAACACTCAACAGATATGACTTGGATCCTGAAAATATTTTTTTGATTGATAGAATTTTATGCAAACTTGACTATGTAAAGACTTTACTTTTTTGCAAACAATGCTAGCAACGGCAGATTACAGATCTTACACAACTCCTTTAGGCCCTACTCATTACCCTGGGAGAATTATACTTAATGATATTTTTAAGCTTGGTAATAGTGGGTAACATTGCATACCATACATATTAATACAGTGCATTCCAGCAGCAGATTCCCAATAAGCAAAAGTAATGTCGCAGAAAATCAGATATCAAAATGTACCGCCACCTGATTGTTAATGTCATGCTGGAGGTAATATCACAGGAAAAAGAACAAGATCTCTGCTCCAGCGGAGATAATTACAGCTGTTGGATTATATCGTAGGCACCCAAACTAAAGTTAATTACATCTGTATTTTGCAATCAAGACTCGATCCATTAGCGAGGAATACTTACCAACTCTTTCTGGACAGAAGAAAAGCATATCAGGTTTGCCAGCCGGCAACAATGAATGCTTAGTTTGGCGAATCCTGTGCTGATTCCATTCATCTTTGGCCTGATCAAGATCCCTTTGTAGCAAACAAACAAAAGTGAAGAATAAAGCTTGTCTGAAAAAAAGACAAAGAAAAGACGTTCATGTACATTTTGTCACATTTGAAAGTAATGCATTGCCTGCCATGTGTACTTGAAGTTGAGGCAATAACAATTTAACCACTCTTTATTTGAAAGCCTTATTTACTGGCCCAAGTATGACTGCTGATAATGGGAGCAACTAAAACATAGAAGGCGTTTGAAGCACATGTACACATATAATTAATATGTGAATGGCCCAGTGCTTATGTGTCCCATATGTATATCAAAGCAATATAGATATCAGGGAATTCGCTTGGGTTATTTGTCTTATTTTTATCTACATACATTTGTTTATTTTTGAATGAAGCAAGCTTGCACAAAAGTGATTTAACAGAGAAGTGTCTACTTTGTCCTGGGTTGGTCAAGTGCAAGAACACATGGTAAAAGTTGTGGATGATTTTTAAAGATAATATGTAAGTTTTACACTGCACGGGATTTGTTTTCAGTATATTATGCAATTAAGTGAAACAATAGCACTGGCCAATGGTACCCAAAATCTAACAATAAATTTTAACTTCGATACATATACATTGTCATGCTGACAGGAAAGTATGACAGGAAAATTCATGATATACCTATGTAGCATGTTTCCTTTTTCATACGCTCCGCCTTCCTCAAGGTCATGGAAAAGGGTCATCCAAAACTGTCCTTGGCTTTGCCTGTATGATCCCCAAAACCTTTCGATCCTCTGCATCAACAAAAATAATTATATAACGTCTCAGCTTCCAGGGTTAATGGATAATTGGGGGTTTATGTACATTATTGATACTCTGAGTAGGTTAATTTGGACAGGAGCAAAACAAAAGCAATAAGGTGAAGGATGATTGAAACGGATTTGAATTAATTGTAGGTGACCCGACTTGAGCGAGAACCGAACACGGGACCCAACATTGGCAGCGCAGTGCAGTGGCAACTTAACTGATCCAGCCCCCTAACTTTCCGAGAACAAATACTGAACTCCAATCTTTGGGTAGTGTCATGGACGTCTGGCATGCATGCGGAGGGAGGGGGGCAGGGCAGAGGCCTGCCATCCAGTAACTTTCGCTCGGCTCAGTAGTCGGCTGTTTCCGTGGTTACCATAAATAGCTTAATAAACTTGGATATAGACAGCTTAATTTGCATTAAACTATTTAGGTACAAAGAAAAACATGTCCTCTGAAGTGAAGATGACAATGTTTAATTGCGTAGGTGGAAAAATTTTGAACTTTTCTCAAAAGTTCTTTCTATTTTTAGCAACAAGTTCTAGTTAAAACAAACTGTGAGGATTTTGTGCCTGACTTTCCCATGACATTTTGGAAGCCAAGAGTGACAAAATTACTGCACATTTACCTTGGATTTATTTGAAATAAAGTCATTCTGTCTGTCTATATTTGTTCTTTTTTTTATCCTTAATTCTCTTTTACTCATTGTTATTTTAACTTGTGTTTAAGTTGTTTTCTTTCTTTTTTTCAAGTATGTATGAACAGATTTATTCATGAATACCAAAACACTAATTTGATCATTCAAAGACTGAAAGAGAGACTTATTCACCCATTATGATAACCTTTGACAGCAAAAAGTATGCTAATTTGAGAGTTTCACACCTTGTCACAAGTGCTTCTGTGGGCAGAGGTATAGATAATACAATATCTACATGGGGTTAACAATGGGACCAATTTTACAAGCTCAGCCCAAGCACCTGGTGTTAGAGATGCATGCATTTTGGCACCTGGGGACCCCTTGTCGAATGGACAAGCATCTAGCTGTGGCAAGTCCTCCTGTGGCAAGTTAGAGACGCCTTGAGAAAAACGGACCTGATCCACTCTCTCACATTGACTGAAAGATAATTTTCTCTTTCAGTCAAAAATTAACAAGAACCCAGGGGTTCAAAATGGAGTTGGAGTAGACTAAGTGTCCTAAGTTAATTCATATCCCCTGAAAATGACTATTTCCCTGAGTGTCCAGAACTGTTAATACAAACTGCAGGGTTGCCACTCGAGTCGGATGTCAAAATGCCCTGACTTTTCCTCAATTTTTCCCAGTCTCGAAACAAATTTTCCGTGGCCACAAAATAGGCTCTCACGTAAACTCTTAGGTCGCAATTCACGGGCTTTTGTGAATTTACGTTTTGATTTCATACAAAAAGAAAATGGATGATGCTAGGTTAATTGCTCACTCAAGACGCCTCAACCTATAGATTCTTGATTTTAAGGTCAATTCATAACCATGAAACAGGTTAGACAGGCAGATGTCATACATTTTTCTGTCATTCTTACCATGAAACCATTGGCTTCTGTTTCGTGAATTCGTTTTTATGCAAAATTTTCCCTGACCAAGGTGAGATTTCCCTGACTTTTTGCAAACATCACAAATTTGACTGACTGATTTCAAAATTTTAGAAAAATATCAGAAATCCTAATCTTTCCCAGGTTTTTGGTTTTATGAAAATTTCATAAGATAAGCCCTCCAAATGAGTTTAGTCATTTAAAGAGGTATAATTTTGTTATTTTAACTCCAAAATCGACACAATCATGGATCATTGAAAAATAACATTTTTTTCATTTTTTGCTGCATTTTCTATTATTAATTTTTGTAAGGCATTTAGACCCCCAAAAGACACATTGAGGGTATTAAACGCATATTATGTTAGATTTTCATGCCCACAGGTAAAATCCTTTTCGGAGTTCTGTTCCGGAAAAGAAAAAAAATATGTGTTTTTAATTTTGGCGTACGTATAAAAGTATCAGTTATAATGGAATTCTCCGAAACCGTTTCTTTCAAATCTCATGATTTTTCAATGGGACAATTCATGACCCCTGTCCCACAGGGGTCCAGGGCTAATTCATACCTATTAAACGGTAATCCAGCACCACTATGCGAACAGTGTCAGAATCCATTAACAATTAAACATATTCTGTTAGAATGTAATAACATTCTACACCGTCGACCATTCCAATCAGATAACATTAAACATTTGTTCTTAGAAAATTCAGCATCAAGACTAATACATATATATAAACTTTTATTGACAAACAGAAATATCAATACAGTTCCTCAGGGACACTGACTACTTTTACAAGTTATGAGAAATTACATTAAATATAATCTACTAAACCAATGTTGCCTCTAAATAGCCCACACCGATGGGGCGTAAAACATAAACTCACTCACTCACCACAGACCTTAGTTGTCCAATAAAGGCATCCATTACGTTTGTATGGGAAAAACGGACACACAGTTACATTTTTGACACCTCTGCATCATTTAGGCCCACTCCAGAAAAGTAATCAGTCCAAAAGGACCTGCGAATGAATAAATTATCTCTACAAGAGTTATTCTTTGCTATACAAGTTGTTTTTGCATTGAAAAATAAGCATTGTTACAATGAGCGTCATCCAAAAAATTATTCATAAGTGTAAAGTTCTTTTTTTAACACCCTGTACATTTTAGCCAACTCCAGTTTTGTCCTGGGTAGGTTAATAACCCTTAATTTCAGTGTGTAATGCATTGTAGTGGGTGAAAAGTGTCTAAAGGCAGGTACATCTGTGAGACTACTCATTTAATGAAGTTGATTGAATGATCTCAAAGAGTGCCAATTGTGTGTTTTCAATCAAAGTTTTTATTGGCTACTCACAAGGGGGCACTTTACTCTTATCACTTTGATTATTTCATTAAGAGTAAGAAAGACGGATATATGTGACCATTGGCCTGTGATTCCATGAACCAGAAGATCCCCTATCCCATGCTGCATCTAATTAAGTATTTTATCCACGCTTTTAATGGTCAATTACTTCATCACTGTACACTAACCTGGTTCCTGACTGATGGTCCAGAATAGGCACTTTTCAGTCCAGCCCATTTGTCTGAGTGGTCCATGCGAAGAGCTATTTGTATTGCTTGAGTGGTTACATTTTCAGTCCCAGCATCAAATCTCAGCCTCGTGGGCACACCTAAGAAGAGGCATTGTTACTTTGGTTACAGTTCATAACTGGATTGTTAAAGGTCTACACTTTTCTAATGACATGCCCTTTGGCCAGATGCCAGAACAATTTTAACTTGCCAGATAGGTAGTTTTTAGCTTAAGCAGTTTTGTCGATGTCAAGCCATTTCACTTGTGACGTAATCCAGCAGGGGGAAGGTTCTTCCCCGATGTTTATTTAGGCATCAGCAATAGCAATTTTGAAAACCAAACCATTTTAATCCGAAAACCAACGCCACAACAAAAAACTATTTCAATCCTTCAGTGCAAATTTTGGAAACCAATTTAATATCTATGCTTTTGAAACCATTTTAATCAGTGTCCACAAAGGCAGGGGCCCAGATTCCCGGTCGTCCAGGCGTCTGAGACGCCCATATTTTGAGAAGGCCGACCAAATTTTGTACAATGGAATAAATCCTTTGTGTGAGGAATGACGCCATAAAACTGTCAACGAATCTATGATCCTGCACTAAATGAACCAGCGAAGAGGAAGCATAATATCAAATTTGTCCGCAAAGGACCAGTGGGCAAAGCCACAGCTGCAAATACTTGTGTAAACCAAACTGCAGCAGGCAGTTATAGTCTAAGATAGCTCAGGCAAGGCCAATTCCTCGCAAATAATTTGTTAATTCGCAAAACATATAAAATGTAAGGTGTCTTCACTGTCTTGGAAAGATGTCCACACAACAATTGCTGCCCAACATAAAGTCTGGAAGGGGATCTCCTAGGGACTCGCAGAACCAAAAATAGATTGTGAGGTAAAATTAAAATTGTGCCACAAACACAAGCATATATCCTTCTGGAAAAGTGTGGGCTTTGTCCCAGGGTTTAGGACTAGCTAAAAACTGCATACAAGAGCCAACAAACATCTTGACTACTTGCACAAACAGCAATTATTTCTTAAACAATGCAATGTAAGATTCTTCCCAAAAGAGCACTCACCTTCAACTTCCCTAATATAATCAATAAAGTACCCTGCAACAACACTCGGATCTTTGTTGGTGCTACCAACGCGTAGCCAACATATTTTTCGTGAGAATCTGAAAATGTTATTCATATAATTTGAAAATTAACTGTTCTATTTGGTGAAAAAGTTAATAAAAAACCCAATTAACCCTACCATGGTCGACCAAACTTTGTGACCCTAACGGTCCAGAGGGGCCTCTGAGGTCCCCCTCTATTTATGCTCTGGAGCACCATAAATTTGCCTTTAAGGGGAATGTGTTATATTAGTTCTGATCATCCAAATAGATATCTCTAGATTGATACTAATTGCGTTTTATGCCTTATTTAACTGAATATGGACATAAATTCATTATAAATCTTTGTTTTATAAGTCCTAATGAATATTTTGAGCCATGGTCACATTGGCGATTGGTCAGTGATTGGAAATTTCAAAAGGTAAGCGAGGAAGAAATAGACAGGGGCCTGTGGACAGTTCATGTCGATTTTTTGGTAAGCTGCAATTTGTGCTGGCCGTACGCATGGGACACTTAAAATTAAAACTACATCTCATTCCTTTCCCACTAAGGAAGGATTGCATGTGCTGATAACACTTATCAGTCACCTAGGGTTTGAAAGATGGAGCATCAGAGTTAGAGAGGGGCCTCCGAGGCCCCTGTGCACTGTAGGTGGGTTAAGCTTGGGAATTAGATAAACGTGACTTTTTTTTGTCCAACAACTCCAAATTGCAAATAAACCTGTGGCTTTTATGTTATGTTATGACTGAATATCTTCAGAAGCTCCAAAGGAGACAGTTACCATTATGATAATCAGAAGCAACAAGGCTCTATCAGTTACCATTGCTCAAATATAACACATCAGTATAATTATAATCATTTTATTATATATTCGTATTATATTACGATATTGTTAATTGTTATACCATTGTATTATACAACATATTATAAAATATTTATATTTTATTATTATTATTATATAATAATATATACGTTAAACAAGAACCCAGGGGTTCAAAATGGAGGTGGTGTAGTGACTAATTTCGCATACCATGAATTCAGTAGATCATTTATCCTGCACTGCTATGACTACTCCCATAGATTTATAGATATATAGATTTATTTCCATATAGATTAGACATCCAGCATATATATAGATATACAGATAGATAGCTAATAGACAGATAGATATACACGAGTGCTGCCCTTTAAGAACAGTAGTTGCTCACAGTGATTGATCGATGAGATGGCAGATAGAACACGAGTTCTCTACATGTTGCACATTTACCCCATTTTAAAATTATCAAAAGGGACACCAATTTAACATCTCATTAAATGAAACACATTTGGGATTTTGATCTTGAAATTCCACTGAAAATATTCTAAATTGACTTACTCACTAATATGCTGCTCTATACATATGTCAATCTTCCTACCACTGCCAGCTAACTTGTGGACTGCCAAATTGACCAATGGTTAAGAGCGCTTGTCTGGCTACCACTGGCGATGAGGGACTGGGTTCAAATCTCACCCCAGGAACTCACTTCAGTCCGAGCCCATGGGACATTAAACGGAGGCAGGTTGTATCCAGTATTCTATGCTGGGGCAACTCAAAGACCCTGGGCATAGCTGAATTAATAGGGTATGCGCCAGACTCACAGTCTTCTCATCACTCATCATCACACGGCGGTCACCAAAACTTGAGAATGCCGATGGCATGGGAACCTTTGGTAATGTTCCCTTAATCTCAGCCCACAGGCACTGCTTCGCGGCTGCCCTGAGCTGTATCTGGTGGAAGGCTCACCAGAAATTTCTTGAACCCCATGCGGAACATGACCAGTAATGGTTACGATTAAAGTTAAAATTACAACTGCATCAATAAATCTATAAATCCAGAATTCAAAAATAGCTCTGATAGCTGAAATGAAGTGAAATCTCATGTCGGATAGGCGTGAATATTATAGAAAGATGGATAGATGATTGGGGCTATATGTCCAGTATTTATGCATTTTGTAAGCTAATTAGGAGGACATAGCCATGAGGCAAAGGATGATTGAAACTGCTGTCCTAGTTGACCCGATGAGAGCGTCAATCAGACCCTGGAGTCCAAGACCCAGCGAACCAGGCTGCGATTGACAACCACAGTGTGCTACAACTGAGCTAACCCTACCGGCCTACCCTACCCCCATCTCCCAGACATTTTTGATCATGTCACAAATGGTTTGAAGTACCAAATTGCAACCTATTACTCTGCTTACCAAACCCTTTTGATAAAACTGCGTAATATAACTTATCTGAGTAATCTATCTATTTGATTTATATAATCTATCCTTCAATCAGATCTATCTAATACACCCTTTTAAAAAGTTCCTTATCTATCAATCTATCTATCTATCTATCTATTTATCTATCTATCTATCTATCTATCTATTTATCTATCTATCTATATATCTATTAGGGGTCTACACCGGTTCGATAAATACCGGCCGTACCGGTACAGTCTGGCCGGTTCCCGAACCGGTTTTCAAAACAGCACTTTCGGTTGGGTGTAATAATGCAACATCCAGCTAAAAAAGTTGTTTTATTGCTGAGATTTGACAGAAAATGTCCACAGAATCATGAAATGAACTCGAGCGCTTCGTCATGTTGACGTCCGCTCTGATGAGAGATAGACTTTCCGGGCCAAAAATTCGTTTTCGGTTGCGGATTTCTCTAAAATGCGGATCGGGCCCGAATTTGCGGACCGACGGAACGAATTGTGTATCGATCAAGTGTATCGATGATACGTATCGTATCGAATGTCGGCAAGGACATAGAGCCCTAATATCTATCTATCTATCTATCTATTTACCCATCCATATATATATCTGACTAAAATAGTTGGAGATGTATTATGTTGACATCAATTTCCAGGTCAGAAAACTGACCAATACACACCCTAATGTCACCATGACATAGTTCCAGGTCAGCTCATTTGCATACACAAAAGACAATACACATAATTTTCAAAATGGTGGACAGCTCATTTGCATACACTAAACACAATACACATTATTTTCAAAATGGTGGACTGTAAGACCAAAAAAAAAACTCCAAACAAAAAACTGATGAAAGGAGTACTTAGAATTATTTTAGGCCTGTACCTCAAGTTTCAGGCAATTTAACAATTAGTAGATAATTTGAAACATGCAAAGAGTAATTTACAGATTTTCTTCTCCAATTTCAAATTTCCCGCCTAAATCTTAGTCTAACATTCTCTTACCCACTATCTTTCTCACCAACTACATAAATGGCGGTGTGTAAACACCTCCATTAAAAACATAGGCCAATCCCAAGTACTCACAGGTGCAACTTCATCAAGAGAACTTACCCACAAATTCCACCATGAATGGAAAAACCCCAAGGCTTCAACTTATCGTAGCCTGAAATGCAAAAAAAAAGAATAACTAAGCAAAGACTAAACATTTCATCAATTAATACCACTGAATAGTTCAGGTATGACTACCCAGTGTCTCGAGATCCCCTTAATTAAAATGAACCCAGCTGGGTCACCAGTTTCAGAAGTTGAAGTTAGTGTAATTTGGAAAAATTTACACAGCACAATAACTTTCATTTGAGGATTATTACAGCAAAACACATAAATTACCCAATACCTGAGAGTTCGAGTTATCTTTTTATCAAAAGTTTCCTAAGTCTACAACAGCCTGCTTTATAGTTGAGAGCGTGAGTGAGCAGGCTACAAAATTTCAATAGAGCTGTTCTATTTCACGTCAGCATACATGAGTTTCGGATGGTCTGCTGTTCAGTTCTGCCGAGTTATGCAGGCACGCACCTGATAGGCAACAGCACGTACCTGAAAGGCAGCTGTTCTAGTGCCCTAGAAGCCAATTTGATACCCATTTCGACTTGAATTTCATCAGTATGCAGCCTAGCTCACTCGTCTGCCAACACAGCAGACTGTTCTCAGTCAGAAGTTTCCTCAAACCAAAAGTCATACCATCGATATGAAGACAAAAATTAGGTCCAAGACTTTGGTACCGTCTTCTCTTTAGCCTTCCATGCTTTCGAAACTCCACTGCTTCAGGTGTAAGGTCCTTCAAAATCCTTCTAACCATCTCTCTGAGAACACAAAAAAAATTAATATTACCAGCAATGTTTTCTGCGGTGAAACAGTGCTAATCAAAGAAAATAGGGCAACCAACATACAAATTGAAAATCGGAAATGTTCCTGAGGAATAGTATTGATAGGGATATCTATACTGATAGTGGTTTTAAAAGTATTTATGGCTGCTCTAAAGGGTTGATTGATGAGATTGGAGAGAGAGACAGTGATAGCCCTAAACATGTCACACACACTCCATGTGAAGATCCTTTAATGGCATAGACACCAGGCTGATACAGGGGCTCAACAACTTATGTCTAATAAAAACAATACAAGTTAAACACCGCCAGAGGATTATGATTTTTTGATGTAACTCCAATTCATTGAATTGCAGCATAAAAACCAAGTGAAAAAAGGTGTTAAATAACTACATTTTCGGTCTGTCAACGACAGTCGTAACTATCCATATGTATTTTCATAATCCTAAAAAGATTACCTCAGCATAATTGTATTTGTCTTCAGTTTTTAAATGGACCTGAAATATCATTCAAAATTCTGTCAACACAACACAGCAAAAGAAGGGGTTCAAAAAGGAGGTGGTGTAGTGTCTTAAGTTCACAGACCATAAATCCCTCCTGCACGGATTTACCATACTTGACTCTGTATATATTTTCGTATCAATTAATAAAATATGCGGCCAGATGGATATGAAATATATCCCATTCATTACAAATCACTCAGGGAAATAGACTCAGGCAAGAATGTAAAGAATAACATATTTTCATAATCCATGGGAAAATTTGAAATCAACACCTTTTGATTGGATGACCAGTAATCAGTCACTTTTGAGACATTCCCACGGGAGGAGTTATCTCTGAACAAAAGAACTTACTGGTTTAGGGGAAACAACTGGGCAGTCATAGAGTCTCAAAGACCAGCCTCTTCTGTTTTCTAATTTCCATACTCAGCAACTTGCTTGCGTCTGATTGGTCTGGGACGTGGCCATTCTCAACAAATGTGATAAGGTCTTTTTTTATAAGGTGTTACAAATATGCGGCCTGGTGGATATGAAATACATCCTGTGACTAATCAGCCAATCAGAGTGCAGGATTTCTGCTAGTCACAGGATTGACCAGCTTTGAGAAGCGTTATGTGGTACGGCATAGACCACTCCTGTTAGGAACAGTATCTATTTATTGACACCAAAATTTAGCATAATCAGATTATCATTTCTGTGAAAAGTCAGCAACTGAATTTCATGTTCTCTATAAAATAGTTTCACCATGCAGCATTGCTTAGCTTGTTTCCAGACATAGACAATGATTAGGAGTATTGTCAAAGGATATAAATATTATACAGTGACCTTTGCTTTATGGGATATGGAATATATTCACCCTTGTGGGATATGGGAGTCCTCGGGTGAATATATTCCATATCCCGTGGAAGGTCACAGTATTACATAATAATATCTCCCCTTCGGGCATAACTACCAAGCCCTGTCTATTTGCAAAAATAAACTAACCGGCTGCAGTTTAGCTTATACTTCATCTTCAAACGAAGACACATACTCCTATAGCCCAGGCAACAGCCACTGCATAGCACTTCTTTCTGTAAAAACATAAGACAAATGCGATATTACACTCAATCGACAAACAAAAAATGTTAATCTACTTCAAATTCCATGATATATCAGGTTTTATTTGACAATCTGAATATCAAAAATATATATTTGTCAGGAAAATATTAAACCAGAACAGCTAGCGGTTTAAATGCTCGTCGGTTAATGTGAAGTCTATCAATGTGTGCCAGATCATGCACAGGCCAATACCTGTAGCTAATTTTATAACCCTAAGCGATATATATATATCAAAGTTACAATGGGCAGTTCAAGAATGAAGAAATATAGCTGCCAAAATGACCACAATCAAGAATTTATCAACATTTTCATTATCCATGCCCACGTACAGGCCAATAACTATACCTAATTTCATAACTGTAAGCGAAATAGCAAGGTCACAATGGGCAGTTCAAGGATTTCAGCCATTTTGAAGTGGCCATTTTGGTAGCCATCTTGAATTTTTCAACATGTTCCCGATTCATACCCACAGGCCAATACTTGAACCAAATTGCATAACTGTAAGCGAAATATTGACATCACAATGGGCAGATCCAAGAAATGAAGAAAGATGGCTGCCAAGATGGCCACTACAAAATGGCCGCCGTCTTGGATTTCGCAACATGTTCCCAATCCATACCCACAGCCCCATACCTGTACCAAATTTCATAACTGTAAGTGAAATATTAAGGTCACAATGGGAAGTTCAAGGATGAAGAAAGATGGCTGCCAAAATGTCACGTCAATACTTCAAAAATTCAAGTGTCCAATTCCAATGTACAGTTCAGAGCTGTGACGCAAATTCACAAGTCCGTTTGTTTTCATGGCTTATGCTATGAGGCAGTCAAAGACGGATATACCACAGATGCAATTTTTTTTCGTGAAATCAGGGAATTGCTTTTTAAAAAAGTATATTGCCAAATTATCCACATTTACCTGGATGGCATCAACTATTGCATGTTCATTTCCAGGCGTGAAGTGCCGGCGAAGATCCTTTTCACGCAACTTGCGCTTTATCTGTCGCACACTGAAAATGAAAACAAAAAATAGTCATGCACCTGCTGTATTACTGGGTCTGTTGGCCTATAGTGCATTCCTCAACGACATTGCAATGGAGCAAAAGTTACGTATAATTAGTGAGCATGTTGAGTGTAGGTCCAGGGCTGGACAAAAATAGAATGGAGTGCATGAGATGCACAAAAGTATCTCTGTTTGCAAAATAAATCGATTCTTTTTGACTCGTCTTGAACTGAATAATTTTTGGCACCCTTGTATACCCCGGGGGTGCCCCCACCCTTAGGGTATCACCGGGGGTGCCTCCCAGCCATTGGGGTATCCCAGGTGTTCCCCTACCCTTGGGGTATCCATGGGGTACCCCCACCCCTGGGATATCCCCCGGGGGGTGTATCCATGGGGGTACCCCCACCCTTGGCATATCCCCAGGGGTAGCAAGAACCTACGGGTGTTCCCGGGGGTGCCTCCACCCTTGGGGTGTCCTCCGGGGTGCCCCCACCATTGGGGTATCCCCCGGGGTTGCCCCCTGACCATTGGGATATCCCCGGGTGTTGCCCCTACCTTTGGGGTATCCTGGGGGTACCCCCACCCTTGGGGTACCCCCACCCTTGGGGTATCCCCTGGGGGTGTATCCAGGGGGGTACCCCCACCCTCGGGGTATCAAGAACCTACGGGCGCTCCAGGGGGAGCAGGGAGCCCCCACCATTGGGGTATCCCCTGGGGATGCCCCCGCCTTTGGAGTATCCCCGGAGCAGCCCCCACCATTGGGGTATCCCCCAGGGTTGCCCCCCGACCATTGGGGTATCCCCGGGTGTTGCCCCTACCTTTGGGGTATCCTGGGGGTACCCCCACCCTTGGGGTATCCCCTGGGATGTATCCACAGGGGTACCCCCACCCTTGGGAGTATCAAGAACCTACGGGTGCTCCAGGGGGAGCATGGAGCCCCCACCCTTGGGGTATCCCCTGGGGATGCCCCCACCTTTGGAGTATCCCCGGGACTGCCCCCACCCTTGAGGGTATCCCTGGGGGTGCCCCACCCTTGGGGGTAACCCCCGGGGTCTGCCCATCCTTGGGGTATCGAAGGGGGGTGCGCCACCCTTGGGGTATCCCTTGGGGTATGACCAGGGCTGCCCCAACCCTTCAAACTTTGACCCAAACTTCGTAGAGTAGAACTACATGTCTGTGGTGCTGTACATCTTCGCCTTCAACCTAATCAAAGGTCCCTGGGACTAAGGTTGGAGGGTGAGATTCAGGGGAGAAGTACTAAGAAGGAAATAGCTCCAGATCTGTTTAATATATACCTCAGATGAATGTTGTGTTTCAGGAGGAGATTAACTTTAATTTCTTCATTGGAATTCCCTTGCCAAAAATAATGTTCAATCAACTGGTCTCCTGAAAAAAAAAAGAAAAAAGAAAGAAGGCTATTAGGCAAAATTTTAATACAATAATATGTAGGTGAACTTAATGGCCTACCAGTTACACAAATTTAACATCTCTTCTGAATTGTTGAAAGACCATTAATAATTAGCCTTGACAAGCTATTAAATTAATCTTTAAAAGTTATTATTTTCATTTAATTTCAAAACAGACAGAAAGCTATACATGATCTTGATTAATATTCGCGCAGCGAAACGGCCGCAGGCCGTTTCGCAAAGCGAAATTGAGCACAGGAGAGGTCTCAAAAATCTGTCCAGTGACGGTCTCAACATCAACAGTCCACAGTTGGAAATTAGGTCAAGTGGATCCAGCTTCTTATCAATGATTTAGTTTCGTATATAAAATAAAACATATTCATCTTCAAAAGTGTATTAAAAATTCAATTTTCTCCAGTAATATTCCCTGTACCTAAAATTGTTATGGAAGAGTTAATTATTGACATGTTAAATTAAATTATTAACAAGTGATTCATTTAATTTCAAAACAGACAACAGGAAAACATAACAAAATGAAAGTTACACAATCATTGCAAACTGATGATTATGTAACAGGGAGCAATCAATCTATATGCAAATGATGTTGTTTTTTATTAATATCACGCTATTATGTGATGTCAACAATCTAACAGACTAAAATTTGGCAGTCTTCAGTACCGTAAAACGGGGGAAAGTTGGCTGGTTTTTAGTGAATCAGAGTTACGTTATTATGCAATAAATGCTGGAAACTATTGTTGGAAAATCAGGTCACCTGTCCATAGTCCATACATACCGTTCAGAATTTATGACTGGGGGGAGGGGGGCTGGGAGTTTCGCTGGAACTTCCCGTCAAAAATTGATACCCCCCTTGAGATTCATGCAAATTTTTAGTACCCCACCCCTATGTTTCACGCGTATTTTTAGTACCCCCCCCCCAGACATACAAAGCCATACACACATATATACTGTTATACATGGCCACGCGT
The DNA here is from genome assembly GCA_026936325.1 of Platynereis dumerilii. NCBI lineage: Eukaryota > Metazoa > Annelida > Polychaeta > Phyllodocida > Nereididae > Platynereis > Platynereis dumerilii. The sequence continues at coordinate 236,303 of JAPTHN010000288.1, forward strand.
ACTTATAGGTTATTTCATGGGTTGGACCTGTATTTCCCTGATATTTTCACCCGAGACCCTGTATTTCCCGAGACCCGCAGGGTCGAGGGAAATACAGGGTCGAGGGTGAAAATATCTGGGAAATACAGGTCCAACCCATGTCATAACCTATTTATTCCATGTCTAAATGCCATGATCATCTTTTCTGACAAATGAAAAAATACCGTGCAAGCACGTAAACCCCGCTGGCTCAATGTGAAGCCATTGAGACCATTCGGATCCATGTGTCCGTCCGTGTGTCTGTCCGTCTGTGCGTCCGTCCGTGTGTCCGTCCGTGTGTCCGTCCGTCCGTGTGTCCGTCCGCCCGTCCGTGTGTCCATCTGTCCGTCCGTCCGTGTGTCCGTGTGGCCGTCCGTGTGTCCGTCCGTGTGTCCGTGTGGCCGTCCGTGTGTCCGTGCGTCCATGTGTCCGTCCGCCCGCCCGTGTGTCCGTGTGTAAGTCCGTCCGTCCGTGTGTCCGTCTGTGTGTCCGTCCGTCCATGTGTCCGTCCGTGTGTCCGTGTGTCCGTGCGTCCGTGTGTCCGTCCGTCCATGGGTCCGTCCGTGTGTCCGGCCGTCCGTCCATGCGTTCGTACCTCCGTGTGTCCGTACGTCCGTGTGTCCGTCCGTCTGTGTGTCCGTACGTCCGTGTGTCCGTGTGTCCGTACGTCCGCGTGTCCATACGGACGCACTGACTTGTCATTCCCATCTGCATGACAAAATAAGATAACAGGCAAAATTTGAATGAAATATGAGCAACACAACGTCCGTGTGTCCGTACGTCCGTGTGTCCGTACGTCCGTGCGTACGTCCGTGCGTCCATCCTTCTCTCCTTGTGTCCGTGTGTCCGTCCGTGTGTCCGTCCGTGTGTCCGTACGTGTGTCCGTACGTCCGTGTGTCCGTACGTCCGTGTGTCCGTACGGACGCACGGACTTGTCATTCCCATCTGCATGACAAAATAAGATAACAGGCAAAATTTGAATGAAATATGAGCAACACAAAGTGAGTTATGCTTGACGAAATCCCCAGCACATTGAGGCATTGAGGACTGCAGTACCCCGTAGGCTATTACATAGCCAGCGGGGTAAAAATTTACGAGCAGATTGATCGTCGCGAAAAGTGCCGTGCGAAGTCAAAAACGATCGTCGGACAAAATCTGATGCAGTCAGTTTTTTAAGCAAGAATTGGCCTACCTGTACAATTTTACAGATTTCAAATCAGAGCGTTATTAACCGAGGAATAACCAAAAACGTCCAGTGACAACCATTTCACTTTTTCAGCAGATTTTTCTTTGTTGACAGTACCAGTGTATTGTGACGTCGTGACGTCATGGTAACGTCATTGCTCAGGCTGCTTCTGATTGGTTGAATCTCGTATTTTCCCTCTCTAGCTCATTAAATTCTTGTATTTCCCTCTTAAGCTCATTAAGTCTGTATTTTCCCTCGTATTTTCCCTCTTCTGTTTGTATTACCCAGGGAAAAAGCTCAGTATCAGGGAGAAATGTCTCTAGACATGGAATAAAGATTCGCATCATTTCGCGGACTTTTGCGCGTAAAAAAGTCCAATTAAAATGAGTTTATGCGTGTTTTTTAACATTTTTTCTTTGTTAAAATTTCTTACCCCCCCCCCTTGGAAGTGTTGTCAAAAATTAATACCCCCCCTTGAAACATGTGTGCAAAGTTAGTACCCCCTCGGCCAAACCTCCCACCCCCCCCCCCAGTCATAAATTCTGAACGGTCCCTTACATAACTGCCTTTATACATTGAATATGAAATAAAAATAAAACTTATGGTAAAACTGTGAGTCCCAAAACTTTGAAGTGCTGCGCGAATTTCATGGCAGCGCCATTTACATATTACATTGAATATGAAATAAATTTAGTGAAAGTTGTGGTAACAACCAGTCCTACAAAAACTTTTTTAAGCGCTGCTCGAATTTCATGGCCGTGCCATTTATCTATATATTACACTTATGCACGTGATCACAGGCATATGACGTCATCCCCGCTCACAGTCTTTATGGCTAATACTCAGTCCACGGCCCTCTGTTTCCCCTGAAACGTTACTTTTTCCACTATTCTGCTTCACAAAACACCTAAAACTGTTGTTTATCGCTGTTTTTGCAGCTGTGTTTACGCTGTTATAAGCGCTGCTCTGCTCTATTGTAGTTCCAATTTCCGCCACGGCACCACTGTCTCACAGCTACGGCAGTTCTGATCTACTCACCCAGTGCTGTTTTTAAAAGATACAAGATTACAACTGTTGTCCTTTCATTTTAGCCAGAGGGACTCTGTTAATAGCAATTGAAGTTTTCCCCCAAAACACCTGCCAACACCCCTGTAAGGTGTCAAAGGTGTGAAGATATAAGTGCAATTACTGCCTATTTGCCCTGAGCAGCTAATGCTTCTTATCTGCAAGCTTCACAATTTCAATAGTGCCTGTCTTTTGTTGTTATAGAAAGCACAAGGTCAACTAACAATTGATCCTCAAACACACTCTGCAAGGCCCTATTGATCTCCTGTGTGTCGCCATTTATACACATCTTAATTTACAAGATATCAAAGGCCCTCTTCATCTGACCACTGTGTGAAGGCATCTGCACATCTACACACAAAATAATTATTGACTACTTTCTTCAAATCTTTATTTACAACATATCACATCTTCACTTCACTTTACTGCATTCTTTTCTTCCCACGCACCTTTGTGCTTTCTCATATCAAAATGCCTCATATTTTCCAGCTGCTCAACTGACAAATGCTCTTTACTTTTTCCCAGTCCTCTTTCATTTCACAGCTCCCTCTCACTTCTCTACATACATGTATCTGACCAGTCTCATTCACTTTCACATGCATAAACTCACTTGGTCCCTCAATGAATACACTTACAATGCCTTCTACATGTTATCCACCCAAATTAACTTTTGCACATTGGTTTTCAACTCATGGGCCTTCAAGCTCCTGCCACAAGAAAAATACCGACACAGTTGACGCTCATGCAAATGGCTGCACCTTCTTATACGTTACTATTAATCACATTTTTCCCATCCGCCTACATTTTTCCCATCCGCCTGATGTCTTACAACTCATATCTCCCTAAATTTTCCTCTTTTCTCACGCTCCCCTATCTTAATGGGTATATAAATACTTTCCATATTATATTTGTTTAATGAATCCACACACAATCACCATTTTCAACGGGTATATTCTAGTTTATTAATAACTTAAGTTGGTAGCAGGACGTTTCACCGCTGGGACGTTTCACCGTCGGCAGAGTGAGACGTTTCACCGCGCCAGTCAATTTTACTATTTTGTTATTAAAGTATTTGGAAATGATAACTTAGTTGATTGTTTTAGTGAATTTTGTTATCCTTCGTTATTCTTGTAATCATTTTGTCCATTTAGTTATGTTTCGTTGTTAGTTTGTATACTTTTAGCTACATTGTAACTTTTGAATCGAGACGCAACAAATGTTCCGTCTTTTTGCTACAAAGTAACAAAAAAATAGATGATCATAGATAGAGTAGCAACAAAAACAATATTTTGTGTGTTTTTGCCTATTTTATGGCTTATCAGGCTTATACAAGACAATTATTACTTGACTAATATTGTTATAAACCAGCGGTGAAACGTCCCACTACTGCCGACGGTGAAACGTCCCAGCGGTGAAACGTCCTATAATCCTTAAGTTAACATCATGTACATTGGTTTAGGAGCCCCTGAACCAGTAACTGCCTCTCATCATGGATTCTAATCCATGCTCTCATGTATCAAATCTGAAATGGAACTTCAAGTTTAATATGGCTTATGTTATGACCATACCACAACTTGCACAAGTCCAACAAAAACAATTAAAAGTAATGTGCTAATCACACTGATTCACAGTGTACATGGCTGTGCCATTCACGCACGTGGTAGGTTGGTACATGTGGTACAGGTATATTAATAAATTCTAATTTATGGTAAAACAATTACAAATTATTAGATGCACTCAACTGTTCTGAACTTGAAGTTCCATAATGATTAATGTCAATAATGATCTGCTGATGAGATGATGACAGCCTCTACATTTTCAAGTAGTTGGGTTTCCAGGCCTACACACGTACAAGTCCACTGTCAGAGGATAACTGGATTACCTGAGTGGCTCTGGGTACATTCGTTTCGCTGCTCCAAAGTGCTCTTGGAGTGGAGTAGTTCACTCCAGATCATTCGTTTTGCATTTCCGGGAGTAGATCAGAGCAGTTTGGAGTAGATAGGAAGTACTCCAAGAATTTGGGATATCCCATGACAACAGATTGTTTACATAAATACATTACACCTCAGAAGCTTTGATTTTGTGCCAGATTGCTTTTTTCTGGTGTGCATTTCTGTATTTCAATTAAATCAATTAAAAGCAATCGATTGAAGGTGTCGATTCACGGCCTAATTGCCATTAACTACGGGATTCCAACAGCTGAGGAATCCTCAAGTTATGACGATTTTAACTACTCCTTCATGTTCGATTTGGACCAACCTTGGAGTAGTTTACTCCAGGAGTAGAAACGTCACTTCCTGGAGTAGATACGTAACTTCCGGAGTAGTTAGAGTAGATCGAATATATATATATGCGGTATCCCATGATCCTCTTTACCGCATAAATTCACGCTGAGCGAAATTAGGTGAACAAAGGCCGGGGGGGAAGTCGCCGGGCGAAAATAAGAAAGCGCCGGGCGAAGATAAGAGGCCGCAGAGAGCCGAAAAAAGTAGCCGAGCGAAATGTCCTGAAGATGAGAAGGAGCCAGGAGAAGAAATAAATCGCCGAGCAAAGTAGCCAGGCGAATATATGAAAGAGCCGTGAGCAGGGCGAAGTCGCCGGGCGATAATAAGAAGTCGCCGGGCGAAGTTAAGAATCTGCGGAGGGCCGAGAGAAATGAGTCGGGCGAATAAAGAAGTCGCCGGACGAAGAAAGGGTAAGCCGGGCAAAGTAGCCAGGAGAATTCTTGAAGTAGCCATAAGCCGGGCGAAGTCGCCGGGCGAAAATAAGAATCCGCCGGGCGAAAATAAGAATCCGCCGGGCGAAAATAAGAATCCGCCGAGCGCCGAGAGAAAGGAGCCGGGCGAAATGGCCCGAATCAGCCACCATAGACCCCCATCAAATTCTAATAAAATTTTTAAAGTGGTTTTCATCTCATTTTTAAATATCTAAAAAATCTTAAAAAAATTATTAGTTGACAGTTGAAGCTTTGCACACTTAAAATCATTTAATACCAAGTGAGATAATTTAATAAGGGGCCAGGGCGGAACAAGTGATTTTCTCAATTTTGGTAAAATAATTCTTTTACTTTTTTTTTGGCAGTCTTGATACATCAATAAATTCAATTCTTCTTCACAGTGTTGCTTGATTTTGAAACAAATATTTTTTTAACTTTGAACTATTTGTTTCCTACCTTAGGCCTACTTGACCGTGAAATAAAAAAATCACCACCGCAGAATACGTACGTACCCCTCCTGGTCACCCCCTCACCCTTTATTGAAAATTAAAAGAACCCCCGGTTCCTATCCAGTGCTCCCCCTCCCATCCTCCTCTGCACTGCCACCCCTTTTGCCAGCATCTAGCTACGCAACTGTGCTCAGTCTATTTTTAGCTTCGCGACAGTCGCGACATCTTTTGTTTCTCAATTAGAATGTCAGCGCCTCCTCTTGTCAATCTCGACAACTAGTCATTTTTCCAAGAAAAGAGGTATGAATGGTAAATATTGGTAAAATAATGCTGTTTATTCAATACCACTGACATGTAAATGTAAATTGGCGATGGCAAAACGTTCTTAATGTTGTTTGTGTGATTTTGACTCCTTATTTTGGGTTTATTCACCATGGTACTGATTCTGGGCTAGTTTTAACTCAACTGATGTTAACCTGTCAACTGCTCAAGTCAACATTGACAACAACTGAAGTTCTTCAAGAATCGTCATAAAGCTGCTGCTGCAGAATGTGATGTAGGGTGTTATGTCCATAGTTGACTTGATACATTGTACCAGGGTACCACTCTGATTGTATGGAAGCTCACTCCTGCCCCTCCCCAGACCCCCTCTCAATCTCTAGCCCCCCCCCCCCCCTCTCCCAATTACATACACTTAAACACAGGTACAGGTATAGCAGTTATGATTGAGTATACAGTACAGATAGGAAATTCAAATTATTAAACAAAAATGAGTGTCAACCAAAGGTGGTCACAAACAGGGTGCGTACTGTACTGCTCAGCTGTAGCTGTAACTAAGGAAACTGATACTATACTGTAGCAAGTGGGGGCCTACCCTGCACAGTGCATTCACCCCCTCACTGTCTCACCAGGGCAGAACTCGCCAGGAACACATTACTCAACAGTTGCACCTAAGAAATCAAAAGGTCGAACTCTTGGCAAGTACCAATATTTTCACGTTACATCAAATGCCAAGTTCAATGCCCCCACATCAGACCTTGACTCTGTGGGGTTTACTTGCGTTTTGCAATTTTTGCTCGTTCTGAACACGTGATGACGCTTCCTAAAATCTTCCATTACTTAACGATAATCGCACCAATTTATCTTGGATATGATGTATACATTGTATACACTGAGTACTATACAGTTGCTCTTAGAAGTAAGCATACCCCTCAGTGATTTGCCAATGAATCACATGTTAAATATGTCTCATGGTAATGGCCATTTATAACAACGCTACTGATAGATATTGCATGTATTAATTTGGGTCTTTCAGGAAGAGAGGGTTGCTATTCCAGTGGAGTATGGGGTGTAGCAGTGGGATATTTAGAAGGGGGGGGGGGGCAATCCTCCCTTGAATTTGGGCATCCTCCTTTCAATTTGGGCATCCTACTTTGAATTTGAGTATCCTCCTTTGAATTTGGGCATCCTTCAAATTTGGGCATCCTCCATTAAATTTGGGCATACCACTTTAAATGGGCCATCCTCCTTTAAATTTGGGCATCCTACTTTGAATTGGGCATCCTTCTTTAAATTTGGGCATCCTCCTTTAAATTTGGGCATCCTCCTTTAGATTTGGGCATCCTTCTTTGGATTTGAGCATCCTCCTTCAAATTTGGGCATCCTCCTTTAGATTTGGGCATCCTCCTTTAGATTTGGGCATCCTCCTTTGAATTTGGGCATCCTCCTCTAGATTTGGGCATCCTCCTTTAAATTTGGGCATCCTTCTTTCAATTTGGGTTGGGCATCCTCCTTTAGATTTGGGCATCCTCCTTTAGATTTAGGCATCCTCCTTTGAATTTGGGCATCCTCCTTTAAATTTGGGCATCCTTCTTTGAATTTGGGCATCCTCCTTTAAATATGGGCATCCTCATTTAGATTTGGGCATCCTCCTTTAGATTTGGGCATCCTCCTTTGAATTTGGGCATCCTCCTTTAAATTTGGGCATCCTCCTTTAGATTTGGGCATCCTCCTTTAAATTTGGGCATCCTTCTTTAAATTTGGGCATCCTCCTTCAAATTTGGGCATCCTCCTTTAAATTTGGGCATCCTCCTTTAGATTTGGGCATCCTTCTTTAAATTTGGACATCCTCCTTTAAATTTGGGCATCCTCCTTTAGATTTGGGCATCCTTCTTTAAATTTGGGCATCCTACTTTGAATTGGGCATCCTTCTTTAAATTTGGGCATCCTCTTTTAAATTTGGGCATCCTCCTTTAGATTTGGGCATCCTTCTTTAAATTTGAGCATCCTCCTTTGGATTTGAGCATCCTCCTTCAAATTTGGGCATCCTTCTTTAAATTTGGGCATCCTCCATTAGATTTGGGCATCCTCCTTCAAATTTGGGCATCCTCCTTTAGATTTGGGCATCCTCCTTTAGATTTGGGCATCCTCCTTTGAATTTGGGCATCCTCCTTTAGATTTGGGCATCCTCCTTTAAATTTGGGCATCCTTCTTTAAATTTGGGCATCCTCCTTTAGATTTGGGGATCCTCCTTTAGATTTGGGTATCCTCCTTTGAATTTGGGCATCCTCCTTTAAATTTGGGCATCCTTCTTTGAATTTGGGCATCCTCCTTTAAATATGGGCATCCTCCTTTAGATTTGGGCATCCTCCTTTAGATTTGGGCATCCTCCTTTGAATTTGGGCATCCTCCTTTAAATTTGGGCATCCTCCTTTAGATTTGGGCATCCTCCTTTAAATTTGGGCATCCTTCGTTAAATTTGGGCATCCTCCTTTAGATGTGGGCATCCTCCTTTAGATTTGGGCATCCTCCTTTGAATTTGGGCATCCTCCTTTAGATTTGGGCATCCTCCTTTGAATTTGGGCATCCTCCTTTAAATATGGGCATCCTTCTTTGAATTTTGGCATCCTCCTTTAGATTTGGGATCCTCCTTTAAATTTGGGCGTCCTTCTTTAAATTTGGGCATCCTCCTTCAAATTTGGGCATCCTTCTTTAAATTTGGGCATCCTCCTTTAGATTTGGGCATCCTTCTTTAAATTTGGGCATCCTCCTTTAAATTTGGGCATCCTTCTTTAAATTTGGGCA
>JAPTHN010000289.1:0-244581 GCA_026936325.1 Platynereis dumerilii
ACAAGGTTTTTCAAGGATGTTTTCAATAAATATGTATCTCGGTACATGCCACACGATACGATATGCGTATCTAAAGGCTAAGTATCGCGATATATCGATGTATCGAAATTTCGTGACACCCCTAATAACATTAATCAATCATTCAAGAGTTGGTTAATTAGGACAGGAGGATGAGGCATCAGGGTTCCTAGACTTACCTTGCCTGTAAGCAATGACACCAACAATGAAGTGCAGGACAAGTGTCACCATGGCAAGGAGCAGCACGTAGGAGAATGCGGTGATGGCCTCGATCCTTTTCAAATAGACGGTGGGTAGGCAAGAGTAGCCAACGGTCATGAGGTTGTTCCAGTAGATACCATGGAGAAGGCAAGAGATGTCAGTCCTGCTACGGTGATCAAGATGGTTGAGAGACGATCCGTGACCAAATTGAAGTAGCGAAGCGGCATCAAGATGTAGATAACCCTATCGACAGCTAGGAGTAGCATAGAACAAGCTCCTCCCACAGTTATCAAGCCAGTTAGAACCCCCTTCAATGTGCAGCCAAATTCCCCTCCGGCGGATGTGATCATGACATTACGAGTAGCGATGTAGGTGGGCGCAACGAAAGTACCGTACACAAAGTCGTAAAAAACAAGAGTTGCAGATGAAGAAGTAAGTTGGTTTCCACAACTGTCTGTTTCTGATGATTGTTAGAATGGTCAAGGCATTACCCACAACAGCTATGATGGCCAGTAACACTCTTATTATAGCAGCTGCTGGGGGAAAGCCCTCAGTGGAATTTTGAGGGGGTTCATTATATTCAGAGAATGTTGCATTAAGCATTGATTGAGTGATGCTGAATTCTTCAGTGATGTCTTCAAACATGTTGGATGCACTCGCGTTCATCACAGAATGGTTAAGCAGTTGAAGTGTCCAGCCTGCCGCCAATTTACTAAGGTGCAATGCTCTGCAAAACTGTTTCTGAAGGTTTCAATATCTATATACCGTTTTTAATGTTACTGAATTAGCATAACTTAGAAGATTTTATCAATCTAGAGTGTCATTCATTCTGTTTCAAAAGTTTTAACAAGAAGATTCAAAGATTATGAAGCATAGCTATCATTTTAAACAAAGGAAGGCAGGGTCAACAAAAAATTTTCCTTCTAATATTTGATTTGAAAAACTTTCTCCCCAGAACGACTGGTCCATAATGAAACTGCTAACTAATTAGACAAATTAGTCATGCTTTTCTCAATAATTCATGTAACCAACATAATTTTAATATGATTTGTGACAATGCGAGTCTTCAATTATGCTATTTTATGCAATCCCTCCAAGGTGATTCATTTTCATATTCATCAAATTTCATGATAATTTGCAAAAATATAATTCAAAGTTAACATGCAATCCGAATGAAATTCATATTAATATTAATTGCGTTGCAGATGAACGCTGTCTACAATTTGTCATTTTTCACCCAACTCGTATTTAAACAACATAATCCTTGAAATTGGCAGATTCAAATGTTAGTCACACTGATTTTTTCTTTTTTAATACTTAATGAAAGAGAAATCTCACTTCCAAAGATAGGAGTTTGTCACGGGTGAAATTGTTTCTAAACCTTTGCATTGCTTTAAACGTAAAGCAACTAGAATTTGTGTCGCAAGCGGAACACATGCGAGTTCACCATGCGTATGTTGTTTTGCAATTTTGATGTGTTGATTCTTGGGAGAATGGTCGGTGCCCCCCCCTGAAATTCAGATACCTAGGGCTGATGGTTGCAAAAAGTGAAGAAGTGGATGGACAGCTTTAAGAAGTGAAAAAAAGAAAGTACACTTGAGTGGCTTACAACACAATTATGGCAATAGCAGGAAGCCCAGACCTAAAAGGTATTGAGATGAGAACGGTATGGCAGGTGATAAAGGCCTGCATAATACCACTTGCCACATATGCATGGGAAGCAGTAAACACTACGAAGAAGGATACCAAAGACCTAAAATGGACCATCAACAGTGTCATAAAAGAGTACTAGTAGGCACACCCTGATCTACCCCATGGCCATAGGAACCGCTTAACATGGAGACAGGACTGTTGGAGTTAACAAGCTTATTGATCCTAGATTCTACTATTTTACTGTTTGGTTTAAGGAGTCGGCAACATTAGTGTTAAAAGTGCACACTGATTTACTCAAAGCTGTCTGTATAACATTTTTTGTTTGATTTTAAGCTATCCATACTACCAATGTCAAAACGTCAGTCTGCTCACAGACTCTAAACGAACAGCACAACTGGAGATTCTGCCAGAAATCGGATGACCTCCAGCTGACACATTTATCAATATTCAAGTAGGTCAGGTCACGTCCAGGTAGTGGGACCTCATCACTTGTGCTCATGCGCACATCGGAGCTGCCAGCAAGATATGAACAAATCATAATCAACAATGTTAAATGATCAATGAGTGCATATGCACTACCAATGAGCACCATAAAATTCTGAAGTTTTCAAACTAATTGAAACAATAAACGGACAACAATGAAACATTCAATAGCTTTGAGAGACCTGAAACAGTTAATTATGTCTGTCACACCTGAGGAGAGTTAATCTTTTTGTTTCAATTTCACAAATAATGCATGTTGTGGTCAGGGCAAGTAGGGATGCACGGATATCCGGCACAGTATCCGGTATCCGGCCGGATAGTGGAATTTGCAGGATATCCGGTATCCGGCAAAATGAGGGTATGAGAACCGGATATCAGAACCGTATATCTGGCATGTTCAAAACTTAATGAAAGGCTAAAATTTTGATAATAACCAAAGGAGTCAACATTATTTCACCATCTTCAAAATCAGAATTCAGTTACAGAACAAAACGAAAAACATTCCATCAGAGGAACAGTCCTCCTCCCGGACCGATATGTTTCAGCTCTCATTAAAAATATTCATAATCATCCACAAATGCCGAAAAACTTCCTCTTTCGCGTGTTTACTATCCGGTTCCAACTATCCAGTTGCTATCCGGTATCCGGCAGTTGGTGTTGCCGGATTATCCGGTATCCGGTATCCTGCTATTTTCACTATCCGTGCATCACTAAGGGCAAGCTTTGGCTGACAAACAGGGACTACTCACAATTCCCTGGGTAGGAAAATAATGACCCACAAAAGTTCCACAACAAGTACCACTTTGTAGCAATAGCAGCATTCTAACAATAAACTGGCCGATTTAATTATTTAATTCTAGATCTAATTCAAAAGACCAAGCTGTTACTGCACTTCACTTAAAAAAAGAGGTAGTTGCTGCATCTGAAATCTCTTAGCGCTCACACACAAGTGTGTGTTCGATTGTAATTTCTGGTATGGATTCAAGAGGGCACCACATACACAATTTTGTGTCTAAGTTTTATAATTATGCTGAATGACAGTTGGGTGGAGTTGGCTATGTAGTAGACCTTATCACAAGCGTCTGAAAGATTTTCCACAGTTTTAGCTTGTATCAGATTTATAGTGTCAGCTTTCAAGCTTCATTTCTTTGTCCATAAAACATTTCACAGCTAGGCCTCACTGTTCCTTCATACTTTCAGAGATCATAAAAGGTCATCTATTTGTTTATTCATTACCCAGTCCTATGTGACTTGCTCAGTTTCTTCCTACAGGAGTCGCTTTTGCTTGTGCCAAAAATTTGGCCAAAATCAGTAACTAAAATATTTTTTTTCATGTGTTTATTTTGTTAGAAATTCAAAAGGATCACTGTCGTGTTTCTGTAAATGGTACACTTGAAGCTCTCAACTAATAAAAAAATTGCGCTATTGTGTGCCTTTAAAAAAAACTTAAGAAAGAATTGACAGAATGATGAGGTGGCTGCCTCCGAGGTACCTGCCTCCTAGGTGCCCGCCTCCGAGGTGCCCGCCTCCGAGGTGCCCGCCTCCGAGGTGCCCGCCTCCAAGGTGCCCGCCTCCAAGGTGCCCGCCTCCAAGGTGCCCGCCTCCAAGGTGCCCGCCTCCAAGGTGCCCGCCTCCAAGAGGGAAAAAACTTTTTTTTTTAACTGATGCTGTGGTGATAGATAGATAGATAGAAGATAGATAGATAGATAGATAGATAGATAGATAGATAGATAGATAGATAGATAGATAGATAGATAGATAGATAGATAGATAGATAGATAGATTGGAGAGACCAGGGCAAGTTGTGCCACGGGGTAAGTTGTGCCGCACACTGTTGGGGTGAAATGAAGAACTGGGTAAAGAAGGCAATGCCAACCATAGATTATACCCACTTGGTCAACATCAATACTCACCAAGAAAAAAACCCCAAACATAATGGTATGAAAAGCTACACTCATAAATTCAATTTTTTTAAGAATGATAAATGCCCAAGCTTTTCTAATAGTATTTTTGACCCTAAAACAAAAATCACAAACGGTATGCTAATTGTTTCATTGATTCTGACAAGTTTTTTTTGCATGCAGCTGCATAATGATTCCAAATATACAACTAAATATTTGGAATTCTTCACAATTCTTGTTTGGATTTGATGAGGTAACACGGAATGCACACTGTTTTACATTGCAATATCTATATCACCAAATCACTTGTACTGATTTCAGACCTATCTTTTTCTTCACACTTCAGCAATAACTCTGTAAATATGTAGGAATTAGGCACACTCACACAAAGTTCAGGGATCTTGTAATTCTGTAGTTCTATTATCTCTATCTCTATTTCTCTATCTTTCTTTTGGAGCCATAAGATCTGTTTATATAAAATGGAATAAATAAGAGTATCTCATGACAAAAGGTTTAGTTATAGTTGACGAGATATAGGCCTATTCAATGTTCATTTGAAAAACTGAATTTGGTTATCCACTGGGCGCATCTTGTCTTTGGCTGCAAATTTGCCATTGGAACAATAACTAACCATGGCAGTTGTTTTCTCGGGTATTTTCAAATGGCTATATCTTTAAAGCAGTGAAAGATGTGGGACTCCCCTTTTTATTTCTTGTGGTTGAAGCCAGATGACCAGCCCAACAGGCTAACATATTGGAATGGTCATGTATTTTTGTCTGCAATGTTTACCAAGTTATAGCAGCATTACCTTAAGTGGTTCAATATACCTGACTTCCCTAGATATCTACATCTTAACTTAAGAAATGTTACAAAATTTAGTTTTTCTTCTCTTCCAGTAATTGTTTTAGTTTTACCTTCTCTTCAAGTACTGTTCAGCCAATGTATGGTGTCAAAAATGCCCATCTCTGTAATTATTAATTGTTAGGCCTAGATCAGTTATTAGATAGATAGATAGACAGATAGATAGATAGATAGTTAGATAGATCTATAAAAAGATAATAGCATACACAGGCAAATCACACAAGATTGTGATGTAGGCCTTGTCAACTTCAAACACACAAAAAGTTGCTTAAATCAACTCAATAACGAATAAGGTTGATTATCTATAAAAAGTAACATGAATATTGAGAATTAAAGTTTCTCTGGACATAGGGCATGACATCAGCTTTCTAAAAAGTGGTCTGCCGTTTCTCTATCTCAAATGGTTGTCCCTCTATCAACTAAATCTCATTAGATGTATTGTCCCGGAGCTCTTGTCACGGCAATTAGTTCGTCCCGGGCGTCCCGGGCGCTTGTCCCGGCTTTTAGGTTCTCCCCTGTTTCGGCCAATCAGAGGGCAGTAAAACAATAACAACAATACTTCCATTTCCTGTTTTGCCGTGATTTCATTGAAACTAAAAACTTAAATTGTAATTAAACAAGACACAAAAGACACAAGAGGAAGCAAGGCGCCTCAAGTTAGCCAATTCTTCATTAATTGCATGAAAAAGAAACTTAAAAAAGTGCTCCCTTGTCTCTCACCAACGATCCAAAATTTCTGACCACCCTTATTTACCCTGGTTCGCCCACAAATGCGAGTGAACTCGCAAATAAATAAATCTGTTAAAGAAGTTACAATAAATGCACATAATTATCAATGTAGGAGGAAATAACAGTGTAATTAAAGTTTGAACAATTCATCCGTGAGTTGTTGAGATACTGTGACCATAGGGAATTTAAGACGACCCAGACTCACCGTAATGGTTATATGAACTTTACATTTGATTAATCGTTATCAGAAAAATAAAATTGTCTTAGATAACGCTCTGGATAAAACGAAATAGATAAAATGATAATCAGCGAATCACATATTAACGTTCCCGACAACAAAAAATAAATCCATTGCTTGTTCCCTGTTTTTAATGAAATGAAAGTATCTCCTTTTTTGGTGAGGAAAACAGATTTTAAATAGTAAGATATATATTTTACTTAGTTTCACTAAATAGTAATTTACGAGAAACTTGCTGAATATGACCACTTCAAAGATTTGAAACTGTAGTGTAAATCTTTAAAATGCTTCAAAAGTGCAGCTAGGAGTTATATCCATTTTTTAAAATAATTTTGGTTTGGATGATACGATATTAATTCTTTGGTAAGGGAAGTAGAAACTAGTCCTTTGTCAAAAGTACAGTTATAAGCTCATGAATGTAAATGTGCCTTCCAATACTGCTCAAGACTCTGGTCCAGCATGCACATCAGCTTGCCTTATTATACGGAGGCAGCAGCAACCAGGTGGGTGGCATGGGCCGGGAGGAGGGGGAGTTACAATTTTATTATACCTTATTTGCACTCCACATATACAATGATAGCAGATATTTCTCTTTGCCCAGCTGCTCAGTGATAATAATAATATATTAATTAGGCACCAACTGAAACTGCATTATATGTATACAATTATCAGATTACAACACTTATGATGATAATAGATTGTCACAAATGGGCGTGCATAAGTTACATCGCTGTAATTTCTGACAATATTGGATTTTAAGTCTTGATGATTGCTGGAACAACTGAAAGACCCTTACCAATGACCATCCCAGGTCCATCCTGAATGAATAGTATGCCCTCCGCCTCC
Source organism: Platynereis dumerilii (assembly GCA_026936325.1). Lineage (NCBI taxonomy): Eukaryota > Metazoa > Annelida > Polychaeta > Phyllodocida > Nereididae > Platynereis > Platynereis dumerilii. The sequence goes on from JAPTHN010000289.1 coordinate 6,931, forward strand.
ACCATCAAAACACATGTAAAATAAAAGAGTTAGTACCATGTCGCCAGCCCTGGTTTCTTCCAGACAAAAGTTTGGTTTCAGTTGACTGCTCGCTGGAGCCGTGGAATTCAACACGAGCTACTTTGTAGTTTACAATACATGGCAGCATATATATCATCTGCCGAGGCTGGAAAGAGTTGGTCAACTTTTAGACAGGTGTTTTCCACTGAAAGTGCTTTTGTTTTTCGTCTCTTTGAATAGACTAATAGAGTGGTTTTAATCTTTTGTTTGCGTTTTCACCATCTAATTAGAGTACAATGTAGAAGATCGGAAATTCTCCAAGGATGAAAGGATTATGCATCTGATTTTCAGTCCAAAATCAGTTATGACGAGTCAACTGGCCTTCTCTTGATCATGACCTATCAAACAGCCTCTATCTTTCCTGTGTTGAAAGTAGAGAAGATGACACTTCATTGGTTATGTATGAGTCACGAAGTGCATTTTTTCACAGTGAACTGGTCCTCATTTTTTCTATATCAAAGTGACTGACTGTAACACCCAATGTGAATGAACTTAAGAGTAGAAATCTCAGAGCGCAAGGAAAACGTCACTTCTGTGGTACTTGGGCTATCATGAGTCCCAAAGTGCATTTTTTCACAGTGAACTGGTCCTCATTTTTTCTATATCAAAGTGATTGACTGTAACACCCGATGTGAACGAACTTAAGAGTAGAAATCTCAGAGTGCAATGAAAATGTCACTTCTGTGGTACTTGGGGTTAGTTAGAGTAGATGCAATCAAAAGTACCCCCTATGTGACCCTGCTCTGAAAAAAACCCAGACGAAACGAAAACTTGGTGCAAATTCGGACTAGACAAAAGGTATATATTATTATGCTTATTTTGACGTTTCTTTGATCAATTCAAATACAAATTGATCAGGATTCACAATTTTCTTGTCTATTTCACATAAAAATCTTGTCTGATAAATATATACACAAAATTTTGGAAGGACACAAGCTAATATTCATTTGTTCTGTTTCACAAAAAACTATTTTTTCTTCAGTGCACAAGATACACTGCAGCTTAATTATCTTTGGCTCTTCTGACCTGTTTACCTTTTGTCAACGTTAGTTAGGCATAAGCTTTTTTAGATTTCTTGAGAAGCACAGAACAACTTTTTGTTGACAATTCTCCGTTTCTTGTGGCTTATTTACAATAATTGAGTGTAGTGACATCATGTCAAAAAGTACACATAATAAAAAAAAAATTGCAGGTGAAACTGGTTCTTGGATAGCGTAATAAAAGTTCAGCTTCCTTTGAATGCGCACAGCCAAACTTGTTTGTTAACGATGTCAATACTTCCAAATATGATTTCAAATTGTTACACGCACAATGGTGAAGCTGAATTATACTGGTAGTTCAAAGAACAACTTTGTTTGTTTGCTTCTCGAATTGAACGACGGTCAACGACCCAAAAAAGATTTTCTTCCTTCAGAAAAACCATCTATCCATCTGTCTATCTATCTACCTGTCTATCTCTCTATCTGTCTATCTATCTATCTATCTATCTGTCTATCTATCTATCTATCTATCTATCTATCTATCTATCCACTTAACAAAAAATTCCACTTAACATCTTTATTGACTTGTCAAAAGCATTTGACACAATTGATCACGATATACTCCTTTACAAAATGCATTATTATGGCCTGAGAGAAAACTCATACAACCTACTGAAAAGCTATCTGAAAGACCGACATCAGTATGTTGACATAAATGATCATAAATCCGACACAGTATTAATTTCAACTGGAGTCCCTCAGGGCTCTATTTTAGGCCCACTATTGTTCATAATCTACATCAATGACCTTCATGTGTGTTCTAATATATTGAGAGCTATCAGCTATGCTGATGACACAACCTTATATATATCATTGACAACAAGCAATCTTGGAGAGGTTAACAACCAAATCAATAACGAGCTTTCCAAATTTAGTAAATGGCTTGATCTAAACAAACTATCATTGAACGTCTCGAAAACTAAATATATGTTGTACTATCCATCCAACAAGAAGGTTGTTCACCCTCAAATAGAAATTAATGACCAAGCGATCGATTGTGTTCAGGAGTTTGATTTTCTAGGGATTTTACTTGACTCAAAACTGAAATGGCATTCTCACTTAAGTAAAATATCTAAAAAAATTTCAAAAGCAATAGGAATTATTGGAAGAGTTAAAAATTTCTTACCTACCGATACCTTACGAATTCTATATTTTGCTCTCGTCAATTCTCATTTAGACTATGGCATATTAAATTGGGGTCACAGTGCAAACCGCCTAATGACCTCACAAAAGAAAGTAATAAGAATTATTTCAAAGAGTAAGTACAATGCCCATAGCGAACCACTTTTCAAAAAAGCTCAATATTCTAAAAATTTCTGATATTTATAAATTAAAATTGCTAAAGTTCTATTATAAACTGCATAATGACTCGCTCCCCAAAATACTTCTCCAACTCAAATTTGCTCATCTCTCAACATACCACTCATTCGCATGACACTAGGGGTGAAAATTTTCTAAAACCTAGAATTTATCATACTTTTGCTGAAAAGAGTGTGCGTTACCAACTGCCAAGTCTCCTGAACAGCCTTCCCATGCATGTGATTAACAAAGTTTATACCCATAGTGAATATGGATATAGCTCCTATCTAAAGAAATACTTAACAAACCAATACAGCAATACATGTTCAATAAGAAACTGCTATATATGCCGATCATAAACACAAGCTCCCACGCTCCTATACCCCACATTACGATAGCGCTTATTGTGTAGGCAAAGTAAGCATCGCCTGTGCCAATTTGTATTTCAAAATGATGTTTAATCTACATGTTGTACTGATCTTCATATTTGGCTAAATAAAAACTGTTTGTCTGTCTGTCTGTCTGTCTATCTATCTGTCTGTCTGTCTATTTGTCTATCTATCTGTCTATCTATCTATCTATCTATCTATCTATCTATCTATCTATCTATCTATCTATCTGTCTATCTATCTATCTATCTGTCTGTCTGTCTGTCTGTCTATCTATCTATCTATCTATCTACCTATCTATCTATCTTTCTATCTATCTATCTGACCAGATAATTCTTGTTACTATAGGCCTATGTCTTTTAGAACAATTTTGTCCATGCAATCTTCGCTGATTATTGTTATTTTGTATAACAATTATTTATACTTTCAATTTTATAATAAATTGTCTTGTATCTATAGACAGGTCAATCTATGAGAATTGGCCACCTAACCCACAACAAATTGATACAAAAGGTTTTTTAGTGGATTTTGGTACTAATTGCCTTGCTCAATAACATATTAAAAATCTAGGATTTTCTGACCAAGCTAAGTGGGTCAAAATCAAGATGGCGTCCAAGATGGCCGCCGGAATCTTTAAAGTGTTATTACTCAGTTAATATTCAACTTAGAAAGATAATTTTTGGGTCCAAACCTAGGTTTTCATACCCAAGGAATCTGTTACTGCCCTTTAAAATTGTAATAAGATGAGATTTTAAGCTGGTAGGCACACGGTCTGCTAAAAATTTCCTGTCGTAATTTTTTACCTTCAACTTGCATGCAATGCCAATCATTATCAAATAGTTGTTGAAAAAGGTACAGTTAATACACTTACCATGTAGACATTTCTTTAAATCATGATACCAACAAATAGTGAAAATTTTGATAACAACAGCCTTGGTCACCCGTTTTTGGAATTTTCATCAATCGGGGCAGGTTGTCACAAAAAGGCGGGGCAGGTTGTCACACTTTTTGGAGCTGGTTGTTACCTCTTAGTACCAGGCTTTTAAACCAAAAAACTAACACAAATATAAATTTGTGCTTTATACATGCTATTGATGACTGAAGATGTATGCAGATATTGCATTGTGTTTAAATAAATCGATTTCAAATTTATATGTAAAATTTGCAAAAAAAAATCGTAAAAATCCTCCTCCAGATCAGAATGCTTTCCTGCTGATTGATAAGCCTTCATTTGTAGCACCCTTGTACACAGTAGCGTGTTTGTTAAGGTCTTCACTGGGCAAGTAAAGGATTCCTCATATGTCCAAAATAACTTTTCTTGGTCAAGATCTGCCCTACAGACATAGGCGTATTGGAGGGGGGGGTAGGGGGGGGCGGTCGCCCCCCCCAAGATTTTGGGAAACAGTAAGATTCGGGCAAAAAGGCTAAAAAATTTGGGCAGATGATTAGGTAAAAACTATTTTAAATTAGTGATTCCCAGGCTATTTCATTTGAAATGGTATTAAATTTAGATCTCGAAATTCGGGCAAATGTCGCTCGCCCCCCCAAAAATCGCGTGTCCCGTACGCCTATGCCTACAGAGTTCCACTTCCTGCATCCGAGCTCTTAACCAAAAGTGTGACAACCTGCCCCGAGAGTGTGACAACCTGCCCCGAGAGTGTGACAACCTGCCCCGAAAGTGTGACAACCTGCCCCGAATTCTGAATTTTTGAAAATGTCCAATAGGACATCAAGATTTCGAATGATATAGGTATATATTCACCAGATAGGTTCAAGTAACTCCCCTTTTACCATTCATACAGAATGGCAGTGCTCCTGCATGTTTTACATAGAAATAGTAGCATGTTTAACTTTTACACACTGTGACAACCTGCCCCTGTGACAACCAGCCCCAGTCTCCCCTACATGAATTTGCCATGTCAACCTTCAACCCTGGAAACGCTGGCCAGGGGCGGAGCGCTCGGATGGCCCGGGGGACCGCCGCATTGCTTGTGGTGGACCAGCCACCCTACCAGGCTGCGGCCCCGTGGAAAAAAAAAATTAAATAAAGCCCTTATACACTGGCCCTTATTATTTTGATAAAGAATGCTCATATATGATTTTACTGCAGGATTTTTTTTGGGGGGGGGGGTTTCAAGTTTTTTTTTTTTTTTTGGAGGTCTCGGATGGGTGGTTGGTCAATATCGATAGTTTGAGATCTGCAAAGAGAAAGCATACATTGAAACAGTGAAGAGAACAGAAAAACAGAGAGAGATAGAGAGAGCAGAGAGCACTGCAGAGAATGTGGCTCCAAAATTAGCAGACTTTTCTTCCTTGTTTTACCAAGCAGTCTACAGTCCATTTAAGGACTAAATTAAATAAGAAAATTCACTTACCTTGTAAGGGATTAATGCTGCAACTCTGAAGAGTTGGAAAAATCCCAATCCAAATTGGCCTGCTGGATAGGCGGCATTCAGTTGCAAGTAGGCTCACTACAACTCCGGTCTTAAATGATTCTCTCTTGCTTGTTTGTGGTTGAGCAGTACTTGGGAAATTTTTTTTGCCCAATCTAATCTTACACAGTTCAAGAGATATTTATTTGGTAATTTTTGTACTAGTGTAGCAACTATTTCTTTATGGCTTCATCCAATTATCACCAGCAAGCATCCTGTTGGAGGTTTTATAATCTCAAAGTTACCAGATAGATTGGAATAGGTATGGAATAGATGGCGCTGCAAGGCTCTCTGAGAATCAGGATCCTAGGTTCTGCAACTTTGTGCAAACCTTCAACAAACCTTTGGCAGATACGTATGATCAGACGTTTGCCCTGAACATTACTTTCAAACGTTGTCCATACATACCAAAATCACGTTGGAGAAACCTTGAAACTTACGTATTTCCAAATGTGCGACCATACCTTTGATAAACCTATGAATCAAAGGTTTGGTCATACCTATTAGGCTAAGGTTGTAAAAACCTCTCCAATAAATGTTCGACAAACCTATGAATCAAAGGTATGGTCATACGTAATAGTCAAACGTTCTTCAAACCTCTTTACCAAAGGTATGACTTACGTAATAGTCTAAGGTTTTAAAAACCTCTCAAATGAATGTTCAAAAAACCTATGAATCAAAGGTATGGTCATACGTAATAGTCAAAGGTTCTTCAAACCTCTCAACCAAAGGTAGACTTACATTTGACTGACACGTTTAGCCAAATGTTACAACCAAACGTTCTTCCAACCTCTCAACCAAAGGTATGACTTACGTGTGACTCGAACGTTAGGCCAAACTATAAAACAAACTATCTGCCAACCTCTTACTGAGGTTGCGACCTACGTATGGTTTTCCATCTGAGTGCAACGTTTGGAAATTACCTTTGCCCTACCTTTGTCATACGTCGTTTGGCCTAACGTTTGATTCTAACCAAAATGATTACGTAGTGAAAGGTTTGATTTACGTTGCTGCTTGGGAGGGTATGTGACCCTGCTCTGAAAAAAAAAAACAGACGAAACGAAAACTTGGTGCAAATTCGGACTAGACAAAAAGGTATATATTATTATGCTTATTTTGACGTTTCATTGATCCAATCACACACAAAATTGATCAGGATTGACAATTTTCTTGTCTATTTCACATAAAAATCTTGTCTGATAAATATATACACAAAATTTGGAAGGACACAAGCTAAGCAATATTCATTTGTTCTGTTTCACAAAAAACTATTTTTTCTTCAGTGCACAAGATACACTGCAGCTTAATTATCTTTGGCTCTTCTGACCTGTTTGCCTTTTGTCAATGTTAGTTAGGCATAAGCTTTTTTAGATTTCTTGAGAAGCACAGAACAACTTTTTGTTGACAATTCTCCGTTTCTTGTGGCTTATTTACAATAATTGAGTGTAGTGACATCATGTCAAAAAGTACACATAATAAAAAAAAAATTGCAGGTGAAACTGGTTCTTGGATAGCGTAATAAAAGTTCAGCTTCCTTTGAATGCGCACAGCCAAACTTGTTTGTTAACGATGTCAATACTTCCAAATATGATTTCAAATTGTTACATGCACAATGGTGAAGCTGAAATAGACCTGGTAGTTCATAGAACAACTTTGTTTGTTTGCTTCTCGGATTTAACGACTGTCAACGACCCAAAAAAGATTTTCTTCCTTCAGAAAAACCTTCTATCCATCTATCTATCTACCCATCTATCTAACCATCTATCTATCTATCTATCTATCTGTCTATCTATCTGTCTATCTATCTGTCTATCTATCTATCTGTCTATCTATCTATCTACCTATCTGTCTGTCTATCTATCTATCTATCTATCTATCTATCTGTCTATCTATCTATCTATCTATCTATCTATCTATCTATCTTTCTATCTATCTATCTGACCAGATAATTCTTGTTACTATAGGCCTATGTCTTTTAGAACATGCAAAATCAAAAATAAATTTCGACTTCAAATTGATTGTATCATGATACGGAAGAAAATGTGTGTAGCGGACAATTGAGGACTTCTTTTGCAACTTAACTGACCAGTCAGTTGGAGTAATTGATAAGCAAGTCAGACTTCTAACTCTGACTGACTTCGGGGTCTTGGCTCAAGTATAGATTTCAATTGCAGTGAACGAATGAAGCTGGTAGCCCATCGCCAGTTTTAGAAGGCGTGAACAACACTGAATAAGCTGCATTCATTACAGCCAGGAAATTTGATATATATATGTCAAAAGTGTGGACTGTTGCACACACTGAAAATGGCACTTCGTGACTCATGCTAGCTGATGAAGTGTCATCGTCTATTTATTTAGCATGGGAGACAAAGAAGCTGTTTCATTGCTCATGATCAAGAGAAAGCCTTTTGAATTGTCATATATCTGAATTTAGAGTGAAAAATAACGTGCAAGCACTTTAAGCAGCACATACAGTGCATGGTTCCAACACGGGCACACCGGTCACGGCTATACTAAGGAGAAGAAGAAGGCTTGGTTGACCTTTGACTCATGGATTCCAGTCCAATTTAGTTTCTTTAGATTTTTTTCCATCACAGAAGGGCACCAAAAGTGACTGGTAGAAAGATAAAAACCTACAGAGAATGTAGAGTAAATTTGAATTAGATTGGTGAAAAAGAGTGACCTCCAGAGTGCTAACAAGATTGCATGAAATTCTTGGGGTAAGAGCAGTTGTGCTGCTAAAAACAGATACATAGTCCTTTCATTTGCCTGTCAACAAGCAGGACTACCCCGTCAGCATGCCTCGGCGGTCCAACGTCGGCCCAGCGTCAGTCCGATGTCAGCAGCATCGGACCAGCTTCGGGCGACGTTGGACCACAGAGGCATGCTGATAGGGCTATAGCTTCCTTAAATCAAATTAACATTGAAAGTATTGCATACGACCATGACAAATTATCGGCATGATGACACACAAAGTGCCATTTTAACAGTGCATTTTCACGGCGCAGCAGTTCACTCTTTTTGCATAATTTCCTAGCATCTAGGACTGCTTGCAGTTGGAATCTATATACAAGTTTGAGACATTTTGACTCCAAATTTGACCATACAATTTTAAAAGTTGAATAATGAACCTTTTAGGATTCCTTATCTATACCATCTTATAGAACCCTTAAAGGTTCCATATAAAACCTTTTTTTAGAGTGTAAGGTAGATATTTTGGAAGACCCACTTCAGCAGAGCTTCAATGCTTAAAAAGATCAAAAGAACTCAAACACCTGGGTTTTAATTAGAGTCCAGGTATGTGGTTAGGTTCAAATTCCTAATTGACCTACAAACTGAACATGCACACAATTTGGGGACTCAGTTTGATGAAAACTGCATCCTTAAGAGAAAAAAAAGCAAGTGAAATACTGTAAGACAGCCCATTGATTTGATGCAGACAATTTTGTCCAAGCAATCTTCCGCTGATTATTGTTATTTTGTATAACGATTATTTTTCCTTTCAATTTTATAGCAAATTGTCTTGTATCTAGGACAGATCAGAAAAGGCACAGAGGCTGAAAGGCAGCAATATGCATGCATAATGTCCTGTATTTATGCCCTTGGTTGGGTAGTTACTGTGGAGCTTTCAGCGGGAGGGGGGGGGGTTCACCATGGATGGCATGCAATTTTCTGGAGAGGCACTTATTACACTTAGCCCCAAGTCAATAAGTTCATATGGGGGCATTAGGGTGTCTCATTTTTCGAAATTTTTTCCGGATCATGCTAGTCTCTAAACCAATTGATCTCCTATTTGAACAGACCACACAGTTCAAATTTCAGCCAAGACCTATTGTACCTAAGGTTGCTTAAGTGGTACAATGAGGTGCCTGCTGCATACTGCTTTCATTTTCGTTAATTTCTTGTCCATATCATGTTATCTATAGGCAATTTAAGGGCAAAAATCGCTAAATTCAGCTAAAATTCTTGTAAAATCACCCAAATATCTAATCCTGTACTTACTAAGAAGGGTAGATTGAGGATGGTGATATATTTTATAAGTATAGGACTTCTGATAAGATTCAAGAATTAAGAACTACTGAAAAATCAAGAGTTGCCAACCCCAATTGGACTTCAATGAGGAATTCAGTTACGAAATAATTATAGCAGTTAATTTTTTCTATAAACTGGCAAAACAATCAAATCAATAAAGATATGTCATGTGATTCAATTCTTTCATGTAATTTTATTAATTAATTTTGCTTAAAAGGTACAATGAGGTGTCAGCTGGGTACTGCTTTCATTTCCATTAATTTTTTGTCCATATCATGTAATCTATAGGCATTTTAACGGCATAAATTGCTTAGTTCAGCTGAAATTCTTGTAAAATCACCCAAATATCTAATCTTGTGCTTGCTAAGCTTGGTAAATCAACAGTCAAGGAAATTACCATCTGCTCATGACAACCACTGTCTTCAGCCCCACATGACACTCACCCCAGCACTGTCATCTCTCTCCCATGACCTTCTCAAAGTGTCATGGCCCAGCCATGACTTAAGCAGTACTCAAAATCATCTTTCACAGGCTATTTAAAAATAACTGTTGCTTCTATCACTTCCAAACTTGGCATAAAGTTGTATCACAGTATCAACTAACTTTATACATTTTGGCAGGCTTATCCATTACATAATGAGGAAAAGAACCCGAAGGCTCCAGAGAAATTAGGAAATTGTCATCAGCTACTGATGACTTCGCGGGTACCTCGCGAAATGGGATAGAATATGTGCCGCTACTGTCATGCTGCTGTGTGATGAGGATGGGTGCACAGAGATCAGACTTCCTTTTGATACCCAATTGATCAACCCCACACACTCAATCATCCTGTCAGGGCCAAGACTTAGCTTGAATTGCAATTGTCATCACGTGATGGTAATTTCCCAGACTGATCGATGGTGTTTTGTATTTTAAGGAGTGGAGGAATTCTGCAAAGTTTGAAGAATTAAGAATTGCAGTTAAGGGACATCTTGTTTATTCTATGGTCTCTAAAAATGTTAACTTAACCAAAGACATTACGGGCATACCAATCTGTCTGTTGTCCAATAATAAAGGCTATGAAATAAGATAAAATAAGACAAAAATATTCTTGTATGCTGAGTTAGTTGTGAGTACGTAGCCTATGGAAAATTTGACTGATAATACAGGCTCTCAGAAATTCATATCTTGAATCCAGACATGGCCATTTGGGTCTATCAGGAATGACTCCGTCGAATTCAGTCTGATTGTTTGTGAATGCGAGTAAAAAAAACTTAGTATACACTCTGGAAATTACAAATCTCAATCCAATTATAGTGGTCTCCAATATGTCCATGGTTCATGATAATATTTATGATAACTACAGCAATATTCAGAATTATTGAAGATATGCATTTATATTCATTTGTCAGATAATCAAGGTCTTTGCTAAGGTGTTGTCTAGAGCCAATTAATGATTCAGTTTTCTAGACTCCCATTAAAAAAGACACCAATGACAGGAAAATGTTACTGGTTTGGCTTGTACAGCATTGCTGAGTTTATTAGCTGCACTCTAAGAAATGTCGGGACAAAATTGGTTTTTTAGATTCAAAATGGTTTTTTGAAAAACCAAATTTCAATGCAAAACCAACATAGATTTTTTAAAAAATCCATGTTTGTTTTATGCCTTGAAATTTGGTTTTTCAAAAAAACCATTTTGAATCTAAAAAAACCAACTTTGTCTGAAATTTTTTAGAGTGTGCTGTGATCTCTCTCAGTCAATCTTACATGTGTACCTCCAATGCATTTCAATTCAAGTCTGGTGCTAAGTTCTTGAGTGGCACTGACCCATTCAGATAATATTTTGAATTATAAAAGAACAATTTCAGGATGTTTTTAGTTTATTGATAGCATAGTAACAATGATATAAATCTATTTTAATCTGTTACAAAAACTGTATAGGTATTTATGGCCAGCTGCAGTATTGCTTGGAGCGATCATGTATGATCCAATTGATCCATTGCTCCATGTTGTATCTCAGACACCACACAGCACATGTGGAAGAAAATTTATAAAGGTTTTGGATTACTGGATGAATATGAAGTTCTGTAACTCCATTGGGACCTGGGACATTAATAACATTAACAGTATATTTCCAAGCCATGAAGTGTCCACTATCTTTATTTAATAGATGAGCATTGGTCATTGTGTCTCAGTCATGATTAATTAAACCCCTGCAAAAAGGCCATAAACAGTGTTCTAAGTCTCAATGACTATTTGATGGTGTGATCATAGTATAGTATAGTCATTTTATTTAACGTCGTTTTCAATCGGACATTATACATCACAATAAAATTGATACATGTACAATTCAACCATTAAGCTTCTGTACGACAAGGAGAACATTAAAATATAAAAAAAATACTATCTACAGTTGCTACAGCTACTAAAACAGTTACCTAATTTCATGTAAAACAAGACATTGCAAGCAATATACAGAAATCATGATCAGTCTGTGAGTTGATAGTTATGTGGTATATTGCTGTACCACATGGCGAATGATATAGCCATGAATCCCCCCATGATAGGTGAAAAAAGTCATAGCCGAGTCAGAATATTTCAATGATAGTAGTACCAGGTTGATAAGAGCTGATTTATTTCGGTATCTCAAAACGCAATCACTGCATCCAGGGTGGTATTATCATACTGGTATTTAATCTCTAACCTAGCTTGACCATATTTATACAGAAATTAATAAATTACATGAAAGAATTGAATCACATGACATATCTTTATTGATTTGATTGTTTTGCCAGTTTATAGAAAAAATTAACTGCTATAACTATTTCATAACTAAATTCCTCATTGATGTCCAATTGGGGTTGGCAACTCTTGATTTTTCAGTTGATCTTAATTATTGAATCTTATCAGGAGTCCCATACTTATGATTTATAAAATATATCACCATCCTCAATCTACCCTTCTTAGTAAGTACAGGATTAGATATTTGGGTGATTTTACAAGAATTTTAGCTGAATTTAGTGATTTTTGCCCTTAAAATGCCTATAGATAACATGATATGGACAAGGAATTGATGGAAATGAAAGCAGTACCCAGCAGACACCTCATTGTGCCACTTAAGCTAGCAACCTTAATAGGTAGAGTCAATGATGGTAAATCCGTCCAGGATGGTAAATCCGTCCACCCCTAAAACGTGCATATAAATATGCCTGTTACAGTTGTGTGGGTTTTAGAAGGAAGAGAAACTAGTTGTACAACTAATTTTGCGGTGTTTATTATTTTGACAGGTATTTAATCATATTTCAGGTCCATTTTAAAACCCAGGATAAAATACAATGAAATTCTATGACGTCATCACCACCATTTTGTGATTTGCTTGTATTTGGTTGTAATGGTGTTGTAGGCCTTTTCTCGTTTGCAAAAAATAAATAAAAGTTAAAATATCATTAAAAGATATGTAAAATTGAATTATTCTTGTGAGATAGGTGAAATTGTGGCATTTCAAAAGGGAATACAGTGAAATCAAAAGTGGGCGGATTTACCATCATTATATTGGAACTGTCTTGATTTGGAGTTTGTAAATCCGTCCACCCACATAAAATCGGTTGTAGAGCTCTTTTATGCTTCTAAATGTTAATAAATGGCATACCACTGCCTAGAGAAATTAGACTGGAACAATTATACCCCTTTGATTGGGTTAAAAGGGTTCTGTAATTGAAATTGAGTCGGTAAATTGAAATTCTTCATAGTTCAATTAACCTCTATTATCCAATTCCTATATTATAAGTGTAATCAGTACTCAACTATTCCGAAATTTTCAGAAAATATTTTGTGAAAGTCAATAGAGTGCAAAACTCGAAAAAATCACGAGATATGATATGTGTGTGCTGCACACTGCCCTGTAGAGGAATTGACCATCCTTGCTGGACGGATTTACCAGCAACATGGACGGATTTAGCAGTCATAACCTTCAATTTTTGTTACTATGGTTTCAACAGAAATTATTTGAATATTTGACTTTTTTTGGCTGCTGATGACACTACGGAATATGGTCCTTCCATGGGCTAATTTTAATTTTTTTATGTGTTAACATTTTCCTGGAAAGACAGTTTTAGCCAAAAGTGGACGGATTTACCCTCCTTGACTCTACAAGAGGTCTGTAGTGAATGTTTTTCCATACGAAAATAACTTTTTTTACTGTACTCAGGAACGGTAAAAATGGCCCCAAAATAGAAATAAGTGAGGGGGGGGGGGTCTAAACTTCAATGGATTTGGATGAAATTTGAACTGCGTGGTCTGTTCACATAGGAGATCAATTGGTTTAAAGACTAGCGTGATCCGGAAAAAAGTTTAAAAAATGAGACACCCTAGGGGGCACCTGGGGGGGGCGGTCACCCTTCCATACCAAAGCACTTACAGGGTGCATACATCAAGAAATGGCTTGAGGATGGCATAACAGACAGTTAATATACGGTCAGTCCCAGCTTTTCCTAACTTCCCACTGTCAACTTTGGGCCTTTGTTGGGGGGAGGGGGGGGGGGCACGACCAAATTATGCCCCCCCCTTGTAATATATGCCATTGAAACCTGGCTATTGGATGTCACAAATTATTTTCAAATAATTAATTTTCTTTGCATGCATTGGTATAAGGTAACTACTGATAAAATAACCCCATTTTAGCCTCTGTTTCACTGAAGATGATCAAAATGACCCATTTGTCTACACCTGGATTTTAATTAAAACCAGGTATATGTGGTGGTGATTTTCAAATTACCTGTAAACTCCTATAGAATCCTGTACTCAATTAAACTTGCAACTTGATAGTAACTTGATACGTTAAAGCTGAAATCTTTAGATACTACACTCGAAATTTCCATTCTCCAGAAAGTTTAACATTTCAGTTACTTTTCAGATAACTCTGGTTGCCAAGTTTGAAAATTAACTTTCAACTTGTCCTGTGATGTCACTGGCTTAAATATGTTTTAATTGTTTGTGCCAGTTATGATTAATCAGTTGATTCGTTGCATATCATGCCCAGCAGCACAGGTGTCAATAAACAAATTTATTCATTTAAATGGCATATAGATATTTGCCACAAGCATAAATTTCAATCATTTGCCAGTCCTCCTGCTCTTTGGAGTGTGGAGTGCATGATGCTGACCTCCTTAAACAGAACAAGGAAGGTGGGAAAGTCTGGGCAATTCCCTTGAACCAGCAACCCATTTGTACAACATTACAGCAGGATGGTCAATTCAGGGGACTTGCCAACCTTGGTGTGTCTGTAGTGGTCATGAGCACCAGTGGCAGGGTCTAGTGCAGAAGTGTTGTGAACAATTGTAATGCCTGTGATGTTTGCGGATTGGCGGTCCAATGGAAACATAAATTTTCAACTTGCAAACTGGCTTTGCCACGTCGAAGACAGTTTTCTGTTGGTCTCCTAATCTTCTTATTTGATAAAGTACCTTAAGTCATTTAATTAGTTTGTTTATGTCTCCCGATGCTGCCAGATATGATAAGCACTGAATCATCTGATTAACCATAACTGACACAAACAAAACATTTTTAAGCCAGTGACATCACACAACCAAGTTGAAAGTCAAGTTGAAAGTCAACTGTTTGGGCCGCTAATCCGCAAACAGCTCTAACGGGCGAATCAGATAAGAAGATAAGCAGACAAACAGGAAACTGTCAATGAAGAGGCTAAGCCACTTTAATTGTGTGTGCTTGTTAATTTCATAGATATGTACAGGTTATTCACCACGGGAGAGGGAATATGTGATTTATCACCCGAGGCCTTTAGGCCGAGGTGTGATAAACACATATTCCTGATCCCATGGTGAATAACCGGCTTATACCATGAGACAAACACTCATACAGTCAAACATGAGAGGATAACTGGACAACAAAGAATATGGGAATTATTCCCCTGAAATACTGTAATGTGATTGGCTGACAGTGGTGTCGAATGGTATAATTACTATTATACCTGCAAAATTCCTATATAGTCACTAGTGCTGGATCGATTAATCGATATATCGTGATCTATCTGTTCACAGACTTATTGTGATAATTATTTCACATATAATCGTGACATCACGATAACTGTATATGACAAAAGTTGTGGTTTTTCACATGCAAGGATTTTCAATCGCCCTTGGTTTTTTGTGAATTTGACCAATTTTTGGGCCAAAAACAAAGCCAATTTTTGTGGCAAGCACTATACTTTTCGACAGCATTAATGTCACAAACTTAAGCACTTTGCATGATTAATGCTGTTCAGTTATCACAATCAATAGGCCTTTCATCTATCATGAATTACAAATTGATTGTGATAATATCATTTCATTATAAATTGAACGACATCCAGCCCTGATAGTCACATTTGATAATCGGTATTCACCTAAATAAATACATCTTGATATATATTTGCCAAAGGTATGATAATGATTCAATCTTTTTTTTTAGATAGTGTCCCATCATGTCCCACTGTCAAGTCATGGATATCCAACAAAAAGGAATGCTATAAACTAAATGTAGATGTCCTTTGAAGTCCACACTCAGTTGCAAGTAAACATAGTGAATTAAAAGCATCTCGATAAAAAGACATGACATGATTTGGAATATGCAGTGGTACCTGTTGTGTACATCTAGTGATTCTGTGTTGTCTTTCTATCATCTCTGGTTGGCATGACAAAACACTACATTTTTGGCTGTTTTTGCTAAAGGCTTGCTGCTATGCATCCTATGTTTTGCAGATCCAATCATCATCATAATATTGCAAATGTGGGGATTGAGGGATTGGGGGGGGGGGGGTTATTCTACTCTCATAACTTTTAGTAATAAGTGGTATTTTGGTGATATGAAATTAGCACTGAAGCACTCATCTCATTGTCACATATTGATGGTACTGTTTGTTATTTAATTAAGGAATTGACACCTACAGGTGTTTCATTAATGATGTATTTTTCAAATGTTCTGCGAAAGTTAATAAAACAAGTGTGATAAAGATGTATGAAGGAACGACATGCAGAACCGTTAGCCCCACATTCAAACACTGTCATCTCAGCTCCTGTAAAACCTGCCTTTGTCTGACTAAGCTATACATATAAATATTTATTTTCAACATTAATCCCTCGAAATATTGAAGTTTAAAAGGTTCCTGCCAGCTCTGCAGGAAGTCCTCACCCACATGAGTTCAAACCCCGGTTGGGCAATCTAAACTTTTCAGCGGACCTTCATGAGTTTACGGGGGAGGGTTGGTCTAGTGGTAGCATGCTGGACTGCCAATCGCGGGGTCCAGGGTTCGAATCCAGCTCTTGCCGGGTCACCTGGGCCTATGTTGGACGGCTGTTTCAATTATCCTTCGCCTCATTGCCGAGTGCTCCTCTGTCCTAATTAGCCTACCCAGTGCATAATATACAGGACGTAAAGCCCCAATCATCCATCCATCCATCATGAGCAAAATCCCAGCTGGATGCTGTTCAGCTGAGACGTTAAATTGGCAGTCCTTTGCATCTTTGCAGGGCAAGTAAAAGATCCCTCACATGAGGAAATGTGTAACATGTTGAGCACTCCCTCTCTCTCTCTTCCTTCTCTTCCATCTAATCAATCAAACCTCGTGATTGTCCAGAATTGGGATTAGAGGGCTGCACTAAATTCCCAGTGCACTTACCTGTTTTTTTTTTCTTTCTTTTTTTTACTACGACAATGAAAATTTCTCACCTGAGACATTTGTCAACACAGAAAATAACAAAATAATACAAACATATAAATAATGGAAATTCCTTTGCAAGTTTAAAAAGACATAATCAATTTCAACCTTACAATATGCAATGTATGTATCAATAAAATTTACGGTTCCAGACAATCAAATAAATGTTAATTCTAAGACATGACAAATCAGTAAATTAGTTAATCACAATAGGCTATATATATATATATATATATTTAAATGAAAAGCAAAACGACAGACTATATCATTATACATCAATACTCAAAAGAAATTGACCTATAGCTTTTAAATATTTGGGTTCTCGTGACGTCATAATGGCTAAAAAAATTTCAAAATTATCGAGTTGATCAAAGTTGTATATTACATTAGATGATATAGTAATACGATTTTTCCCTGTGTAATCCATGACTAGGACATAACAATAAACAATGTATTTCATTTTCAACTTCATTTAAATCGCATTTATTACAAATTCTGTTTTTTACAGGTGACTTTGGGCTTTCATGTCTTCCAGTTTCAATTCGAAGGTTGTGAGATCTAGTGTGAAATCTTGCAATTTTAGTTCATAATTTCCTGTTAATATATATGTAGTAAATAAGGTTCTATTCTAAAATCAGTCTTCATTAATTTACAAGTTCTAAGTTTTGGTTGCTTAGTCAAGTTATTCATTTCTTCCAAAAAACCATTTTGATACTTTTGGTATAGTTTCTCTTTAAACATCTTAGAGAACGTTTCATTTATTAGGTCTGTCTCATTAATTTCTCCAAACTGTATATTGTTGTTCTCTAGTACCTGTTTTATTTTGCTGAACCAGCATGTTCGTTTAGGTATATTTTTCTTAAAATTCAAACCTTTTTTTTTGCATGTGTTTCTTCTACTTATCTGGTCATCAATTTTAACTTTCAAATTGGGGTTAAGATACGATTTTATGGACACAATTTTCAACCAACCCAATGGAGGAACGTCAAATACATAATATTTATGTAAGCAGGAAAACAGCAGGCAGTGACCAAGACCAGTATTGTCAAAAATTACAGCGATTTATGCCTGTGTTTTTGTCACATTTACTATCATCAAGTATGGTGAGTTGATAATTGCATATATGCAATTTCAGTTGATGCCTATAGTTATCACTTAGTTGCTGGACAAAGAGCAATAATTGACCACATTGTATGTGTGAAATGCAAACAATATAATATTACTGTTCCATCAGTATTATCCCCCCTCTCATGGCCCATGCCACCCACCTGCTTGCTGCAGCCTCAGTATAAGACAAGCTGATATGCATCTTCGGCCAGAAACTTGAGAAGCACTAGGAAGCACGCTGGCATACAAGAGCTTGTAACTGTTGGCAAAGGACTATTTTATACTTCACTTACCAAGGAATTGGTATTTTGTCATCCTTACCAAAATTATTTTTTTTAATGATTTACTCCTTGCTGGACATTTGAAGCATTTTAAAGATTTACACCGGCACCATAGTAACTAGACTGTCAATTCTTGGAAGCAGTATATATCATTGAAAGTTACTGCTTTTATATGCCGCTGATTGACTTCCTGATTCAACTTGTCAAATATCTATTGACCTGATTAATTTACTTTGTTGGCACTGAAAGCTGTGTTGCGAAATCACTGGATCTGTATGTTTTTGGACTTTCGCAAGAAAAATGACTGACACACCAGATTAACAAAATTTTAACATTACAAGCAGAGTATGGATATGGGAAGCTTTCGGAACATCTTAGCATTGAACTGAACAAAAAATTGGCTGTAGGGCTGGTGACCACAATGGCATACAATTCTGTGATGAACACGAGTTCATACGAGACATTTGAAAACATCACTGAAGACTTCATCGTCACGGAATCAATGCTTAATGCAACATTCTCTGAACATAATGAACCCCCTCAAAATTCCATTGAGGGCTTCCCTCTAGAGGCGGCCATTGTGAGAGTGTTACTTGCCATCATAGCTGTTGTGGGTAACGCTTTGACCATCCTTACAATCATCAGAAACAGACAGTTGTGGAAACCAACTTACTTCTTCATCTGTAACTCTTGTTTTTACGACTTTGTGTACGGTAGTTTCGTTGCGCCAACTTACATTGCTACTCGTGAAGTCATAATCACTTCTGCTGGTAAGGAAATTGGCTGCACATTGAAGGGGGTTCTAATCGGCTTGATAACTGTGGGAGGAGCTTGTTCTATGCTTCTCCTAGCTGTCGATAGGGTTATCTACATCTTGATGCCGCTTCGCTACTTCAATCTGGTCACGGATCGTCTCTCAACCATCTTGATCACCGTCGCGGGACTGACATCTCTCGCCTTCTCAATCGGGTTTTACTGGAACAACCTCATGACCATTGGCTATGCTTGCTTACCAACTATCAACTTGAGACGGATTGAGTCCATTACAGCATTCTCCTACGTGCTGCTCCTTGCCATGGTGACACTTGTCCTACATTTCATTGTTGGCGTCATTGCTTACAGGCAAGGTAAGTCAAGGAACATTTATGCCTCATCCTCCTGTCCTAATAAGCCTCCCCACACTCTAAAAAAATTCAGACAAAATTGGTTTTTTAGATTCAAAATGTTTTTTTGAAAAACGAAATTTCAATGCGAAAAACGGATATGGATTTTTTTTTTAAATTCATGTTGGTTTTGCATTGAAATTTGGTATACTTTATTTGTGAAGTCTTATCCCCCCTTGCTGTCAGTAAATGTACTGTGATTATGGTGTAAAAGTTGAATTTGCTTATATATAGCAGCATGTCAGAATCGGTGTCAAAAAATATTAACAATGCCATTGGTATCTGAATATTTGGTTCGAAATCCACAAACTCAATTATTTTAGAGCAGTAGTCCAGGGAGACTCAAGACCTGCCATTGAATTTACATCAGTTGGCAAGGATGCATGGATGCTAGGGTGGTCCGAAAACACTTTCTTCTAAAATTTATCTGATTTGAATCTTGCATTGTATTGTGATCTTATATAGATAGAAGGTGTTGTGTAAAACTTTCAGAAAATCAATTAATGTTGTAAAAAGCTGTTTTGAAGTTTAACATGCGTTTGCCTGACAGCAGTATGTTATAATGTTACGCGTCTACAGACTAAATCTTGCAGAGTCCTTCACAAAGTACTCCATGATATGTCCCCACCAATTGAAAGTTATTTTTACTCCACGTGAGTGACAAGATATGATATGCGTGACAAATTCAAGTTAGTGAAGCCGATATACAGTACTGTCAAAATATGGCATGAAATCAGTGTTTTATCAGGGTCCTCTGGTATGGAATCTACTACCTTCAAACCTAATGAGGTCTGCAAATGTCAAATTTTGGTGCCAGAATTACTGTCAGTACCTAGATGTTGCAAAATAAACCCATCCGGACAGTCCATAATTTAAGTGGAATAATAATAACCAGGCATATGTATAATTGTGAAATTTAGTGCAGACTGAAATGAACAAATTTTCGTGTCTACAGTAAGGCTAAAATAACATTCTATGGACTGTCAGCAGCATCCCTCAGCCTGGCACTTCCAGACATCTACACATGGCCTACAGACTCTACAGATGTTGATAAGGAGGGTAAAACAGGCTGGTTTTTTATGTGTCTGCGGTGAACAACTTACACTAATCTCAGACTCACACTAAGACTTATTTATTTTCAATAGAGAAAAGACAAGGAAGGAGAAATTATTGATACATAACAAATACAGTATTTTGGTTTGACAATAATTGAGGTTGACCCCTTTAAGGCGATTAAGCTGCTATCAATGGGCCAACCATAAAATGAAATCGTGTTGTTAAGTCTGAAAAAAAAAACTAGAGTCCCATAGCATAACATAAATAAATGGTTGACCAATTACTAGCGCAATTCCTCCATTCCACAGCTGGGACTCAAACCTGCAATGTCTGATTTACCAGGCAAGCACCTTATCCACAAGCGTGTGTCCTAGGGTGATGCAGATTGCACAACAAAAAAAAATTTTAATTTTCAATGGGGCACCCTTAATTATGTTCCAATATATGAAAAAAAATTCAGTAAAAATTTGGGCCAAATCGGAAAAATTTTAGAGGGTGCTACCACAATTAGAAATATAACATTGTATTGCTATGGGCGAAATCCCAGTTTTATGGGTGATGGGTGAAGGTAGTTATCCTACCACTAGAGTGTTTGTAATTTTTTTCTTGTTTAAGCCTTCCGCTATTCTCATCACAAATCCATTCATATTTGCCAATATCCGGTCATTTCAGGCTACAGGGCACTCTTAAAGCAACAAATTTTGCCCGATTTTTACAGTATTAAGGTTATACGCGGAATGAATAACATAACCAGGAATAAAGGTACACAAATTTAAGTTACGCCATCTTATTAAGCAGGAAAAGAGCTTTAATTTGAATACCAACATTACTATGTTGCTATATTCTACAGTATTACAGCATTGCCTTGAATATTGGGAATTTTCGCAAATAATTGTTAATGACAAATAACCTAATTCAATAGGGTCAGATGGTCAGAATATAGCAGTGTTGGTATTCATGCTCCATCTATTGAAGTAACTTTCATCTCTGTGACATTAAAACCCGCAATGTAATTAAATACCGCGAATTTGGTATATTTTGACTATTTTATCTTCGTAAGTCTGGAGAAGTAAAAAATAATCCAAATTTGTATTGATGCGCTGTTCTGACAACCAGACCCAAAAATTATGACCATGCCGCATTGGTTTGGTGCACCAGGTATAGTTGAACTCGCTACATGCCAAAATATTGGGGTCATTCCACATGAAATCAACCAAAATTTGAAAAGTTCCCCACCTCACCATCTTAGATTTTCACGAAACTGCCCACATTTGAAGAACTCTATATGGAATGAATGTATGCAAAATATCAGTTCTGTAACTGCAAATTTGAGAGAGTACTGACCGATTGAAGTTTGAAAATTAGAACCGAAAATTGAAAAATTGTCCCATCTAGAAATTGCTGTCATTTATTGATTTCTCAAGATAATGCCCTAAAATATTATAAATAAATGCTTGATATGTCAATAAACAAAATGGCTGAAAGCAAGTTGCTGAAAAGAAGTTTGATGACCTTCCACATATTTTGAAAGTTGGAAGGTTTATCACACTAAAACTAAAATTTCAATAATTTCCCACTCGGTCAGAAAACTTCCAAAATTAAAGATACTTTACGAATTTGTTAATTGAGGTGAGAAGGAAGGGTAATGTTGATTTCATGTCCCTGGCTGACGTTTGCTGTGATACAGACTAAGCTCAAATTTAAAAAAAATCAAATTTACCAATGTTCGGAGTGAAAAATCACAATGTGGGATAGGTCATAGCAACGACACATGCATATCACGTGCAAATATATGCAAAGGGCTTTTGATTCATATAAGATACGTCTTGTGTATATGAATTTTTCTTTTTCATATTCAAGCTTAAAACATAGTCATTTAGGCTGTAATTATGCAGATATAAAATGATCAAAAGATCATTTGGGACCACTTATATGGATGCAAAAATAGGATATAAGTATTGCCTTGATTTAGGATTTTTACCCAATACCAAATATGCTAAATTAGTGCATTCAAGTACAATTATCTTGTATCATAACAATGCAAAATAATGAAAAAATTGCACAAATTTTAAAATCAGCTAATGCCATGTGGGACATGTCATATAATGAAAATAGTTGGATATATACTTTGTCCATACTATGAACTTTAATTTAGAACCAAATATGACAAGTGTATTACATTCTGTGGTTGTCAAATCCAGTAAGTTATCAGCATGACACTGAAAATAATGACCATAAATGGCAAAAGCATAAAATACAAAACCATGAAGTTTCCAATTAAATTTAGTAGTAGATCAAAGCCCTTGATCAAGGCATAAAATTTGAAAATAATTTTGTCAGCTGTCCATCTTTATCTTAGGTAAAATTGCACTTTCCCAAATAATTGACTAGGATACCCTCAAAAACTTTTTAAAAAATTTTTGAAGCAACCCTTAACAAATTTTTTTGTTTTTTTGTGAGGACCTACTATTTTTCCCAATGATAAAATCGTATCACCTGTCCTGCATGAGCTTTTGAAATTTCAGAATTTTTCCTTCTAGATAATTATTCTCCCAAAGAATTTTAGTAGACAACTACAAAAGGAAATTCACAGGTAAGATGTGACATCAAATTGAAGACCTTGGTTGAAATATAAGTTTCAGCCAACATTTAAACTCAAATTTATCATCCCACATGATTTTGCTGTCATTTGAAATCCAAACATAATGTTGAAAAGGTGTAAACGACCAAAATACAAAGTGAAATTTCACAATTAAAAATTCATATACACAAAACGTGGCTCATATCAATCAAAAGCCCTTCTCGTATGCTTTCTTATGAAATGCGTCAGCAGCTTGTGCTACCTATCCCACATGGTGAAATTTTTCTCCCAAAAATGGTAAATTTCAATTTTTTCAAAATTGTGCGGGGTATAAATCGCTGCCATCAATACACAGTGAAGCAATTTTATTTTTACTAATTCTAATCACACCAAAGAACAAATGTGCGGAATATTTGACATTTTCAAAGTCACTTGAGGGAGATAGAAATTATTGAAATCTGGAATTCGGTGTGATAAATCATACACATTTAAAACATTCTGGAAGAGTGGCAAATTCTTCTGGGTTAAAAATTCTTGAACTACAATTTACAATAGGGTCATATGTAAGTACATGGGCTTTGTCAGATTGTTACGTGAACAAACAAAAGAGATATTAAATTTTTAGAAATGGACAATTTCCGATTTTCGGACCACATTTTTAATCTTCAATTGGCCACAACTTGCTCAATTTTTGAGAAACAACTTTGAAATTTCACACAAATTCACTGTGCACTAACGAGGGGGGTACCCTCGCCATTGGGGCAGCCATTGAAACTCTCGATTCAAAGTCATTTTCTGTCATCCTGAGCTTATTACATAAAATACAAAGCCTATATTGGTCAAGCATGTAGTCTGGATGTTATACTCACCATAGGAATTGCGTTTCACGAGTGATTGGTCACAGAATTGTCAGATTTTTCATTTGAAATTAATCGCCAGGGCGAGGGTAACCAAAAAAGCCCCTCGAGGGTAACACCATTTGCAATAATTGTCATGGCGAGGGTACCACCTAAAATGACTGGTCTACAAATAGTTCTTTTTTTGCTGTTCAGCCATTATTTCAGTGTGATAAAAACAGCAAGTGATGTTACTGGATATATTAGTTAAGATAGATAAGAAAGACTGATAAGAAAGATTATAAATTATATAGATAGACAAATAGATAGATAGATATATAGATAGATAGATAGATAGATAGATAGATAGATAGAGAGATAGATAGATAGATAGATAGATAGATAGATAGATAGATAGATAGATAGATAGATAGATAGATAGATGACTACTTAATCTGACTTCTGACTGTTTTATTTTCATGCAGTTTATTAGTCAGGTTAAAACCCAACTGGACCTCTCCTGAACCCTAAGCACCTCAAGATGCCCCTGTTCCGGCGCCGCTGGAATGCTGCCAGCACCGCAGTATAATGCAGGGCTGGCAATCAGGGCTTGGTTAGGAAGCCCTGAGTTATGAGGATGATTTTGTAGGCCAAAACATGACCCGTTATTATTCAATTCTTCACTATCTCAAATACATAAGAACATACAATCACCTCTTTGAAAAAAATTGACAGCGTGTAAAGTCTGTATTATCATCATCATTTTCAATAGCCATACATTTTTATTGACTAGGTAATGAGCAAAAGCTAAAATCAAACCAAATACCAGCCTCTATTTATAAGACCAAATGTCCACTTATATATGAAAGTGAACGTCTTGAAATAATTATGTCTGCCTTAAATTTATCTATCTATCTATCTATCACACACAGAAGTTTGCCAAAAGTTGATGGAAGCAAGATAAAATTCTATTGAGAATGTATACTAAGTTTCAACGTGATAGGTGAAATAGTGCGACCTTCTGTATGGTCAGAACGTTACAAAAAATGCCTTGTGCAATTAGCAGCTTTAAAAACATGGTGAATCTTATATTAAAAGCTTATAACAAGCATGTTACTGTCACCACATAAAAAACCCTGTAAAAATACACCTCAATACAGGAAGAAGCCATAATTACTTTTAGAAAGTTTCACTGTGGATGGTATCAACTATATTATTTATTTATAACTCTCCTCATGTCCTCTCTGTCTGTAAGCAACTCCTCCACAATCTATAGGCAAACAAATATACAGAAACATAAATTGTGATACAAAAGGTGTGATTATGCTCCATCCTGATTAAGGAATATAAGAATCACCTCTCAGGTTAATGAATGTGCCAGTCAGATTTCAGAGACTGAGAATTTAATCATGGTTTTGGTGAACTGCTCGCTTTTCCAAAGCTTTTATGTAGGCCTGACTGGTTATATTCATCTAATTTGTTTTTATATACGAGTTCATGCAGTTGAAGCATCAATTTACTGACTTCCACAGTGGGGAATTTACAGAATGTGCCTAGTATTGGGCAATTGTTTTCTCACATGAAAGGTAGTCAATTAATTTGATTTTACATTTTATTTATTTTTTAATTATGATTGTACCTATTTTTGTCTGTTATTCTTTTATTTCATTTTCAATTCGACTGGACAGCATTTGAATAATCGCTTCCATCTCTGTGCTTATCTATATCATTCTATCTATATATCAAATAAATAAAATTGAAAATTACTTGATAGGGCATTGCCATTGTGTTCTTGATTGGAGTTCCTGATTGGCAATAACTTCAGAAGTGCAATCATGTGTCAGTACATGCTGTTATCTATTGCAACAAAGAGCAAACTGAAGGCTGATTCATTGGTTCTCCTTACAAGACAGTTTGCTCAGTTTGCTCAGACAATATCTTGCTTTACCCTCGCCAATCTCTTTTTGGTGGGTACCCTCGCCAACCGGAAGTGACCCTCGCCCAAATCTTGCAGTACCCTCGCCACTTCGGGTTGGTACCCTCGCCAAAATGCTGGTACCCTCGCCGAAAAAGCGCGGGTACCCTCGCCAATATGCTGGTACCCTCGCCCTACCATTTTTCATTTTTTGTGGTACCCTCACCTCGAGTGATTTCTAATTTCATAAATATTTTACTTCATCTTGCTTTTTTTAATCTGGCACTTGGCTGTGATTCATTCCACATGCTATTTAGACTATCTTCAACATTTGAAGACCTCACTCTCCCTGCATTGTTTGCAATTTCACTTTAAAATCACGAAGCAGTAGTTGTAATGGCTACCCTGATGGCGAGGGTACCCCCCTCGTTAGTGCACAGTGAAATTCCTTCCATATTGTGTTCTTGATCTGTGGCTAGTTTCACTAAAATCGGAGAAGGTGAGGTGGGGACCATTGGTTGATTTGAGATGGAATGACCCATTGGATATTTTTGCATTGAATACTAATATTAATTTTCAAGATGTGGTAGCACCCTCTAATTTTTGTCTGTTTGAGCTCAAATTTTCACTGAATTTTTTTTTTCATATATTGTAACAACTTCAGGGGGTGCCCCATTAACATTTCAAAACTTCACTTTTTTGCATCACCCTAGTGTGTCCACGGCATGTGCCTTTTGTGTAACTTTCTCCTATTGGACTTTTTTCATTTGCTTCACTGGTTTCACCCAAACCCCCCCCCCCCTGCCTCGTACGCCTACTCCTTAGCAAGGTGAGAAGGTGAGAGCTGTGTTTGTTGTGTGGATTGATTTTTTTTGGGTCCACAAACAGAGGAAAGTGAAGCATCTGGACATGCAAGTACAGGCGTCTGCTTGGAAAATTTATTGGAATATACTGTACTAGAGGGCCCCATAAACTGATTTGCTAGGGGGAACGTTCAGAATTTATGAGGGGGGTGGGACTTCCCGTCAAAAATTGATACCCCTCCTTGAATTTCGTGCAGATTTTTATAACCCCACCCTTATTTGGTTTCATGCATATTTTTGTACCCCCCCCCCCACCAAACAAAGCAATACACAAATATACTGTTGTACAAGTGACCTTGGATGGTAATGCGCACTGATTTTGCGGACTTCTTCGAATAAAAACGCACGCATAAACAGAGTGTAAGCGTGTTTTATGACGTTTTTATTTTAACCCCTCCCCTTGGACATATTGTAAAAAAAGTAGTACCCCCCGCCCTTGAGACACGTGTGAAAAATTAGGAACCTCCTCGGGTAAAACTCCCACTCCCCCTCGCTCAAGTCATAAATTCTGAACAGTCCCTTACAGATTGGATCAAAATGAAATATCGGCAAATCATTTACGCCGCTTCCCTCTGTGGAGGCCAGTGAAAATGATACTACTACTAATGCTACACAACTTGTGAGTGAAGGAGGAGGTTTGACAGAAAGAGAATCATTAGAATTTGTCCGTGACAGTAGTAGCCATAAACGATACAGATATAGAATATGGCACTGTCAAGAAGTTCGCAAAAGAGACAGATTGGTGTAACGACAGCATGATAAATGCAGAATTGAGGGTATTTATAGAACGCAACGAAATGGTGGAAACCGTCTGTTATATAGCATAGGATATAGGATAATAAGCCAACGGGCACCAACATTCAGTTAAACTTCTGCCATTCCTAAAAAGGGCTGTTATTCACCACAAGTGCACTGAACATACTACCTATAATACAGAGACCTGTTATGAATGTTATATGATACTTATTTACGCAGAATAGCTGGAATATTTGCCGAAATAATTGGCTGTGACATTTCAGAGTTGGGTATTTTCATCTCAGTAGAAAGATTCTGGTTCTGTCCATTCTGAGATAAGTCTCTAATTTCTTATGAGGCGGAGTATACTGTGAATGGTAGCTAATATAGAATCTCGCGATTGTGTGAATTGTTAACTTGGTCTGGCAATAGCTCAAATGGATGTTTTCCTTCTTCAGAAATGTCCCTACGAGGGGCGTTCAGAAAGTTCACGGCTTTTTTTTTTAACAGAAAGATGACCGAAATGCTTTCACAAAAACTTTTCCTGGGGGGCTTCAAGGAACATTTATTTCAACGCATCAGGTGTATGAATTAATGCTTTTGTAGTACTTCAGGTGTTTTTAAAAGGTAATATTATATTTCTTGAGTTAATTATTGTCAATCTTACTAATACAAGTGGCAGAGTGAGGTCTCTCTCAGCCGCAATTCATTGATTTTCTTGATCTCCATACTACCTGCTCCACCTAGCCAAACTTTCTGTTTCCATGGCAACCACAGAATGACTTAAAAATGTCCAAATTGTCCAAAATTTTGGAAATCCATTCCAAAACTGCTGAATTTTATCCTGTAAAAAATTCATAGTTCTAGATTGAAAATAAGTGTCCATATTAAAAAAAGCCGTGAACTTTCTGAACGCCCCTCGTATATTAAGAATCAACTACTTCAAGCCTGTGGAAAAGGTGCTGGCCTGGTAACTGAGACATTGCAGGTCTGAGACCCAGCCATGGAATGGAGGGATTGCGCAGGTCCTCCATGACTCTTTGCTTCACTCTACCCAGGTGTAAATGGGTACTTGGCTGCGATGGTGATTTTAGAGTGACTCAGCATTGTGGCTCTGAACGTACGGCTGCCTGGCTGTATACTCCCTCGGGAATTGAGAAAGGCTCATGCTTGAACAGGCCGGACAAGAGTGTAATTCTACAGTCTGTTGAGATGGACTTTTAAAAAAGTGACATTTACATAAATGTGGATTTTCCATGCAGTGAAAAAACTTCAAGTTGAAACTATTTGATAACTCCAATGGCAAATACAACGGTTTCCCCCAGTTGAGTGATGTGACTTCCTGTTATTTGGCTATGTTTACATGCACATTACAGGTATTTATTATACAGCATGTCAACATGACAACTGACATCAAGCTCATGAAGCCATTTAGCATTTAGAAGGACCACAATCTTGCAGCAAGGGGATTCTCATCC
Organism: Platynereis dumerilii; assembly: GCA_026936325.1. Classification (NCBI taxonomy): domain Eukaryota; kingdom Metazoa; phylum Annelida; class Polychaeta; order Phyllodocida; family Nereididae; genus Platynereis; species Platynereis dumerilii. Next base: position 35,888 of record JAPTHN010000289.1, read on the forward strand.
GACTCATAATGCACTTATTATTACATATATATAAAGGAACCCTTGTAGCTGCCAGATTGCCTCTTTTTTTAAGCAATGAGAATGAAACTATACAAATTAGATGACAGTTTCATCTAACAACTATTCCGTACATCTAGATACGTTGGGCTTCTGCCGACTGTGCATGAGGAAAAGACTTGTCATGTTGGGTTATTTTCGCTTAGTTTTAAATATGGCAAAGCATTTATAGCTTCTTTAAAAAATTCTAAAAATATATAGGGAGCCTAGAGACCTTGACATTTGAACTGTTGTAGAACTGGGCCCAAATTAGTATTGTTGCAGCTACACGTACCTTTACTTGAATTTGTATATATTAGGGGAGAGCGGGGCACAGTGAGACACTTTTTTAATTTTAAAATGTTCTGAAATGTTGGCAGTAACTAGTTAAATGAGATCTGGTCCACATTATAGATAATGACGTTGGGTATATTGTCCAGTAGTTTCAGGTTCCTACCTTTTACAGGTCTGGAGAAATTTTGAGTAACCCCCATGCTCGTTAAGTGTCTCACTGTGCCCTGTTGGTGGGGCACAGTGAGACAGCAGGCGGACTGTGAGACAAGGCATCTGCTGCCATAACCGCCGATCCTCAGGACCTGCGGAATTGTTCTATCAATTGTTGCTACAGAAACTACTATATTCTTATGAAAGCAGCTGGCTAGGTAATTTTTTAGTTCCTTTTTTGAGCATGTTTTGAAACTTTATCGTACAGGACACATGCACGACTTATTTAAACCTGCCACACCTGTTACATACTAATCAAAATTCTTTCTGATGCTTCCCTTTGGATATGACTCGCTAAAATCAGTAATTTATAGCAGGCATTTTGTTATAAATAGTGAACTGTGAGCTATGCATTACATTCAGGTCGTTTCGAGTGTATTTTGTGATGTCTCACTGTGCCCCGCCTCAAACTGTCTCACTGTGCCTCACGCAGCTCTCTTTATAAAATTTTTTGAATCCTGCGGACCGGATGCCTGTATTGCGGTTCATCGTCTCACTAAACTAAGACAAATAATCAAGGTTTGAATCCCTGGCAATTGATTTGCATTATTAATTTATACCATTTTTCTTGGGAATTATGACAAAAAGTCATTGAGCAAAATTATTTACTTTTACTGGCAAAAAACCAAAATATTGAAATTCCACTGTCCATATGCTGTGTAGGCATTCGCAATATAGGACAGTCTCTCACTTACTTAATTTTTGTACTATAAAAAATTGGGTTGATTTGTAAACAATACCAGCTAGACGCTACAGGCTTTGTCTCACTGTGCCTGCCGTCTCACTGTGTCCGGCGCTCCCCTACATTACGTTCTTACAATACTGTTTGTCCACTTTCCTGTTACCATACTTTCTCAATTTCACCTATCTTCAACCATTCACCATACCAATACTTTGCATCACCTAAATACCTTACCTTACCTTGGTTTTGTTTGTTATTTTAAACTTCACCAAACTAAGTTTACCTGTTCAGGAAGTAAATTCCTGTTGTATCTTTACTGATGAGATCTTGCAGAAACAATTTCGTGACTGGCTGACAAGTTGCTCCTTGGGTTAGACCAGGTCAGTGCTCACTGCTCAGCCATCTGATGTTCATTAAGGTGTCCCCTTACTGGAAAAACTGTATCTTGAACATGCAAATTATAAACTACCAACACTGTTGAGCTACTAAACTACTTGTATGAGCTGTTACATTGTAGTAATGTACGCACACTCTAAAAAATTTCAGACAAAATTGGTTTTTTAGATTCAAAATCGTTTTTTGAAAAACCAAATTTCAATGCAAAACCAACATGGATTTTTAAAAAAATCCATGTTGGTTTTTTGCATTGAAATTTGGTTTTTCAAAAAACCATTTGGAATCTAAAAAACCGATTTTGTCCCGACATTTTTAGAGTGCATGTCAGAGAAAGACCTACAAGGTTCTGTAACAGCAGACCTTGGTTGTGAAATTTTCAATACGTTGTTTATTGCAGCATGCTCTATGATATGGGCAAAACCTCAATTTTAGGTTCAGTTAAAAAAAGTCAAATGGAAACAAGTGAATTGGGTTTTTAATTATGTCATTATAATATAATTCATTATGTCGCTATAATATAATTCGTTATGTCGCCTGATCAAATTCTTATCTTCTTTATTGTTTCAGGTAAAAAGATACACAGAAATATGGAATTTGAAGGGTCGAAGACAACAGAATTTCAGTCAGAAATGAAAACAGGAAATAACGGATCACTAGACCAAAAGAAAAGACAAAATGACGTAAAATGGGAGAATGAAATGCATGGCAGGCAACCTTCTGAAAATGATGTTAATGGAATAAGGTGGAGCACAGGCAATGGTAATGAGGAAGCCAATAATCCTAATGATAGTTTTCCAAACAGAAAAGAGTCAACGATGAATATTGTTATTGAGAAAGAGCTGCAAAATAGTTCCAGGAACATTGAGGCAACCTCTGATGATGACAAGAAACAAAATGTGAAAGAAACAGAGGACAAAAGTCATTCACCAAATGAATTGAAGCATCAACAGAACCATGACATTGAGAACGATGAATCAGAAGAAAATGAAATGAATAAAAAGGCAAATAAGCTGAAATCGTCCAAAAGGCACTTCTTAGCATGCAATGATATAACTTCGGTCTCAAAACAAGTTGATGACGCTGAAAGCAAATTGACAGATTTCCACCGGTTGAGTGACATTTCTTCCACTTCAAACGAGAGTGACGATTTTAATGAAATGGTAAATGACGATCTCGGACAGGAAGCTTTTGATGATGACAATGACGATGTCAACAAAGATAACAATTTGAAAAAGAAACGCAAGAGTAAGAGTGATCAGAGCTGTATTACAAAATCTCTACCCCAGGGAAACAATGAAAATTCCGATATCCAAAAGCCAGGTGTAAGTGGATGTGAGTGTCCTTCTTCAGTGAGTAAGAGTGGTGCTGGTGATACTGGCACTTCTGAAAATATTGGAAAAACTGAAAACATCAAAAAGGGAGGAAGAGATGATGACACCCCTGATGTATCAGAGAATAAATCTCCGAACAGTTTGCACGAAAGAGTTGTCAAAGCATTCAAAATAAAAGACAGCAAGAAAGCCTTGGAAAATATAATCGAAATTGCTGAAGACAAGCCAGGAAGTGTTAATTTAGAGGACTCAGTGAAACCAGATAGGAAGAAAACAGTTGCTATCACACCTGCTGTTATGTCAAGATCATCGGGACTCTATTCGTTGCAACGTCGAGCAATTTCTCAAAACTCAACATCATTTCAGATGCGAATCACTAGGATGTTGTTGATGGTTGTTGCCCTGTTCCTGGGCTCATATTTTCCTCTTGCCATTTACACTTTCATCTTCACCTTCAAACCCCGGCTTTATAACAACATCACCTACATTTGGTTGGCTACTTTATGGCACATAAACACATGCATCAACCCCTTCATCTATTTCCACTTCTACAGGGAGTACAGACAACTTGCTATTAAGAAATCACGAGTATCTCCTTTTCAATAAGCCATGGATATCTCCTTTTCAATAACTTTATTTACAACAGATTCAATAAATGGAATGAACTTATTAAATACACAAAAAATAATGCAAGACAATATACAAAGACAGCACTTGACACAGGTATTTTCTTTTTGACAAAAGAAAATACCAGTCATACCGACACAGCAAATGTTTAAAGAACTTCTACTGACCTGTAATTCAATTTAAAAATGCATTGTTTTGTAATGGTATTTGCTTTATCACTTGATTCATGTCATGGTTCTGGGGATCCTGTTCTGATACTTGTATCCACCCACAAAGCCGAGTAACCAACTGGGATTAGCCATTTTTTGGCCCGTTAGGATATTATTAAGTTAATGTCACTCTCTCAGACCAGTTACGTACTTTGCACACAGAGTTTATATATGGGCCTGTATTCATTAAGCAAGAACTGCTTTTGCGCGCACAAAAGACACAATATCGGTGAGCTGCAAAGAAAAGAGACAATATCGGTGACCTGCAAAGAAAAGACGCAATATCGGTGAGCTGCAAAGAAAAGACACAATATCGGTGACCTGCAAAGAAAAGACACAATATCGGTGAGCTGCAAAGAAAAGACACAATATCGGTGAGCTGCAAAGAAAAGACACAATATCGGTGACCTGCAAAGAAAAGACACAATATCGGTGACCTGCAAAGAAAAGACACAATATCGGTGAGCTGCAAAGAAAAGACACAATATCGGTGAGCTGCAAAGAAAAGACACAATATCGGTGAGCTGCAAAGAAAAGACACAATATCGGTGACCTGCAAAGAAAAGACACAATATCGGTGACCTGCAAAGAAAAGACACAATATCGGTGAGCTGCAAAGAAAAGACACAATATCGGTGAGCTGCAAAGAAAAGACACAATATCGGTGACCTGCAAAGAAAAGACACAATATCGGTGACCTGCAAAGTAGTGAACTCTGACAGAAATCAGATGTACAGCAACTTCCAGGCTGATTAATAAATATACTTAAACCTATGGAGGAACAACTGCCCTGAAAGTTAAAAGTGAAACATGAAAGTATGTATTGTAATTACCACTTTGTACAATTAGTTTCAATGCTATATGTTGTAATAATGCGTGGACAAAGGTAAAAAGATGAGGAGTTTAAGCAGTAAAAAACTGAATTTACTCATGCATGACCCCGAATCCTGCCAGTCTCCTCGCAGCTAATGCTGTTCGACAAAACAGGACTCGGGTCAGTCTGCCAGTTATGTTAAACTCAGTTATAATATATTCCTTTTGATGCCATTCTTGCCTTAAATTAAATCTATTGTTGCCTTAAATCATTTTGTACCTGTTATGTTATTTATAAATTGTTACTGTATAAATTTTGATCAACTTACTAAACTTTACCAAAAGAGCAAAGACTCACCCCGGATCTTCGGTCAATGCATATTGTTTTTATCCCCTGGTGACCATTGCTGCTAATGTTGTAAAAAACTGTTTATAAAAAAAGAAAATCGCAGATGTAAAATTTTAAACTGTCTGTAGTGTCACAATAAAACTATCAATGATTGTTTGATTTTTTTCGGTGTTTATTGCTTATTTTTTTATCTACTTTCATTGACTGGACTTCGGCAGGATGTTAGAAAAAAGTTTTACCAACAGTAGGAGGTCATATCCTATACTTGCAGTTACCAAATGAGTAATTAACAGTTCAGTTCAATGTGATGGAAAAGGCTGAAGTGATGTCTGTGGTGTTAACAAACAACTTAATGTAAGCACTTGTAATTTTTGCAGTTAAGAGTAATATCAGTTCAGGCCCACATTATAGATAATGAAGTTGGGTATATTGTCCAGTAGTTTAAGGTTCCTAACTTTTACAGGTTTGGAGAAACTTTGAGTTGCATCCATGCTCATCAAGTGTCTCACTGTGCCCGTGGGCGGGGCACAGTGACACAGCAGGCGGGGCACACTGAGACAGGGCATCTGCTGCCATAACTGCCAATCCTCTGGACCTGCTGAATTGTTCTATCAATTGTTACTTCATAAACCACTATACTCTAATAAAAGCAGCTGGCTATGTGATTATGTAGGTCCTTTTTTGGGCATGTTTTGAAAATCCATCGCACAGGACACATGCATTACTTACATGTATTTAATCTACCACACATGTTAGGCTGTTACATGCTTTTTAGAATTACTATCTGATGCATTCCTTTGGATATGGCTCACTAAAATCAGTTGTTTATAGCAGGAATTTTGCTTTTGATAGTGAATTGTGAGCTGTGTATCACATTCAGGTCATTTCAAGTGTATTTTGAGATGTCTCACTGTGCCCCACCTCAAACTGTCTCATTGTGCCCCACACAGCTTTCTTTATAAAATTTTTGAATCTTGTGGACAGGATTGATTTTGTTTTTTAAGCCAGGCTATTCCTTTTATTTTTAAATAGATTTTATGATAAAAACGCAGTTCGCGATGTGTGTCTGCTGTTACTGAATTTCACTAAACCTTTTCACCATTGTACATATAACCATTATACCATCTCATTTGTATATTCCCCATTGATTTTACCTGTCAGCAAAACGCACTTGTGCTTATGTTTTTCATATTCATATACCCGACTTTAAATAAAGATTACATTACTTTACGTTACGGAGCAGATGGAATGTACAGGCTATAGTTGTGTGAACGCTCAAGCCTCAACTGATGAAGTTACTTGTGTTGTGACTAAATTCCTGTTGTGCCTTTACTGAAGTCTCAGAGTGATCTTGTGAAACAATTCCGTGACTGACTGACAAGTTGAGCTAAGTTGTTCGTTGGGTAAGACCAGGTCAGTTCTCTTCCATCTGATGTTCATTAAGTTGTTCCCCGTTTGAAAAAACAAGGTCTCAAACATGCAAAGTATAAACTACCAATGTTTTCTTATGCAGTGTTTTTATCTTGAGTTGTCCTGGGATACTCTGGATTAGTGTTTCCAACGAGTATCACTTGTGACTCTCAAGGTTATGGTCTAGTGAACAAGATTCGAGAATTTCTCGAGAAATCTGGGACACTGTCCTTCCATAAGCACAATGATATAACATGAGAGATCTAACCATGCAATGGATCACATTTTTTGGCTTTTATGATATCTTTTGGAGTACACAATAACAATAACATCAATCAAAACAAAACAACCCAGTGCTTTGAAACAGTTATAAACATTAAACTCATGAACACCCTGTCAAACAATGATCAACATTTAAATTCGCGAGACGAGAAAATGTGGAGTCATTAAAATCTCGAGGCTTCTCGAGAATTCTCGGTCTCATTCGAAATACTACCCCGGATCAGCCTTTTTGGTGAAAGGAGCAGCACATTCCTTGTTGCAGAATAATAATGATAAGAGAAAAGTCTGATACATGGTCCATTCATTCAGAGACTCAGAGATGTCAAGGGTTTTTTTCAGTTGCCACTGAATAGATTATTGGATACATTAGGGCACCATTTAATGTTGATAATAATTATTGTTATTTCCAATGAGCTCAGATCAAATTTAGTGTGTTGAAACTGTGACGCTCAGTTCAGGAGGGGGGAATCTGACCCAGTTTGAAATGACATCACAGCTTGTAGTTAATTTACATATATTGCGATGCTAGAATAGAGTCATCCCTGACATCACAGTTCAACAGCATAGAAAAGAACTTGAGATTCCATGTAAGTATGACGAGGACTGTAATACAAGAGTGACATATTTTTTCCAAGAAGAGTCGGCAGGCCAAATGCAAGAAATCTGACTTATTAGTGATAGAATATATATACAGTATGTGATATACAGTCTGTGGTACACTGTCAATTTGACATTCTAAGAAGTGCAGCTCCTCATAACTACTTTAGAACCGGAAAAACGAGAATGCACACAAACATTTCCTGTAATTTATCTCACTGATTATTTTGCACAAGAGCCTTCACTTCTTACATATAATCATTCAGGTGGCTACTGAACAACAGTCCATCAGGGCCAATGTGGTAGTAATTGTGGTAGTAATTGTAAAAATCCTCAACTAATTTATGTCCCCCCATTTATTTGTTTTATAACGTGACTAGATTTACCCATGATTTGGGGCAGGACTATAATGGGGAATAATTAAACCCCCCCCTCTACCTGCATGGGCATGTGGCCCCATGTGGCATGCTGACCATTTGAAATAGCATTTGAGTAATAATTGTAATATAAGTAAAGATAGGTGGTAGAGGAATTGAAGTTACAAATGCACTGCCATATGTATTGGTGTAAGGTACAGTCAAGTGTACTTACACCTGAGCATGTAATTTAGGGCATGGGTCGTAAGGAAAGGAAAAGATCTGTTGAAAGGAAATGTGGATTGATGGAAATGTATAGAATTAGGCAAACAGGTAAAAGTCTATGGGCATTGAGACAGTGACATATGGAATGGGCTTGAGAACAGCTTTAAAATGAGGGTAAGATGAGGAATATACGATGAGTAGAAGTTGTTGAGCCAGGTAGGAGTGAACAGCAGTAGGTGAGAGTGAAGTGTGTGGGTAGTTTTGGCGGAAAGGCAGACTGTGGCGCCAGTCCTAAAAGTGAGCAATAGCGGAACTACGATGGAGATGCATGCGCCCCTGGTGGGGAAAAACAGTAGAGGCAGAAAACGAAAATAAGGGAGCTGTTTCACTGTTATTTGCTGTTATCAGAAGGACAGGATTGGTCAAGAAGGATAGGTGGACAGTTTAGGTGAGTGCCATTGCTCGGGAAGGAGGTTTTAGCTGTTGCAGGTGTGAGCATATCACCCATGATTTTTGCATCTTATACCCGGCAGGGATGTTAATGGAAATTAACTGAATCTTGATGACAGATGGATGTTTGGGGCTTTGTCCTGTATTTATGCAAATGGTAGGCTAATTAGGACAGGAGGAGGACATGGCAATGAGGCGAAAGGATGATTGAAAGAGCCGTCCGACATAGAACTGAATCTTGAATCTTGAATCCTGAGAGGCTCGACTCTCCATGCATGATAATATAAGGGTCCATTGTGTGAGGATCTTCATCACAGATTTGGCTTTTTTCCTTTAGTTGGTTTATATTTCAGGGCTTATCATCGTTGTTCATCACAAAATATTCTGACAGGGACTGAAAATCAAACTGGACCATCATCAGTATTAAAAAGTTGCAACAGAAACTGGGCAACATCCAAACATTTATACATTATAATATATTTCTAATAAATATATATATAGGCCTACATATTTGCAGCCAGGAAATTCGATAGCCAATAAGTGGATTGCTGCACTGTGATAATGGCACTTAGTTTTTCATCATACTGATGACTTGTCATGATCGTTCCCAATTCTTTCAATGTTAATAAGATTTAAGGAGACTAATACTGCTTGTTGGTTCCAGGCAAACAAAATGATTATATGCATCCGATTTTTACTCTAAAATCAGTCATGACAAATCAAATGATGTTCTCTTGATCATGACTAATTAAACAGCCTCTACATGTATGCTTCCTATGTTGGATGTGGAGAAGGTGACATTTCATTGGCTATCGTGAGTCACAAAGTGCCATCTCACAGTGCATATCAAATTTCCTGGCTGTAAAACTAACACAGACCCAGCAATGCAGTGAACAACCATGAACAGCAGCTCTCACCTGTACTCGTATTATGCTTGTTTGTCAGCAGGAGGTCTAAATTGCTTTGGCCCCACCTTGTGGATTCTTTGAATATAAAACGACAAGTCTTCCCATTATTTTCAGAACTACACTGAGCGCCATTAAAAACACAACATCGTTAAACAACAAAATATTCTAAGTTCTGTTTCCCCAATAATTGTCAAATTTGGCACAAACCTCATGTATGGTCTTACGAGCATTTGTGGAAAATATAGTGAAAAAGGGTTGACTTTTCGCTCCACACTATTAATTTTAGTGAGCTCTGTTTGAAACATCAGTTCCCAGACTGCGCTTCACTGGAAAATGAGGCGATTGAAAATTGATTTTAAGGCTTGTTGGATGGAAACGATCTTATGAAATCTTTACATAACATGCACAACACTTCAAAAAGCTGTCCCATGAACGTTTTTAAAAAAAATATTGAGGGTAAAGACTCAAGACTCAAGACTCAAGAATTTTATTTCTCCACAAAATTAAAATTATACAATTAATAAAATTTTAGTTAAAGCAGATTTTGAATGAAAATCTCAAAATGTAGGGGTCAGTATCTGGAAATGAAGCATACAAACCCAAACTGCTGTAAAATGGGGTAATTATGCATACCCAGGATAGAAACACAAACGCAGGCAATCATTCAATAACAAAACTTGAAAAAAATCCCAATAAAACTTCTTTTTTGAAGATTTTGACAAAAAGCTCCTGTAGGGGGTAGGTCTGCATTGACACTAAAATTTTATTAAGTGCATTATCTTTAATCTTGGTTCAGTCAAATATTACTTTTTTCCGTCCCAGCAAGCAAGTAAAATGGTGAACTATCCTGACTAATAAAAAAATATTGTGGAAAGAACAGCAAAGTTATTGAAATTAATGATCACAGGATCTAGAAATTTTGTGACTTGTATTTTTGACAGTAGCCACAGCGATTTAATTTGACACAACAGTTTTGCTCTCAGAAATCTGTAAATTTTCATGAATATACCGATGGCAACTGCTAAGTGTGTGCAAAATTTCAACTTGATATATTCAGCAAAAGTACCATTTTTGAGCCATTTTGTGATGTTACGTTTTTAATGGCGCTCAGTGTACTTTCTCATGATGCCAAGTCCACAAATAGAATTTCTATCAACAGAACATATTTCGATACCGGCTGTTTTTGCACTGAATTTTTTAATATATGGGTAGCTGAGAATGCACTGAATTCATTCCAGTTGCTTTCACAGATTTCTTTAGTAGTTCCCTGATATTTTGTGCCCAGTGTCAACAAACGCTGAAACTGTGACGGACACAGTGAATCAGTAGCTATTTCTGGATGAAACCATAACTTTGTGAATTTAATTAAAAACTTTTTTTCAGTTTTTACCAGTCATACAAACTGAAACAAACTGAAAAGGCTCTCTCATAATCTCTTGTGTACTTTTTGATTGGTGGGAATTCAATAATTCATGAATACCTTTTCTGAACAGTTACAGCCAGGAAATTTGATTTGCAAAAGAGTGGACTGCTGCACTGTGAAAATGGCACTTCATGTTTCATCATGCTGATGATTTGTCATGATCATTCCCGATATTTTAATGTTAATTTGATGTAAGGAGACTAATTCCACTTGTTGATGACAGGCAAACGAAAGGTAAGGATTCTGCGTCCGATTTTTACTCTAAAATCAGTCATGACAAATCAAATGGCCTTCTCTTGATCATGACTAATTAAACAGCCTCTACATGTATGCTTCCTATGTTGGATGTGGAGAAGGTGACATTTCATTGGTTGTCATGAGTCACGAAGCGCCATTTTCACAGTGCAACAGTCACTCTTTTTGCATATCAAATTTCCTGGCTGTAATACCAACAGAGACCCAGTAATGTAGTGACCAACACTGAACAACAGCTCTTTACTCACCTGTACACTTATTGCACTTGTTTGTCAGCAGGAGGTCTAAATTGCTTCAGCCCCACCTGGTGGATTCTTGAATATCAAACGACAAGTCTTTCAGTTATTTTCAGAGAGCTCTATCTTACTCATGATGCCAATTCAACAAATAGAATTTCTATCAACAGAACATATTTTCATACAGGCATTTTATGTGCAATATATTTTGTAATATATGAGTTTTAAACTGAGAATCCACTAAATCCATTGCAGCTGCTTTCACATATTTCTTAAGTAGTTTCTTGATATTTTGTGACTGACTGCCAGTGTCACCAAACACTGTATTAACTGTGACTGCCACTGTCTAAATCCTCCCCCCCCCCCAACACATGCATAATAGCTCTGTTAGTTTTTGTATCTCAAGTAAACTGTAGGGGTAACGGGGACACAGTGAATTGCTGGACACAGTGAATCAGTGGCTATTTCTGGATGTTGAAACCATGAATTGCTAGAATGTGCCAGCCGCAGAGTGGCCCTTTGGTCTGGTATACTTATTCAAGCATGACATCCAAATTGCTCATGTTGCACTGGGGTTCTGGGGTAAAATATGATTTTGAGCACTAAATCCTGATATTTTGATTAAACCCATAATGTTTACAATACCACATGAAAAAGCAGTGGATATGTACCATGTGGTATTGCGTTGCAGACTCAATGGTTTTTGGTCCTTGGAAATCATTCCAAGACCATTGTCATCAGCTTCATTTCCTGTCAACAGGCAAAGTCGGTGTATACACAGTTCTAAACATTTCACAGACAAAATGACAACCCTAACAGATGTGCCCTTGTGATCACGATTGTACTTATGCATCCCTGGCTGCAATATCGTTCTTCTCAGGGCTCAAATTGTCTTTTACTTAGTAACATATTTCTTCTAAGCTATCAGCACTTCACACAAAAACTGGTTTCTGATACACAACCACAATTAGACTGTGCTGCCCTCTTGTGCATTGTTGAAGAATACCAAAGTTGCCTGCAGGGTCATTTCATAAAAAAAGGCAAAAAAGAAACTTTCTTATAACATCCCATTCACCAATTGTGGCTTATATTTACATGTAGATTTGTTAAATTTATATCTTCATTGGAATTTAATGTCAGAGTCTTTTGAATTTTAGTGGGAGTCTTATTCACTAAATAAACAATATACCCCCAAATTATGGAAATAGACCAAGGACCCGATGCATGCATTCTATGCTATTTTTTGAATACTCAATGGCATGTATGCACAACTGCAATCCTGGCGGCAATTTTTAGCACAAGAAAAAAAGGCATTTTGTCAGTTATAGCTGTATCAGCAGATCTGCAGAGCATGGGGATATGGAGACAGTGCCTGAGTACCTGTTCTTGTTTGTATGATCTTGATAACATACCGGGTACAACTGTTTAAAATACTCATGTCTTATAAAAGCCCTGACATAATACATGCTTTACGTGCTTTCTTAATATAATATTGTGATAAAATCTGAAATTTTCTCTGTCTCCCAGCGCTTGTAATCTCAGTGGTGCTGCTGTTTATGTCAAGATATAAACCCCAACTTTGTTTATATTAACTTTGTGCAATATGTATGAAACTGGGACTAATGCGAATATTTCATGAACTTTAAAAGACAATTTATATATTTTTTGGTAACATAGAATACTATTGACGCATATTTCAATATTTTGATATTTATTATTTCTATTTCTTGATTGACACATGTATCTGTATTTGATATTTCTGTTTGTCAATAAAACTTTACATGCATATAGTTTGATTAGTGAATTGAGTAACTTTAGTTAGTTTCGGATATGGGATTTTGATATATTCATTTTATTAACTTAATTTATTATCTTCATTTATCTTGACTGACACTCAGGGAAATAGACTCAGGCAAGACTGTAAATAATACCATATTTTCATAATCCATGGGAAAATTTTAAATCAACGCACTTTGATCGGATGGCCTGAAATCAGTCACTTTTGAGACATTCCCACGGGAGGAGTTATCTCTGAACAAAAGAACCTATTGGCTAAGGGGAGACAATTGGGCAGTCACTGAGTCTCAAAGACCAGCCTCTTTTGTTTTCTAATTACCATACTCAGCAACTTACTTGCATCTGATTGGTCTAGGACATGGCCATTCTCAACAAATGTGATAAGGTCTTTTTTTATAAGGTCTTGACTGAGGGATGCAGTCAAAACTATTTCCAGTGTTGTGTGTGTGTCAACAGACCTGCTCGGTCTTTATTCATGACCAAGTTTAATGGTAACCAGACAGTACAGACCAAATTTAGCTTCACCTGATGCCTGTTTCATGATATAGAGACAAAATTTGTTGGTGTACAGATGAACTTTATATTTCCTTATGCCTACCTCATGGAGTAAAAACCTCATTTCATGGTTAACGGACCAACATTATCTTACTCCTTGAGACTGTGTCATAAAGTATGAAAAACAAATCTATGAGTAAAAGACCTAACTTATATTCTCCTTTAAAAATATGCCTTCTTCATGGTGTAAAGACCTAATTTGCTGAAAAACAGAGCCAACATTGTTTTCCTTGAGCCTGTTTCATGGAGTAAGGAGAACAAATTTGCAAACAGACCAATTAAGTCTTCTCTCTTAAGAATAAGCCTGTTTACTGTAGTATAAGTAAGTACAAAGTAACTTGGTTATCAGACCAAATAAAATTAATGTTCTCCTTGCATGAGATGTATGTCTGTTTCAGTACCTTTTATTTATGCCTGCTTCTTTATCAGGAGCAGTCGTGCGTACAGTGCCACCATGTCGTGGGGTGTTTCTTGAAAAGAGACTTTTCAAGTGAGGTAAACCAAACACCAAGAAAATGAAGAATCCCTGGAGAACATTAACAATGATAAAAGGATACCACAATAGGAGTGAGTTGATGATGTTAGGCAGCAAACCTAGCAGCCACGTCACCCCAGAAAACATGAACAATCCACAATAACTTCTGAAGATTTTGCGTTTTACTCGGAAAGCGTGATTGACCAATTTGAACGTCATGTACAGCAAATAGGCCGACCTGGCAAAGAAAGCAATGTTGATGAGAACCAGGCCCATAACAGGGCCAACGAAGGTATAGAGGAACACATACTTGTGTGTAATGGAGATCCAGCAATTGTGAGCATTCCCATACTGAAATAATGCTTCGTCGTTTAAGTCGCAGACCAAACAAGGTAAGACGACCAAAAGACAGACAGACAGACAGACAAAAAATTTATTCATAGTGAAAAGCCATACATGAAAAGACTATTATACAATATACAATAATTTACATATATACACAATTATATGATTCATATATTGACTCCACACTATGGGGAGACCTCTCTAAGGCAAAGAAGCCGCTATCGAGAGGCCACCCCAGAACAAAAATTTGAATCTGTCTACTGGAATCCCCAGGGTTTGTTTTAGTATACTCAGTCAAAAGTGGGGATAACCAAGCGTACGCCATGTACCAATAGAAGTCAGTATGTTTCTGAAGCTGATAGAATCTAATGTCAGTGAAGGACAGGTGCATTCTGTATGAAATGGTGTTCGACCAAGTAAACGTAGATAGCCATAGGTAGTGCAACATCACTGCGATAGCTTTGCAAATGTTAGGATGATTAATGAAGTCATCGTTACATTGAAGAAGAACTTGAGCCAGAGCTAGGGCAATGATGTAATTCATTAAAATTTTCCCGGGAACTGTCCAGAGAAACTTCCTTGAAAGATAGATGGAAAACGTCACCACAAGGAGAGAAATTCAAAGCCAGCAATTACCGTCCAGTATCGCTCACCTGCATCTGCTGCAAATTGTTTGAGCACATCCTGGTGAGTAACATCATGCAACATCTAGAGACCCACAAGATCCTCACAGACGCACAGCACGGATTCCGAGCGAGAAGAAGCTGTGAAACCCAGCTGCTTACGCTAACAGATGAGCTGGCAAGAGGACTGGACAAAAGGAAACAATTTGACATGGCAGTCCTAGACTTTAGTAAGGCCTTTGATAGAGTTCCACACAGAAGGCTCTTAAATAAATTACATCATTATGGAATCCGAGGAAATACCTTCAACTGCATTCAGAGCTTCCTCAAGGACAGAAGTCAGAGGGTAGTAGTAGACGGAGCAACATCTGAATCCGCCCCCATTGTAAGTGGAGTCCCTCAGGGAAGCGTACTGGGCCCGCTTTTGTTTCCGTTATTTATTAATGACCTGCCAGACTGTGTTACATCAAATGTCCGATTATTCGCTGATGACTGCATCATCTTCAGAGAAATAAAGGAGCCAGAAGACACAAAGAAACTTCAGGAAGACCTGAACAACTTGGCAGCTTGGGAGCGTAAATGGGGAATGGATTTTCATCCAGATAAATGTAGTGTCATCCGCATCCACAGGAAGAAGTCACCATTAGAACGGGATTATTACTTGAAAGGACATATGCTCAAGATAGAAGATCGGACGAAGTACCTCGGAGTGGAGTTAACATCGGACCTCAGTTGGAAACATCATATAGATAAGATCACGAAGAAGGGAAACAGCACACTAGGCTTTCTGAAAAGGAACCTGAGAATAGCAAATCGGGACCTCAAGGAGACAGCATATAAGACCCTGGTTCGCCCGCACCTCGAATACTGTGTGACTGTCTGGAACCCACATCAGAAGACCCAGGTCAAGAAGATTGAAATGGTGCAAAGGAGAGCGGCACGATATGCAGTCAACGACTTCAGAAGCTCAGTGACGAAGATGCTAGAGAGACTGAAGTGGGAAACCCTAGAGGAAAGGAGGTCAAAGGCTCAACTAGTAATGCTGTTCAAGATCATCAAAGGCCATGTTGACATAGAAGCCCAGGGATACCTCCAGAGAGCTGAGACCAGGACAAGATCTGGACATGCAAACAGATTTAGGATATTACAGGCCAGCACCAACTGCTATAAATACAGCTTCTTCCCTCGGACCATCACATCATGGAACACCCTCCCAGCGGAAGTCACCAACATCACAGAGCTATCTGGTTTTAAACAACGCTTAGCATCAATACATTTTTAACACTACATTTTACATTTTTATCCTACGCTTTTATTCTACTCTTACTGTTTTTATCTGAATCTTATCCTTCTCACATTTCTTCATACAGCACAACCCGTTGAAAACTAGTCGTCTACGACTGCTCAACGTATCGTATAGATGTAGATGTAGAAGTGATGCCACAGAGATGGCGGTTCCGCTCACGGTCAAAATATTACTAAGTGTTATCATTCTTTTCATCACCATCCCACAAATTATTGCTCTGTCATCCTTTAGGACGTTGAACTTGGAGGAGTTCAGCATGATTCCAGATCTGTTTACATACAGACTCTTGCCGATTAATTTGTATTCTGTTGCATCAATTATAAATTTACTGTCACAGATCTGTGCTCCATAATAACACGCAAAGAAACTTCCCGAGGTGAGATTTCTGCTGAAGTTTATTCTCCAGTTTACCATATCGGGTTGAAAAACATGTCCATTTATGGTATCAAAGAAATAAGCCAAGTTTTGTGTCTTGGGATGAGTCAATGGGTCGATATGAACTTCAACGACTTTGCCTCCTGGTTCTGGGCATACACAGGAGACATTGAAGATGAAATATACTGCCTTCTAGTGAGCAGAAATAACACAGCTCAGAAAATAGAATTGTAAATAAAGCGGGAAGCATAATCCCTAGTTTTCCCCCACGCTATGGTTTAATTTATTGTTTTATAACTTTTTATTGCCTTGTTTATGTTGTACATGCTGGGCCATGTTGAACACACCTTATGTGAACTTGTTACCCAGTGAAAATATGTTTTATAAATAAATAAATAAATAAAAATAAATGGGAAATCTACTTTCAGTGTCCATGTCATGGTATCCATCAAATATCTCATCCACCACACCATGCATAATGCTCATCTTTTCCCAACATTTAAAGACCTCCATAAACTTGAAAAATGTAACCTAAAACCAATGAATATGGCCTATCTAAAAAATAATGAAGCCAAAGTGTGACATGACCGTCGAAATTTTATAATGTATTTTTATGTCAAATGACCATGCAATTTTGTTAAGTACATATTGAAGTTCCAGAAAATATATTCACCATAGGTCCAGTGCCGTGAGTTGGTAAAATTTCAGTTTTGGGCTATATGCACTTACATTTTAGGTCATATCTCAGCCCCATAAAGGAATTTATGCCGGTATGATGGATCAAATGATAGGCAAAAATATCTTCTTTGATGTAAATAGCAGCAATTGCATCCATATGTCACTGGTCTTGAGATAATGAGTGATCAATGATTGCAGTTAGGGAAATTTTTGGTGTCCCGCCGGGACACTGCATGTAAAACTTTTGCATACAACTTTCAAATACAGAAAAAGGGATGGATTTAGGATCAAAATTGCAATACATTACTGTTCCCTGATTAGGTGGGCATCTTGTGAATCCAGAAAAATGGCAATTGGATGTTTCTATATTTTTTTAATACACCTTTTGTAATCCTCAGTTGGTGTGTCCCGGGTGAAGCTTAAAAGTGCAATGTGATTTTTGATACCACCGATAAACCACTGATCGAAACATTTTCGGAAAATTTGATATACCAATGCATTGCTCATGACCTTCTCTGTCAGGAATATATCACTTAAAGAGGCTGAGGCTGTTGTGCCAGGAGCTGTGATGGCTTGAGTAAGACTGACAACAGCGCGACGCTCTTATATTCTGCAAACATTCTTTGGGACTTCTCTTGTTCGGGTACTTCCTGATGAAGGCTTGTTGCTGGAATTTTTGCATTCTTGGTATTATTGTCATGCTCAAGAGCCTTGCTTTGTATTAGTGTATAGAATAGGGTAGAAAGTCCAACCAATAATGGCATTAGAGCCCTATCTTTGAGACTGACAAAAATGCGACGCTCTCACATTTTGAAATATTTATGAGGACCTTTCTTCTTTACACGCTTCTTGATGAAGGCTAGTGGAAGGAAAGTTACCTTTTCTGATATGATTTTGTTGCTCATGAGCCCAGGTTTCTATTGGTCTATAGAACGCGGTTGTAAATGTAACCTATCATGGTATTAGTGGCCTGTCTTTGTCACTGACAACAAATGTGGCTCTCTTACACTTTGTAAAAATGTGTGTTCAGACATGTCTTGTTCAAATGCTTTGTGATAAAGACTCTTTGCTGGAATTTTCACTTGTTTGATATTGTGTTGTTACACTTGAGCTTGGCTTTCCATTGGTATATACAATATGGTTTTTAGTCAAACCTATCATGGTATAATGGCCCTGTGTTTATGGCTGACAAAAAGTGCAAAGCTTGCTTTCAGTATTACCTGCTAATTATACCATAGAAGGTATGAGAAGGCAAATAATGAAAAATCAGTTTTTTGTTTGTTTTAAGAATATTATTCAACAAAGTGTGTGCAAGTTTCATAGTGATATCTTAAAAAGTCTTTGCTGCAGAGGTATTTGAAGAAACAAAGTTTCGTTTTGAATAAACTGCATTTCAAGTTAGTATTTTCTTCACATTCATGTTTAAATTTACTAGCATAATGTGGCATAGACGTCACAAAAACGCATATACAACCTCAAATTTTTGGATTTGGAATCTATTAATACATAGGAAGCATATCAGTGATTATTGATTTTTTGGTCAATTTCACCAGAAGTTCCAAATTTTACCAACTTGTGGCATTGGTCCCATAGAGTTCCAACCAGCGGAAATAACTGATGATAGCAGAATAGTACCAAATATTAATTTAAAAGTTTTTATTTCATGTCTATAAAAGAAAACTAAACTAAATGTCAATTCATCATCTAAGTAAATCAAATTTTTTTATATGATGACATAGGGCAAATATTATAGAGTCTTCAGGGCAGTTTTCACACCAATACACCAACTATATTGTGAGAAACACACTATTTTTGATAATTTTTCAGAAATATTTTTCCAAAAACGTAATTAAATTTGCCTCAGAAACATATGTGTTCCTTTAAAATGATTTCAACTGTCCTATGTTATGGGCCTGAATGTTGGCTTCAAATTCATACCAAATAACTGACAGTGAAGTGAATATTAACTCAGCAAAAGATGAAAGAAGCATTATTTTGGGCCCTTTTTTCTGATAAAATCCTGATTTTGAGTAATGATGTCGCATGAAATTGCAAAAAAATTTTCGATTTTATATGATATTATAAGTCATAACTGATGGAAAAGGGCGACCATTTCGAATGAAAAGGGTGTTTTTTAATTTGATATTGCCTTTATAGCCAATTTGGCCCCAAATTTTCAAAAAACTTCATATATGCCATTATATTATTGGTTAGGTCATGAAACACGTTGAAACTACTAAAATAGTGTGGTAATTGTCACAACAGGTAATATTAGTATCATGGCTCCATTATTTACAGGAAAAAAATTTGAATATGATCAATATTTTTGTGAGCATTACGCGTGTGACAAAGTAATTTTTGTATTTTACTGCCAGGTATCAGTCACCAACATCTATTAGTTCATGGTTTATTGATGCTTCACAGATTTACTACGTTTCAAGCCCATCCAGGTTAAAATCAGAGCTTTCATAGCTTTTTGCCCCATGAAAGTACTCTTTGCGTTTCGTGTGCGACACATGCGCCTTCCCTCATATTCATTGGAATTTTTTCATGAAATGAATTTTTCACAAGCATGAAAGGCTCCAAAACAGCTAAGTAGATATTTTACCAGATCTTAATGGCAAAAAGATTCAACTGACATGTGCAAAGGGGAAATTACAACATCCCAGATCAGGAAGCTTCAAATTTGACTCAATTTTTCGAAGTCAAACTTTGAACATGAAGAATTCAATAATATCAAAACAAGCACATAAATATACTTGTTTTTTTACCCCCAATGAAATTGGGCCCTGTGGCTTCATTATTTTTGAGATAGGCCATATCTTAACCAGTTTTGTTTCCCAATAAAACTGTCAGGAAGGTTGCTGTGGTTTTGGCCTGCAGCCATGTTTACTTTGGCTAGCCAAAGCTGTCCACAGGTGTCGCCACATGCATGTATGCACAACTGTGTCCCTGGTGGCAATTTTTAGCACAAGAAAAAAAGGCATTTTGGTAGTTATAGCATTTAGAGCAGATCTGCAGAGCGTGAGGATATGGAGACAGTACCTGAGTACCTGTCCTTGTTTGTGTGATCTTGATAACATACCGGGTACAACAGTTTAAAATACTCATGTCTAATTAAAGCCCTGACATAATACATGCTTTAGGTGCTTTTCTTAATAAAATACAGTAATGTGATTAAAATATAAAACTTTCTCTCTCTCCCAGCGCTTGTAAGTTCAGTGATGCTGCTGTTTATGTCACGATATAAACCCCAACTTTGTTAATATTAACTTTGTGCAATGTGTATGAAACTGGGACTAATGCGCATATTTCATGAACTTTAAAACATAATTTATATATTTTTTGGCAACATAGAATACTATCCCTCCGGGTAATATTGCAGTTAAATCTTGGCTGACATGATCAGTGCTACCTTACCTAAAAACGCCTTCTCTCAGCGTCCCACACACCCCAACTTTCCACCTATCCTTCTTTTTCTCACCTGTCTTTCTGTGAGGAGCATATAACCTTCTGACTCCTCTTTTATTTCCAATTTTTACTCCATCTCAAAATCGCCACCAGGAGTGCATGCATCTCTCAACCCAAACATGAAATTCTTCTCTCAAATCTCTTCTCCTGCTTTTAATACTGCAGCTACAGGAGTAATACTTTGTGAACCTCTAAACCGCTATCAAAAGCTAATTATTTCACTATCTTTGCCATTTTTAATGCACCTTTACTTTTAACCAATTTCATACCAAACTAATACTGCCATCTATTCAGTAAGTTGCACTGCAGCACACCTGGTGGTGGACTCCGAAATTACATTTCTTTCGGCTGCATCACAAAACTGCTAACCCTTCTTCTTTGTTGCTTTATCTCCATTTTCTTATTCACTTCACTTTTTTTTTTGTAACCTGCTTTTAACATTCTTTAATAATGGGTAAATTCTAGTAGATGTATATTTCAATATTTTAATATTTTATTTATATTTCTTAATTGACAAATGTATCTTTATTTGATATTTCTGTTTGTCAATAAAAGTTTATATGTATATAGTTTGATTAGTGAATTGAGTAACTTTAACTTTTGAGTAACTTTTAACTTTTGGGCAGTCACAGGGTCTCAAAGACCAGCCTCTTTTGTTTTCTAATTACCATACTCAGCAACTTACTTGCATCTGATTGGTCTAGGACATGGCCATTCTCAACAAATGTGATAAGGTCTTTTTTTATAAGGTCTTGAGTGAGGGATCTAGTCAAAACTATTTCCAGTGTTGTGTGTGTGCCAACAGACCTGCTCAGTCTTTATGACCAAGTTTAATGGTAACCAGACAGTACAGACCAAATTTAGCTTCACCTGATGCCTTTTTCATGATATAGAGACAAAATTTGTTGGTGTGCAGATGAACTTTATATTTCCTTATGCCTACTTCATGGAGTAAAAACCTCATTTCATGGTTAACGGACCAACATTATCTCACTCCTTGAGACTGTGTCATAAAGTATGAAAAACAAATCTATGAGTAAAAGACCTAACTTATATTCTCCTTTAAAAATATGCCTTCTTCATGGTGTAAAGACCTAATTTGCTGAAAAACAGACCCAACATTGTTTTCCTTGAGCCTGTTTCATGGAGTAAGGAGAACAAGTTTGCAAACAGGCCAATTAAGTCTTCTCTCTTAAGAATAAGCCTGTTTACTGAAGTATAAGTAAAGACAAAGTAACTTGGTTATCAGACCAAATCAATTTTATGTTCTCCTTGCATGAGACGTATGTCTGTTTCAGTACCTTTTATTTATGCCTGCTTCTTTATCAGGAGCAGTCGTGCGTACAGTGCCACCATGTCGTGGGGTGTTTCTTGAAAAGAGACTTTTCAAGTGAGGCAAACCAAACACCAAGAAAATGAAGAATCCCTGGAGAACATTAACGATGATGAAAGGATACCACAGCAGCAGTGAGTTGATGATGTTGGGCAGCAACCCCATTAGCCACGTCATCCCTGAGAACATGAACAATCCACAGTAACTTCTGAAGATTTTGCGTTTTACGCGGAAAGCATGATTGACCAATTTGAACGTCATGTACAGCGAATAGGCCGACCTGGCAAAGAAAGCAATGTTGATGAGAACTAGGCCCATAACCGGGCCAACGAAGGTATAGAGCAACACATACTTGTGTGTCATGGTGATCCAGCAATTGTGAGCATTCCCATACTGAAATAATGTTGCGTCGTGTAAGTCGCAGACCAAACAAGGTAAGACAACCGCAAGTGGGGATAACCAAGCATAAGCCATGTACCAATAGAAGTCAGTATGTTTCTGAAGCTGGTAGAATCGAATATCAGTGAAGGACTGGTGCATTCTGTACGAAATAGTGTTCAACCAAGTGAACGTTGATAGCCATAAGTAGTGCAACATCACTGCGATGGCTTTGCAAATGGTAGGATGATTAATGAAGTCATCGTTACACTGAAGAAGGACCTGAGCCAGAGCTAGAGCAATGATGTAATTCATTAACATTTTCCCGGGAACAGTCCAGAGAAACTTCCTCGACAGATAGATGGAAAACGTAGCCACGAGTGATGCCACAGAGATGGCGGTTCCGCTCACGGTCAAAATATTACTAAGTGTTATCATTCTTTTCATCACCATCCCACAAATTATTGCTCTGTCATCCTTTAGGATTGTGAACTCAGAGGAGTTCAGTGTTATGCCTGATCTGTTTACATACAGACTATTGCCGATTAATTTGTATTCTGTTGCATCAATCATAAATTTATTGTCACAGATCTGTGCCCCATAATAACACGCAAAGAAACTTCCCGAGGTGATATTTCTGCTGAAGTTTATTCTCCAGTTTACCATATCGGGTTGAAAAACGTATCCATTTGTGGTATCAAAGAAGTAAACCAAGTTTTGTTTCTTGGGATGAGTCAAGTGGTCTATATGAACTTCAACGACTTGTCCTCCTCTTTCCCTGCATGCGCTTGCGAAAGCGTCATACGTAAATAGTATCAGTTCGACATGTATGTCAAAAGTAATCTGGCTAGCCTTCTTCTGAAAATCCCGAAATAGTCCCTGTTGTGAGAGTGGCAATTGACTTGAGGAGTTAAAAGAACATTCAATTAATATGTCTGTAGTATTAGTTTGGTTTTGCATAAAGCATTGCCATACTGGCAATTCTGAGAGAATTGTTAAGATATGCCTTGACATACTTTGAGTTTGATTTTCATCTTGAATTTCAAGGACCCTCACTATCATCCTGGCATCGATGGAGGTAGAATTGTGCAGAGAATACTCTTTGAACTGTGTGGTATCTTTAATTATGAGACACTCGGATCCAAATCTGATTGTGCCGTACTTACAAATGGTCGTCGCAACAGGCTCTTGTAGACAGTGATGGTCTTTGTCACACTCGTGTAGCAATGCCTCTGGGGCGTGTGCTGGGCTAAGGTCCGTTCGTTTTCCATCGATGTCCATTAGCATGTTGTATACAGCGTACACAGTAGTCGGACCTCTTAATACCTTCGGACAAATCTTATCTTCGTCAGGAACATCCAGTTGCCTCTTTAAACAGAAATCATTCTTAAACTGTCTTCCCTCGTGTTCTATCGCTGCGGAATAGGTGTTGCACATAGCCTCCATGACGAAATTGTCTACAGCTGATCCACATATGAGCAAAGGTGCTTTTGCAGACATTCCTTCAATACAGAAATTCTCTCTTATTGTTTGCCGTAAGATATGGTCAAAAGACTCGTTGAGAGAATAGTAGCTAGAACAAAGTTGGTCGAGCATCTCTACAAAAGATTCTTCTCCATCCATGAAGTGTGTACTCTCTAAGTCAGCTTCAAAGGCTGCTGGACAAAAGTACTGCCGATGAAAAGGCTGGACATTTTCTCTCAGAACTCCATTACATAAAGCGCAGTCAAGATTTTTGAAGATCTTTCTGTTCTCCCCATTCGTAGCAATGACAAATGATTTGTGACCATTTCTGCATGCCTCGGCTTCTATTTCATTCTTTGTTGGCTCAATTTGTTTGCAGTCGACATTCACTTTTACATGCACATCCATATTGAGCTGCAGACATTCTTGATTCTCTTCAATGCGGTATTTCTTCTGCTGATGGGACGTGAAAACTGCAAATTTTACGATCAAATCAGGTACGTTTAATCTGACCTTCTTCCTTGTTGCTAACAATGATGAAATATTACCATTCGGTAATTTGAAGTAACTTCTCGGAAACTGACGATGGCAGTAAATAAAGACATCATTGCAACAATCACCATATTTTACGCAGTCTTTGTCACAAGCACAATTGATTAGGTGGCCTAACATAAACTCAGAGGTCATGCCGCAGCCCCCCTTACATGATTTGTAGGTGCACTGAGACCAAGTGATGTTGAATGCAGGGGATGTTCGAAGTATTGCTCTTGAGGGTTTTTCTTTGGCAGTGCTCGGCGTTTCTCTGTTATATTCAAGATGAACTGAAATAAAATGATGGAATTAAGAATATACTTAAAAAAATCACCTGATCAAACTTCCAATTATGATCTCTCAAAGTAGGTACACCCCTCAATTGATTTGCCATTGAAGGCCATGTTAAAGTTGTCTCATGATAAGGATCATAACATTAAATATACTACGTACTTGAATCATTGCACCAATAACTGTTTCATAGCGTTGAGGTATTCCACAAAATATACCAGCCTGGCCATTGAATTTGTATCAGGGGTCTTTGTGCTGGATATGGATTAATATCTTGCAGAAGTAAGAATACCCAAAGCACACTGCGAAAAGATAGGAACACAGGATGGACTCACTTTTTGTAAGACCATAACCCTATCCCCTACAAATACCTTCACTGGAAAATCATTGACAGGTGTACTTACACTCAAGAGCCACTGTACCTGCAATCGGATTATCCTGCATGTATTGCATCAAAGTTTCAGTCATACAAATATTCAGAGGGAGAATAAGTTCTTTACATATAAAATTACTAGAGAAAAGACATCAAATTGTCTGGTGCATTCACTGTAAAATCGGAGGCACTGATTCAGCTCAATTGATTGAGTGAGATGGTTGCACAAGTTGATTGAGCTAATATAACATAGATTAATGTTTTAAGCTGAGATAACTCAAAATACCGAGCTGAGATAGCTCCAAATACTATGCTATGTTGACTAAGGTATTCAAGCTGACACAACTCAAAATTTTGAGCTGTGTTGACTTATTTTTAATTTGTATTTGTGTGACCTGTCTTATAAAGTTATTTATGAACTAGAATACCCGCTGGAATTAGATTTGTGACATATGAAGAGTTTGGTGTATGCATTTAATGTGTAAATGGCATAGCTATGAAATGCGCGCTGCACTTAAAACGACGTTGTAGGAACTTGTTGTGTTACCACAAGTTTGTTTTGTATTTCATATTGAATGTATGAAAGGCAGTCATTTAACTGTTGAAAATATTATTGAAGAAAATAGAATTTGTAAGGCAGTGTAGAATTGTTTATGTCTTGTTAAATATGAAACTAAATCATTGATAAGAAGCTGGAACCACTTGACATAGTTCCCTGCTGTGGACTGTTGATGTTAAGACCTTTACTGCACAGGTTTGTGAGTCCTATCTTGGGCTCAATTCGCTGCGCGAAGATGAGATGGTGGCTTCAGTTGTATGTTGCAAGGAGGGGGGGCGGGGAATTTTCAATGTTAATTAGTGGGACGGACTAATGAGCTGTCTATATGTCAGTCTATCTATTTATTGGCATATCTATCACGATCTATCTATCTAGCTATGTATCTATCTATAGGCCGATATATGTATCCATGAATGATCTATCAATCTATGTATGTATCAAGATGTCTATAGCTGTAGCTATCCATGCGCACTTGTATTGTAAATGTGCATAGATGCATTATTGCACAGATTTATGAGTCCTCTCTTGGGCTGAATTCGCTGCGCAAATATGAGATGGTGGCTTTAGTTAATATGGTGAAAGGTGGGGGGGGGATTTTCAATGTTAATTGGTGAGACTAAGTAGCTGTCTATATGTGTGTCTATCTATCGATCTATCTGTCTCTATCTTTCTATCTATCTATCTATATATGACTATCCATTATTGTAAAGACAAATAAGCATTTGGCTAATAATATATGACCTGAAGTTTTCATGACTCGTGTCAGGACATTATTTTGACTCATTTGACTCGTCCCAGGTGGTCTTGTGATTATGCAAATGATTATGGTTGCAGGCTGTTCTTTTTATTGGAGTACCCCTCCGAAGCACATGGGCTGAGTGAGTGGAGGAGGGGGTGTTAGCAGCACTGATGGAAGAGCCCTGTGATTTGGAAGGTTGTTTTTCTGTGAATAAGGTGTCAAATAAAGGAGATTGCACAGGAATTAGAGCGTTTTGAAGGATAACAGAGCTTATTTCAAGGGAAAATGTCAATTCCTGTCTATATGTCAAATTTCGTGATGATTGAGACAGGGATGGAAGAGAAATAAGATAAACAACAGAATTAGAGAGACTAGCATTTTACCCGTTCTACGAACGGGAAGTAGGTTTATTCATTAATGCAGAAATTAACGAAAACTTGAAAAGGTGTGGTATATGCTGAAATTGTTTTTATTTGACAGAAGTGAAATTTTGCAGTTTGGAATGGGGATCATAAACAATGATGAATCACGCAATATTGATTTGGCGTAGAACTTTGGAGATAATGAATATTGTAATGAGGATGTAGATGGGTAATAATTTGAATAAATACTTCACAATGTTTTTCAAACATGTAATCAAGATGTGGGCCATCAAGATCGAGTGCTTTAGATGGAGTTTTAATACAGAAGAAATGGTCGTACAGAGTCGAAAATTAGATGGAAATGTAGGAAATTAAATTTCAAAAACATTGACACCAAGCAGAAGATGCTACGGACAATATTAAAGGCGCTGCGACGGAGTACAGTCATAACGGCCAACACCCAAAACGGCCACTTCTACAACGGCCACTAACCAGAACGGCCAAATTTAGGACGGCCATTAACCAGAACGGCCAAATTTAGGACGGCCAAACCCCAAAACGGCCAATAAATATATATGCAGTCATTACATAGAGTTTATTACATGATCCACTAATTCCAGTTGCAATTTTTGTTATACATAGCTACATTGTTGCTTTTTTGACAAATTTAAATTAATTATTTAGATCGACATCTTTCAGCCGACGCAAAAAGATCACAAAGTTCATTGCACCTTTTAAAGGTCACCTGAAGGCCGGCTTTAATGTAATTAGACCTATAGAGCTATGTAGCTACTTTGAAAGAAAATGAAATTACTTTTAAAAGTTGTCTAAGAGTTTCATGTTTTTCTCTTTTTGTCAGCATGTGCAATATAACTAGTACTGACTACCCGCCAAGCATGCCTTCTCAGTGTGGATAGATGAAAGCCTGTTTGACAGCTGCATAAAAGTAAAAAAACAAACAAACAAACAAAACGTACAAGCACTTCAAGCAGCGCCAGTTCTTTACAAAAATCTATCTATCTATCTATCTATCTATCTATCTATCTATCTATCTATCTATCTATATATCTATATATCTATCTATATATCTATCTATCTATCTATCTATCTATCTATCTATCTATGAAGCTATATCTATGAAGCTATTTACTTAACTATTGGCTGATGTTGCCCCCTCCCTGTCTCTCACCCGATTTTCTTAAACTCAGTGACCTCTTAATTAAGTTTTACCTCGATCACCAGAAAATGAGGAATTATAACATCTCTGGCTATATATATATGGTCATAGAAGGATGGCGTTTTCTTCTAACCATGCAATTCTTCTCTAAAGTAGTCTTCTCAAGACTTGATTGATTTGTTTGTTGAAATAAAATTGAATTAAAAAATTACTGTTCTGTTCTTACTTTCATTGTTCATTTGTGGCACTCTGTGACTTCATTTAATAAATTTTGTTTTTTTCTAATAAAATGTAGACGGCCTTTGTTTAACTTAATTGCGTTTATGATTTTCATCTTTTTGTAGGAAACATGTATACTTTTCTGTTCTGACCTATTCAGTTATTCTGAAGATGTGAATGAATTCATTTGGCCAAGTTGACTAATGTGAAGTCAAAGCTAGGTGTGAAGTGCAGTTATTAGGCGTAATTGCCATCATGACACAGAGGTTGCTTCAGAGACAATTACTTTGATCGGCTTATTAGTTAACAAAGTTGCAACATTGCCAAGAAAAAAATATTACCAATAAAACACACCACAAGTTAAAAATTTAAATCCTTATTAATTTTTTTTTTCAATTTTACGCCATGGCTAATATGATATTAAAATAAAACAAAATAATCATAGTTGGTCAATTTTGAGACATGTACAATCTAGGATTACATCAATTAATATGAACATAATATCAGTGAGAGCTATTGAGTTTAAAATAAATAAAAAAAAGTCTTGGTGAATTAATTGAATAAGTTAGTCTTGCCAGCGATGATCTGTGAAACCAATAATAATATGCTTTTAACAAAGGCGAAAATATATTCATTGTTCCTTTTTAAAAAAAGGTGTGAAATGGAACAAAATGACACTGTTGTCTTAACTGAGCAATCCATTGCATAATTACAGAAAACGTGTCAAGTTGATTGTTCAGAATTTAATTTGTTCTGAAAGACAAGCATTAAGAAACTGAAAAATTAATAGCAAGAAAAAAACTTTTTATAATAAAGTTATCATTATTTTGTGAAAAAAAAACAGCAACAACAACACTATTTTGCTTTCATCATATTTATATTGAGAGGGTTTTAAAATTGTCTCAAATTTGACACCACAGCTGAACTGTTTAAATCTGGGAACGCTTTCAATTTGCTTCTGAAAATCTTGCAATACATTGTAACATAAAACATCTTAAACTGTGCATATTATGGAGAGGAACAGGGATGATCGGACAGTAATTAGACCTAACTCAGGACAAGTTTGACAACCAATTAATCCAAGTGTCACATGCTCCTCTGTGATCCTGAATGAAAGAAAACTAACAGCAATTAATTACAATCCAGCGCCTAGCTCTTAGCATTAACACAAAGTAGTGAATGATTGAATAATAAACCAATTAACAAATATAGTAATGATTTTAAAAGTCAAATAAGCAGTAATGCACTTAATATAACGTTTTGGCCGTTTTCGGTGGTGGCCGTCCTGGCAATTGGCCGTCAATCCTGGTGGCCGTTTGAGAAATTGGCCGTCCAAGATAATTGGCCGTCTTGAATTTGGCCGTTTTGACTGTCCACCGTTGCGACCTGGTGCGTCATTGACGCAATTTATCAAGGAAACATTGCATAATAGGCCTAGGTGTAAATGTGATTGCATGGTTCATTGGACAGTGAACTTTAAATTGCTGTGGTAACAGAACCTGATGTCACAATTTGGTGCCAAATTCGTCTTACCTGTGTCCTGGCAACTTGAGATGCAGTTGGGTTTCTTGAGAAATTCTTGCAGAGGGCTGTCAGTGTTTTGTTTGCTGAGATGGCATCAGTTTGGTAGTGTTCTGATAAGGTCACACGTGCATTTGTTTTTGAGGGTAGTTCTTGGATATGGCAATAGGGGTGCTGTGTTGTGTTTATGCTACACGCAGCCACCTGGTGCTAGTGGTGGGAATTAGGCCACCTGGTGTTAGTGGTGGGAATTAGGTTTGTTTACACTGGGGAGCGTGGTTGGAGGCTGAGAAAGTTGTTTTTAAAATGATGGACATGGAAAATTGTGGATGGTGAGGGTTGAATGAACCACATCTGGACACATGCGGATGTGGGAATATGAGGTTGATAGGGGTAATGGATGTGTGGAAGTGAAGGTGAGTGAGCATTTTGGCAACAAAGAGGGGGGCAAACCAGGGGGAGATTTCCGTAGTCAAGGAAGCTGGGTTATTATGAGATGTTCAGTTATGTGATAGATATGGGCCGTAATCCCAAAATATTGTTTGATCTCTCAAGGAGATCCACCTGATCCAGTATGCTGCATTTTAGCACACCATGGACAGGCCCAAGATGCATTCAACAAAGACCATTGCATCACAAGGAGATTTAAGAATTAATTTCTTGTGAATAAATCCCAATGGCCTGTGGCTCATCTCAGTTGGTATACAGTGCTAGAAGCCTATATTTGAACACACTCTGACTTGGAAATGTTGGTTGACGTGTGAAAGCATGCATCTAATTACTCCCACAAATTAATTTAAGAGAGATAAAGATAAAAAAGTAACCAGCTAAAGTGGTGTGCTACTCATTTTTTTCTCTGGGATAGTGTAATATAAATGTTCTTTTTTCTTGTAAGTAAAACATTATTTAAAACTAATTGCAGTCTTATGAGAAGTGCTTGTTATAGATGGCGCTATATGTGGCATGACTGAGATGTCAAGCTGTCTGCAACAACTGAAGCTTTCATGTTTTCACAGCTTAATGTTATGATTCGTTTAGACAACTAAAGCATTGAGCTATCATACCTTGACAACTTATAGGATTGAGCTATCATAGCTTGAAAATTATTAACATTCTTAGACAGCTCAAATTATTGCTTCAACACAGTTTTCAAATTTTACAGTGTTACAAAGTGTTGAGATCCCAGAACCTGACCTGCATGGCAAAGGGCAGAGGAAGTAAGCCAAAACAAACCAGAGTCAGGTGTAAGGAGGTGTGAGACTTTGGACTCGCATGTGATGTTAAGGCCTTTAAGGACTTCCAACCTTCCATCTCCTCCCACACAAGACCCTGGAATGGAAATCTAAGAACTAGAGCTTACTGATAGAGACCTAACAAAACGTTTGTCATCAGATTTCGTTTCAGCTAAATGTAAAATCACTGGTATTAATAATTATTCGAGCATTTCCAGAGTGTCCAGTTCCAGCATGACAATCTTTTTGACTCTACTTTTCAAGTTTTGCAGCACTTCAGGACAGAGCTTATCTGTCACTTTTTAAAAATTTACTCTTACCAAGAGTAAGGATGATCAATTAATATAACCCTAAGGTATCACTCGGTAACCGCCTTAAGAAACAAATTATGAAAAATATTCTGTATTACTAGGAAATGGACCAATTTTCAGAGTTACAAGAGGGGAAGTACATTTCAAATTTTCAAGGCTTCATACCACCATTATATTATAATAAAATGAGCTGAAATTATGATTTTAGCATAGACAATTTATCATGCAATTAGAATGGTTTGTCCTCAACCATTTAGGTTCTGATAACCAACCAATCTTCTTTGACCAATTTGAAATTTGCTGTCGGTTAATCAATACGTTTTAGATTGCAGTCTTTTTGTTTCCGTAGTAACTAAACTGAACCAAATTTAAAACGCAAAACTATTTCCAGGGTTGTATTTTTCAGCATATGCTTTAGATAGGATGTTGAGTGTATTCTTTTTTGTGATCAGGTGTGAAAGGACTCAGGTGCTTAAAATCACTTAATTGTGACAATTTTTGCTTGCCTGTGGTTGAGTTTATCACATCGGGGTATTGCCAGTGAACCGGGACATTCGACACCCTATAGGGCAAAACCAATGATTTCATGTTAAAGCTTGAAGAAAATTATGCAAAAAGCCACACAATTAATTTCAGTTGGTGCCACCTAACTTGTTAAAAATTCAGTTTTTTGAGAAGTGAGGTCAGAGTTTGTCACACACAATGCTATTCCAATGCAACAATAAGACTATGGAAACAAGCCTAAGCAATAGATGTGGAATGAAAAAGGCTTAGGTTCTGTCAGAAAGACCTCAACTAACCCGTGTAACAGCTACAGAGGTTAACATTAGTATTTGTTGCACTTTCCTTGTGCTATTCTTTCAAACACACACCTGCCCTCATACAAAAAGCATGAGGGGGCACACAGTGTACTGCTGTTTGTCCTGTGACTGTTTTACAGGTTGTGTGAGGACTTTTAAAGACCCTGAACGTCTTTCACTCTATTCCATTTGTACAGGTCGTTTGAGGACCTGTTTCCATAGTTGCATTGTTTCACTGGAATATCATTGTGTGTTATAAACTCTGACATGACTTCTAAAAAAACTAAATTTTAACAAGTTAAGTATAGCCAACAGAAGTGAATTGTGTGGCCTTTTGCATCATTTTTTTTTTCAAGCTTTCACATGGAATCATCAGATTTGCTCCATGGAGTACCTAATGCCCTGGTCCACTACCCATACCCCAATGTGATAAACCTGGGTGTAGATGTGCAAACTAATGTCAAAATTCAGTGTTTCTATCGAAATGTGTCATAAACATACCAGCCCATCTGAATCA
Organism: Platynereis dumerilii; assembly: GCA_026936325.1. Lineage (NCBI taxonomy): Eukaryota > Metazoa > Annelida > Polychaeta > Phyllodocida > Nereididae > Platynereis > Platynereis dumerilii. Next base: position 68,409 of record JAPTHN010000289.1, read on the forward strand.
TATACAGAAAAATAAAGCCCTTGAAATAGTTTTGCGTTTCTTATTTGGTTCAGTTTACTTAAATACCTCACCTGGAATATTGAATGACTGTAAAATTACCAGAACTCTGACCAGAGTACTACTTGTGCAGAGCCTCATCTCAAGTCCTGCCTCTGGCCTGTGTTATTGAGCTAGTGACTGCTTTGAAAGCATAATCTATTCAAATTTATGGCATCTCTTGACATGCCATAAGAAAGGATTTTAATTTTGACATTTGGTTAAGGTAATTTGCTAATGGCACAGTTTCAAACTCGCAAGTTGTTTGTCAATTCAAAGGGTATTGAATAAAAATATTGTTTAGTGCATTTGATGAAAACGTTTGCATCATATGGGTTTACACAAAGTAACACAATGTTCAGGAAGACCTAGCAGAGAGATATGATTAAGCATTCAACAATACAAAGTACTTTTATGTAATATTTCTTGCTGCTTCAACAATAAGTGTCACATAAACCCTTGTAAATATTGGAATCAAGTTTGTCCTTAACACGTTTATCAGATAAGTTTCGAATGATAAAATACATGCATCATAACAAAACAACCAAAGTCAGGGTGGCTGCTCGAGTAACAACATCACGATTCTATTATTCACGGGTAACGACAAATACACCTCTCTGGTGTCGCTTTCCACCCTAGTTTTGTTCTATGTTGCACATAACAAGGTAAACAGGTTTTTCTGTGTAAAAATCGTCTTTTTATTTAAATGTTGTGTTAATTAAAGCCTGTAAACTTGATATACAAACAGAGTAGACAGTTGCACTGTGAAATAGGCACTTGATAACTCATCATACTAATGATTTGTCATGATCATATCCAATACTTTCAATATAAATTTGATTGAAGGAGACTAAGGAATAAGAATTATGCATATGAGTTTTACTCTAAAATCAGTTATGACATATCAAATGGCCTTCTCTTGATCAGTGGCGCCACTAGAAATGCAAGTTTGGGGGAGCTGAAGCCCCAAAGATTAAAAGCGTCGTCAGAGGCCCGAAGGATCGAAGTGCGAGCCGTCCAAAAATCCAAAGATTTTCGATGCCTGCACACATAATAAATGGATAAACTACAAAATTAACAACATAGTGCACAACATACTATGTACATTGTCTGTTCATGGTCTCTGATTATTCATTAACTACCAGTATCATACAAGGAAATGTCTTTTTTTTTGCCCAGGATTTTTTCGGGGGCTGAAAGGTCCATTTGGAGCCCCCCCCCCTTGGTGACGCCACTGCTCTTGATCATGACAAATCAAACCTGCTCTATTTTTCAGATGTTGAATGTAGAGAAAATGACACTTCATCGGCTATTATGACTCACCGAGCGCCAAGATCTGTGTGAAGGAGCACTTATCTTTTGCCATCAAGTTTACAGGCTGTTATACCACTCAAGCCTGATTGCTGTTGAAATGCCTTACTGACAAACAGTTATCTGAGAAGGAGGTAGACGTTAAGAAATAGTCTGAAAGACATAAAAACAATGTTGGCATCCAAAACAAGTATTTAATACATGCAAAAGGATGCTCAGACGGTTTTTATCCAGTTGTCTCAACTCATAGAGTCATGTCCTATTCAGCCGTTATCATTAATCTTTTCTCTTTGACTAGCCACTGTACCACTGCTTATTTGAATACTATTATTACAGGCATAGGCACACGGCACGCAATTTTTTTGGGGGGGGAGCGATATTTGCCCAAATTTCACGATCTGATTTAAGATGTATTTCAAAGTAAATAAATTGCCTGGAAATCATTAATTTTCAGAAGTTTTTATCTAATCATCGGCCCGAATGTTTTATCCTTTTTGCCCGAATCTTACTGTTTCCCAAATTTTTGGGGGGCGATCGCCCCACTGCCCCCCCTCTGATACGCCTATGATTACAGGGGTTCCTCGATAGCAGCATTTCTTGCCTTGGAGGGGTCCCTGCAGCTCATTGTGTTATTCTTCTATTGTGCAATATATATACTCATGAAAATGATGGTATCTGAGCTACAAAAAAAAATCTGAATCTGAATCTGAATCTGAATCTGCACGATAATAGGCTGAGATGCGATATCCGATAACTGTGTTTCATATCGCGATGTCGATAAATTATGCGATAAATTCACAAGGAAGAGGTCTAAACTGCAAAATTGTAGCAAAAAGTTCTAATTTCATGAGAAGAAATTCCAATTCAAGGGCATAAATGCAGACATTTTTAATAATTCATTTATCGCCCCTTTGTGCGATAACATTGTCGCCCTACTTGATATCGCAATGACGATGAATTTGCAATTAATCATGCAGCCCTATATACACCCTCTTTAAATTTCCTTCCTTAAAATTGAAGGCCGTTTCAGAAGCAAACTTAGCACAAGAGGCACAAGCAGCAGCAACTTATCTGCAATCTGTGAAGGGATGGTCTTAACAGCAAGTAGGCCTAATAATATAGGTCAAACGTTAATCAACAAGTATATTTTTTTCCAGACTTTACTTTTAGCTCTAGGGAAATGATACAGTTCGCAACAGTGCCCCCTAGTGGAAATGAAAATTTGAGAAAATATGCCTTATTATGAGCTATTATTCCACCAAACAAGTTAAGAAACAATCCAGTAAAAACCTTAGAAACTTAAAAATAAATTAAATTCCCAACTTAGTTTTGGAAATTTTTGCCATGACACCCCCCCCCCACTCATCGGTGGACCTGTCCACTACTTATTACGGGGCCCTAGCTTGAACATTACCAACTTTACTACCGTTTTCATGGGTACTTTTCATTTTATGAGCCCACATATTTCAAAATACGTGATTTCCCCCTATGCTTTCAATGTTATTTCCAAAAACCTATTGAGGTGCGTTCAAGTGTCAGTAGTTCTTTTAAAATGCTGGTGACAGCCCCTTTTTTATTTTTTCCATGTATTCCTAATAGTCATAGCATGCTTACCACAAAATCTCATTAACTTTTTAGGGTTAATTCTGAACTGTATCACTTGCCTTTAATTAGATATCTGTGTTCAATGGTCAGAAGTGCAGCCGAATAATTGCTCTGTGTTCAATGGTCAGAAGTGCAGCCGAATAATTGCCAATGGTATGTACACTGATCAGGTCGAAGCGCCACCGCAGTTCGAAGTACGTACCTAAAACGAGGTACGTCCGTCATTTAAAGTATGCCCATACCTCGAACGAAGTATGGTGCAGTTTCAGAGAGCTGGTGTGATCATCGCCTGTATTCTCCAATGATAAGGTTTATTCCTCAGTAGTGGTGTGTCTAACTTATTCCCAGGAATATGAGGCATGATTCCAAACATGAATAAAATCATTTAACTTAACTGGACAATCAAGAGAGCCTCCGAAACGAGAGGTAATGGTGACGGCCGTCACAAAATGCATATGTTTCTCTGCAGTTATGGCAGTATGGCAGTGCCTGACGATCTGACACATGGAATTGCTTGTAAAACATCCAAAGCAAGTGTGCAAGTAAAATTGTTGCTTTCCTATGTGGGCAACTTATGATATTTCCACTAAAAGTCAGCTGCATGCAAAGCATACTTCCTTCGAGGTACGAAAATGTCACAACACGTGCAGGCCAAATGTTGAGTGTTCTAAAAATAGCTGTACCTCGTTTGAGGTACGGGCATTTTGTGGGCAATGCCCACATTGAATTGCAAAAAACAGTTGCTCACCTGCTAAACAAGTATATTTTCTCCAAATCTGGGCAGTAATTTGAATTGGCAGTGCATTTGATAATCCATTCTGTGCACTGTCAAAACTTCGTTCCGCCAAAATTCGCCGAAAAAAAACATCTAGGGGGCAAACCTATATTCCGTGTGACACTAATCACAACATTCTTGACCTACAAAAACTTGGCACAAGTGACAAAGACCTTTTCATTGAGAAAATGAGACTTTAGTTTAAAGCTCTCTGAAACTGAAGCATACTTCAATCGAAGTGCAGGCCTGCGTACTTCAAAGGAGGTACGTATTTCGTTTTAAGGACGTACTTCGAACTGCGGGGGCGCTTCGACCTGCTGATCGGTTGCAAAGTCACTCGAAGCAAAAAAGTATTAATTCACTCAGATTAAAATTCTAACATTTTCATGAACAATAAAATATTATATTTTTAACCAAGAAATCAAATCAAATATTCTGGTCCATGTCGGTGAGTGCCATAGTAATTTCATGGCTGTTACTTATCTGTTTTCAAATGAAATAATTCTGTTCTCATAGGCGTAGTACATATTATACAAATACGGCATGATATGAGTGCAACATGAAAATTTATTTGCAAGAGAAATTCATATTGAACGAGGGCGCAGCAATATGAGTTTTTATGATGTCATTATATGACTGATTTTGTCCAATCAGCATCGCTCTAGCATAGTGGTCATGTAATAATATGTAATTATACAAAAACACTCACCGGTAATATCGAACGATTGGAGGATTACAAGAATTCTGAAAAGAGGACAAGTGTTCCAGAGCTTCATCGTCTGTCCTGCATCAGGTCAGTTTTAAAAAGCAAGTAAGTGACTGCAGTGAAAACTGTGAAATTCCTTAATCTATGCAAATTTATTGGCATTTCATGGCATATGAGAGAATCTATTACCATATGGTCAAGTCAAAGCTTTTAAGAGGCAATATCACAATGGCATAGTTTTCCTTATGTACTATATTGGCCCAGGTTTATATGTAAGTGTATATGGATAGTTTAAGAGATATGCTTTAACAGTTGACAATTGAAAGTAATTTGATATTTTCAATTTCAGCAATAAGTGTTAGAAAAACACTTGTAGAATCAAGTTTGCAAATAACACGTTTGTCAGTTAGAAAAAAACTCTTAAGTCTGGGTCACTGCTTAAAGCCAATTTCAAATTTTAGACGCTGAGCCTTTATGTGATATTTTCACTCAGCTGCTATGCTTCATGACAGATTCATGGTGCTATCACTGTGACTAATCATAACAAAGCAAATACTTACTCGATCTTCACCAAATTATCAGGAATTATAGTCTGTACACAGTTTTAAAAGTAGCAGGCGCATGTCCTGATTAAATTTTTTTTAATGAAAGAACATTACAAAAAACATTACATAATTATTATATCGGTAAAGCAAAATACTGAATAAATCGAAATTTAAGCATTTAATCAGTTCTGATACTTAATGTCATTTGCATGATAGCAATAGTCACCAAAGTGTCTGGATGTGTTAGGCGCACAGTGCCGCACACCAAATTAAGCATTCATGACAAGATCGTAATTAAATATCAGATTGAAAATTGGTTCATCGGGTTTGCTTGAAGCGTTTATAATTAGAAAAAATTTTAATATCTGCTTGACGTGCAGAAAGCTTTTGATTCTGTGGATCATGTTATGTTGTGTGAGAAGATTGCTGTTGCAGGTATTGACAATACTTGGTTTAAGTCATACCTCACTGACAGGAAACAAGTTGTATCTGTGGGTAATTGTCAGTCATCGGCTAAAACAATATTATCAGGTGTGCCACAGGGCAGCATTTTGGGGCCGTGGGCCTATCTTATATATTGTAATGATATGTCGACCTGTATTTCCTGCAAATTATTATTGTATGCAGATGATGCTATTTTGTTGTTTAGTCATAAAAACATCAATGTTGTAACTGATCAACTTAGCAAAGAGGTATCTAATTGTTTTCACTGGCTAGTTAATAACAAACTTTCCATGCATATGGGTAAAACAGAAGCTATGATCCTCTGTTCAAAACGTAGAAAAGGCCGGTTGAATAATGTTACAATCAAGTGTAAGGAGCACACCATTAAACCAAGCGAAGAGGTGAAGTATCTTGGACTGAAGATAGATAATACACTGTCTGGAAATTCAACAGTAACAAACATCATTAGTAAAACTACATCTCGGCTTAAATTTCTGTATAGAAATGCCAAAGTTCTTGATTTTAAATCAAGGAAACTTCTGGTATCCGCGTTAATTCAATGCCACTTTGACTACGCTGTCTCCGCTTGGTTTATGGGTCTATCTCAATGTTCATATAGGAAACTCCAAATAATGCAAAACAAAATTGTACGTTTCATCTTAGATTTGGGACCTAGATCCCATATAGGTCAATGTGAACTTGACAGAGTTGGTTATCTGAGTACAAGAGATAGAGCTCGACAATTAATTCTAAATCATATGTTTAATATTTACCATCAAGCTGCTCCATCTTATTTCTGTAACAACTTCAATGTAATTAGTCACCGTTATACCACCAGATATGCTGAACATAATTTTTGTGTACCAAAACCAATTGGGATTGATAAGTATAATTTCTCCTATCAAGGTGTAATGGCCTGGAATGACTTACCAGTATCCATCAAGTCTATTAACAACAAACAACTGTTTAAAAGTAAAGTTAGAACTTATCTCAGGACCCAGGCTCATTACAATGAAAACAGGGATGTTGTATCTTTCTGATTTTATTATTATATAAATATATCTATTTGAATCCTTGTTATTTATAATTTGTGACGATTGGTAGCCTTTGTTGCCCAGCAACACCATTTTGTTGTTTAGCAAGGACCACACTGGAAATAAGTTTGATAACTTTGTGTGCTATCCTAATGTTATTTTGACGGCGTACTTCTTGTTAACTTGTATGTACACTCTTGAAATAATGTTAAATAAAGTCAATCAATCAATCAATATCTCAAGTAAGAATGAAGTAGTAAAATGATTTTCTTCTGACAGATATTTTATTTGTTTTATTAAATTCCACATCTATGGAAAGCATTTAACACAGTTTTCTGTTCAGATAAGGTAGTGTTCTATCTTCCTCCACCTACTTAAAATTTGGCCATATTTAAAGCCAAAATTGTTTATGTAAAACCCGATGAACCAACAGTTAAACAAATATATTTATTATAGTTTCTCCAGATTTTCAACACTATCAATAACATTGATAATTTTATTTATATTTCATATCAAAATTAATTGATTTAGAGGCTTTGAAAAACAATTGATACCCTATTTAAACGAAGAATCCCCTTCTAGCAAATAACTACTAGTTTGATTATCTGAATCATTTGCACATATATCTAGTTATTTTCCTTCGGTAAAAGGTCAATGACGCAACCTGCACATTATTTTTCAGCAATTTTAAGCATTGACATGGTGCAACAACGTGGCGGCACTGTACATGTTGTACATGACTTCCTGTTTGATGAAAACATTGGCCTGGAGAAAGCACATGTTTCAGAAAAAGTCAATTCATATAAAATCAAATTGCTGTCAGCTGTAGAAAACACATAGAACTGGTGTATTTAGTCACTGTGGACAAAGCCTATGCAAAGTGTAACCTTGAAATATCTTTGATATTTGATTAACAGCCTTCAAAGTTTCAATGTGAGTTGGCAAAAAATTCTGTGTTGACATGGCCATAGGAGAATTTATATCTTACCTTTTCTATGAATCTGTATCCTACAATTTGTCCTGTTAGCAATTCCAAATATAGATATCCCATGCAATATAAATATAGTCCATGAACAATTCCATGTGGATAAATGGATGCACAAATGCTCAGATTCAGATTCAGATTCATATCATTTATTTACCAAAAATATACACATAGTTAAACATAAAATGATAAATAATAAGCTCAAATTAGAACTTCTTTGGCAAAAATTCCCTGGCTCTGTGAGCCTCTAATACATTTTCTTATGCTCTGAAAGTGTTTAAAGGGGCCCTGTTACAAAATAGCAAGCTGGATTGTCTTGTTTAGCATTGTTTGGCATTGACTGTTTGTTGTAATCACCTCTTTTGAACCTCAGTTCAGTGAAGTGCAACAATGTTTCTGTGAATTCCACATGTGTGGTTGTGGGACCATGATTGAGCAGTATGGGTTTGCTGTTGTGCTTCTTGATTTGCCAGTTATTTCAAGATTATTTCTGGTGTTTTTAAAACTAATTACCTAATCAGTTAACTGGTGTGTTAACCAAAGTTTGCATTGAAAAAACTCTTCAATATTCGTGATTTCGATTTTTTGTTCATATCTATTTAAAATTGAGACAAGGGAGACAAGGAGACAAGGAGAGAGCATTGAGCAAAAATAACCAATAATATTACAGGACACTTACCATTATGGAACAACTGGTGGTGGAAAAAACATTTTTAATCCAGGCAGATTTTCTAAAAATAAAAGGCTGAAAGAGTATCACGATCTGTTGTGTGAATCATTACAGTTTGAGTGTGATTGATGTAAAACTCTCTTTCTGACAAGCAATCATCTCAGGAGGAGGTGGTGCTTTGTGTCAAGAAGCACTTGAAATAGTATTTTGGCATCCAATCAAAACTTTCAACAAATGTTATATATATGGAAATATTTGACTTGACTGCCATGGACTTGTAACAGGATGCTGAGCATGATCTTTTCAGTCTCTCTCGACTCATAGCAGTGGCCTCCCTATGGGGCGGCACAGGGGGGCACGTGTCCCCCCATATTGGACCTATGCCCTCAAGGTGCCCCCATACATGAACTATCCAACTCTGGCTAAAATATTATTAGCATAGCGGGAGCCCCCCCCCCAGAGAATTGCGTGCCCCCCAGGTGCCCCCCCCCGCCCAAGACCCCCCAGTTACGTCACTGACTAATTAGGCCTATCCATTAGATACCTTCCAAGATACTTACCTGCCATTCTGAATAGCTAAAGGCCATTTCACAAGCAAAAAAATATTGTAGTTTGAAGGGGGGAGTATGGAGGTCACCGATGTTCAAGGTTACTCTCATTAGCTTTGTGATCATAAAAGGTTCCCTAATCACAAGATAAAATCAGGCAATGGTGAGTTTAGATCCGTCTTCCCAAATTCTGCCTTCTCATTCAAAATATTCTTCCATACCATAACAGGAGTAATTGTACACCTTATGAATTTGCTCGATAATTATTATTCTTGAATGCAGGAACATCAGTGTCTTTGTTTATTCATACGCTAATCAATAAAAGATTTCTGGACAATAAGGCTAATGCTAATAAGGAATGTCACCTGGAATGAATTGGCTGTCACCATGTAGGAATCAATAAGTCTTTCTCTGTGTGGAATTACGAATGTCGTTAGAGGTGTATTGAAGTTTCTCAGACAGGATACTATATTGGTCTCTGGGAAAGCCCGTGTGATGACTTGTATCTGATGCGAGGTTGTAGATACCAAAGCCTCGGGGCCAGTTGAACCATCCATTGGGGCCAGTTGAACCATTGGAAGGATGATGGATGAATTGTGGGGCTGCAGTCCTTTATTTTTGCTGACAAGTTCAGCTAGGACCAATGGACCATAGCATGTTTTGGCTAAATTTGACATGTCTCACACATTTCTTTCTGTTCAAAGAATAGCCTGGGGCCAGTTGAACCAGTCGACGGTTAAACTTTAATAATAAATTTTTTTCTATTTATTTTAATCCATTGTAATGGGTCTATTAGAAAAACGGTTTTACTGAATAGTAGGGGAGACCGGGGCTGGTTGTCACATGGGCAGGTTGTCACACTTTCGGGGCAGGTTGTCACACTTTTGGGGCAGGTTGTCACACTTTTGGGGCAGGTTGTCACGATTTCGGGGCAGGTTGTCACGCTTTCGGGGCAGGTTGTCACACTTTTGGGGCAGGTTGTCACACTTTCGGGGCAGGTTGTCACGCTCTAATGAAATTAAATTGTCATATCCTTAGTACATCCTACTGATGATTGATGATGTAAGCAGAAAAGGCATAGCGTCTAAATAGATCTATTTCAAATTTTCAAAAGGAATTTGCAGAAAAATTCTACAGTCTGCACTCACCCTCTTCCTTATCAAAATGCATTTCTGTTGCCTTGATAAGTAGCACCCTTGTACAGAGTCACATGATTGTTAAGGTCTGCACTGGGCAAGTATAGGGATTCCTGACATGTCCAAAATAACTTGTCTCGTTCAGGATTTGACTTGGAGAGTCTCACTTCCTGCATTCAAACTCTTAACCAAAAGTGTGACAACCTGCCCCGAAAGTGGTGACAACCTGCCCCGAGTGCTGAATTTTTTTTAAATGTCCAATATGACATCAAGATTTCGAATGACATAGGTATATATTCACCAGATAGATTTAAGTTACTCCTGTACTGACTTTCATATACAATGGTTGTGTCCCTACTTGCTTTAAATAGAAATAGAGCATGTCTAAGTTCTACACAGTGAGACAACCTACCCCTGTGACAACCAGCCCCGGTCTCCCCTACCTTGACGCACCTCATTAATTTTTGTCATACTGTCCCCATCTTCCCTTGTAATTGCATGCACTGCAATCAAATTTGTGCTCTCTCATCTGATTTAAAAGTTAGCTGTTCTCCATTTTATCCTATGCAAACTACATCTGTTGCTCACAGCTTAGGGCAGAACCTTTAAGTATTTCCAATGCATATTGCATATCGTGTGGCGACGTGTGCAGCACTTGTACCACAGAGGAATATTCCTCTGTGCTTGTACCATCTCATTCTTCAGTTGAATGTTTCTTTATTCCATGACCAGCCATGTATTTTCCCAAATAACACCAAACCTGCCCAGGGAAATACCTACATGTAACTGTGCAGGGACAATAACTCCTATTTCCCTCAAAAGAAGTTGCCAACAGAAACCTCTTGTGTTAATGTACAGAATAGTAAAGTTTTGATGGAAATTGACTTGAAAATTGATATACATAAATTTGATTCATATGATATCAATGTTATCTCAATCAAGCCAATATATACACATGGCTGGTCAGGTGGTCATGGAATAAAAACATAACTTGGGTCAATACAAAACAATCCATGTAATAATATATAAATCATCCTCTTATTGATTTAACCCCGAATATACAATCGCCAAAGGCCGGTTTTGAATCCACGGATTCTTGTATTTATTTCATGCTCGCCAAATCCCGAATATTCATTCCAAAATCAAGCACCACCCTGTGTGTAAAGAGAAACCCCATCAGAAATTATCACAAGCAGAAATCATTTATTCCTAAACTGCCCAGATAATATTATTATTTATTTCACTGGAACTGAGCCAAAAATTCTTATTTAAAAAAAAATCCAAGCCCCCCCCCCTGGTATTGAATGGTCTCCCTCGAACTACCTTTCTATGTTTGTTTCAAGCAAAGTTATGTCACTTGTTGTTCAAAGAGTGTGAAAGATATGGCAAATCTTGGGATTGGCCATATCTTATGGCAGCCATATGGCTTATGACAATAGATGAATGTAATGTTACACTAAGTCTTGCTGCTTCATTGACTGAATTGTTTTATTGCTGCCAATTACCAAACCAGCAAGCAGGACACAGATGGAGGAAAGTCTGCTTTGTTGATTTCAGATCATATTGCGTGTTGCAACAGCAAACCTGTGTGTCTGCTGCCCTATCAAATTTTAGTTTTTCATACCAAATCATAGAAAAATATTAGATGTAACATGATCCATTTAGCTCAAATCAATAACAGACTATTGCCATGTATCATTTGCAAGGGCTTCCCAGCATTCTGATGATCAGGGCAGCTGAGGACTTACTCATATAATACCAGGGGAATGAAGCTAGAATGCCATGCTTCATTGACCATGGCTAAGAAAGAGTCAAAATAATACACTTAGCCTCAATAAATTCTGCCAATTTTTGTTCTGAATAAAGTTTACCTCACCTTTGGTTAGTTGCGTGACTTGCAGGTCTGACTGCTGTCTGTAAAGGTCATAAATTCTTCAAGTCCATTTTGAATCCATTGCTAGGTAAGCCATCAAGAACAGACTTGCAAGATCAGAAGTGGCCTGCAGAAAATTCCCAGGCACAGAAAACTAGATATATTCAATATCTGCCAAAAAAAATCCAGTTTCAGCTTCATCTGGTCCATTTTTGTATTTGAATCCTGGGGGATTTGAAGATTTGCTCCAATAATCCTGGCTAACTACTTATTTCCAACTGATTATTTCATAAATGATTGAGCCCTTACTGGGTCAAATATCATGAAAACATTGTCCACATTACTGCGCATGTCATGCTCCACTGATTGCTTTGACAAAGCATTCAATTGGTATCACTGATGAGGCATTTGCTGATCCTATTGTGATTGTTGGCTGTGCAAAACAGAAACAGCCACAAACAACTATCAAACCATTAAAAACTATCCAATTATCACAATAATACTGATCTGATAGAGAGTCAGGTCACAGAATATATTTCTTTTACAATTAATATATACAGGCTTTCTAACTACAATTTAAGGAAAAAATCCCAATTAATGCATTCAATATTTGTTGAACTATTTACCCACTTGCCTGAAATCACTTTTCCATCAATCTTATCTGCAAATTCGATAACATGTGATATTGATGTACTGTGTATTTTATTAATATTTCATATCATGTTTAAGAGGAGAATGTCCAGGTCCTTCTTTTACACCTTTACAAGTTGTGATATTGAGACAAAAAAAAAATTGATAGAAATGTATAGCCTGTCCTTATATCTTATTATAGCTTATATTGCATTGTTGAGTACTTGTAATGATTCAACTATCCTAAAGTAGGTGGCACCACCTCCTGGTGACCCTACTCATGGCAGCTTCTTTGATATCACATTCCCATTATCAAACCATTGATAACCTTTTTTCCTATCTAATTATTTAATTCTACTTTTGGCCTACAAGTACTTCTGATAGTCCTACAGTTAAGTGTATGACATATATATATATTTTTTTTTTTTTTTTGGACAGAGCAATATTGTTCTGAGAAGGTTATTTTATTTCAATGAGTTAGTCACAGTTTTATTCCACTCAGTCAGTTAGAATGTTTGGAACACAGTTGGTTGTCATGCACATTGATCACCAAACTGTTGAGCATGTTATTCACAGCTTCACTAAATCCTCAGGTTGAGGTGATCGAGTCCTCTTGAGGTGACAATTTATAATTTAGACAGTACATGGGTCAAAGGATTACCTTGACATTGGCCAACCACTTCCTCTAGGCTCTGTCAGACACGACTTATCCAGATTTCCTGATCAGTTATTTCGCTTGATATCTCCACAGAAAAACCCCAGAGTATAGTTTTGACACTTCTCACAGTTGAGGTAAGTTGTTAACTAAAGTATGCATTAGTGCATCTTTTTTATTGGTCAACTATCATTGCAAATTTTTGGCATTTAGTTAGAGGTTGTCAGGAGCTACAATCCCTGTTCCATATGTAAACAGAAGGATGGATCATTGATGAGAATTTCCGTGATCATTTGTCCGCAGTTGCTCACTTGTGCACTTTTTGTAAATGTTTGTTACACGTATATATATCGAAGTTGTCAGTTATTGCTTACAGTACAACTCAAAATAAAGTATGACTACCCCGTCAGGAAGGAAGTATCAACCATTACTTTACCCTTTCACACCTTTCGGCTCCCAAATCATTTCCTACTTTTACCTACTTTAAACCACCTTTTAAAATAACATTAAATCTACATTAAACCAACATCAATTCAAACTCCATTACCTCCATTGGGTTGGATTTCCTTGATTTTGTGCCCCTTTGCTAATTGCAATTACATTGCTGGCTGTCTTAATACAGTTCTTAATATAGGCTAAGGTTGTTGTGAGGAGTCAAAGGAGGGGTCAAAGGTAGTTGTAAGGAGATTTGGGGTGGAGAGGAGAAAGGAGGGCAAAATAGGTTAACAGATGGCTTTTGACAGGAAATGTTCTTACTTTATTTTGGATTTTACTGCAGTATATATGCCTGTTAATAGTTCTGGTACAATTGAATTTTTATTTTAAGTCTATGGTCAACTTCGTGACAAAACCATTCAGGTGATGACATAATACGAACTTTTCATAGGATTGATTTTTTTTTTATTGATTGACTTATTTATTTGCTCTTGGTGAGACAATATATAGGTTAGGTAGATATATAGGACGGGCGATAAGACTACAGTGACTTTAGAAGTCATATCATAGTAGGCTAATTTATACACTGAAAAACAGCTGCATCTCATTAAGCCTGAGAAAACTGTTCGTCTGCAATCACAATTAACCACATATTATGTCATCATGCGGCATCCTGAGACCAAAATTGTTTGCTGTCGCAGAAAATTTCCATCTACACGTACCTTTAATCGCATCTCTTTCCCCCCAAGGAGAAAAACCTATTAATATCTGCATGGTGACATGGTCCCACAACCATACACGTGGAATTCACAGTTACATTGGTGCAGTCCACTGAACTGAGGTTCGAACCAGGTGATTACAACAAAAGTCCATGCTAAACAAGATAATCCAGCTTGCTAGTTAATGCCAAACAATGCTAAACAAGATAATCCAGCTTGCTATTTTGTAACAGGGCCCCTTAAAACACTGTCAGAGCATAAGAATATATGACAGAGCCAGGGAGTATTTGCCCAAGAATTTATGATTGGAACATTTGAGCATCCATTTATCCACATGGAATTGTTCATGGGTTATATCTATATTGCATGGGATATCTATTATTTGGAATGGCTAACAGAACAGATCGTAGGACACTAATTAACAAGAAAATGTAAGAGAAATTCTCCTCTGGCCATTTCAACACAGAATTTTTTGCCAACTCACAGTGAAACTTAGAAGGCTGTTAGTCAAATATCAAAGTTGTTTTAGTTAAGATTACACTTTGCCTAAGTGGTATTCTATAGCTGACAGAAATTTGATTTTATATGGTTTGACTTGAAACATGTAATTTCTCCAGGCCAATGTTTTCAACAAACAGGAAGTCATCTACAGCATGCACAGTGCTGCCACATTGTTGCACCATGGTGGTGAGAGGAAATTTATTCTTTGTGAAACTAATGAAGCTTCATTGTACAGCAATGGCTTATGGATCAGTGAATGCTAACACAGAGGACTTTGACGATGTCCTTGCATTAATTGTGTCAATTCCTTACACCTTATACAGCAGTCTATGCTTGAACAATTACTCCTGTTGTTATGACATGGAATAGGATTTCTAATTAGAAGGCCCAATTTAGCAGGAGGCATCTTAACTAACCATTGTCTGATTTCATCTTGTGATAATGGAACCTCTTGTGATCACAAAGCTAATGATAGTAACCTTGAACTCTGGTGACCTCCATATCCCCCCCCTTTCAATCTATATAGATTCTGATTCAGATTCAGGTGCACATTAATTATGCACATAGCGGAAGTGGCTAGGGGAGACCAATTAATATCATGGGGGGGTTGAATTTTTTTTAATAAATGATTTCTAATACAGTTTCTGAGAAATAATAAATAGGACAGCGGGAGTCCTCAATGTTTGACATTGTGCACATTTACGAAGTGTGACAGATCTTTTACCAGGTCACCTGAAGCATTGGTATTATATCCGCAAAATCAGTTCAAGTTCCTGTTGATTAATAATGCATTTGGGCAATGCCGTAAAGTCTGATTCACAAATTTGACACTTCAGCATCTTGTGCAGCCCTAATATTACATCTCAGCTATTTGTAGCTGTCAGTGTCGAAAATATCATCCGAAACCCTAAATCCTCCCTTGTATTTTCAATTTCACCTATCTTAATCACTATAAAACTCATTTTTAACCAACCCAACGGGATGTTGATGGATAGCCCTTGATGTCAACTCTCATTTGGCAGCTTTATATCCATGCTACTACAACTGTCAACCCTCCAAAAGCTAAATAAATATTACTCTCAGTGTTGATAATCTCCTGAGAAACACAAAATCCTCTCCGTGTATTTCAATTTCACCTATCCATATCACTAGAAAACTAATTTTAACCAACCCAAATGGATGTGGATGGATACCCCTTCATGTCAGCTTTCAAGTTTCATGTTACTACAATTGTCAACCCTCCAAAGCTAAATAAATGTTGCTGTCGAAATTTCCTCCAATCCACTAAATTGACTCATTCTGTACTGGAAAGAAACCATTTTGAGGCCACAGCACAATAACTTGTCTGAATTGTATATGCTAAGGGTTGATGTAGTCATAATTCAACTTTGTAATTGTCACATTTGTGTTCATTGGATGTAAAAACATCAAAATACACCTTCCACTTGGTGCCCTCGTGCAATCAAAGGCCAAATTATTGTAAAATAAAGGAAATTGGCGGCCATTTTGTTTCATGCTAATTAGGGGGGTTAAGGAGTCATAATTCAACTTTGGAGTCATCAAATTTGAACTCAGCAGGTAAAAAATCATCAAAATACACCTTTTACTTGTTGTCCTAGTGCAAGTGAAGCCAAATTATCACTTAACAAAGGAAATTGGCGGCCATCTTGTTTTATGCTAATTAGGGGTTAAGGTGTCATAATTCAACTTTGTAGTCACCAAATTTGAACTCAGCAGGTCAAAAAACATCAAAGTACACCTTTTAAAGCCAAATTATCACGAAACAAAGGATATCGGCGGCCATCTTGTTTTATGCTAATTAGGGGGTGAAGGAGTCATATTTCAGCTTGGCAACAGCAAAATTTGAAATCTACAGAAAATTTTACATAAGAATCAACTTGTTGCCTGCTTCTACTAAAAAATGCCTTGGGCACCTTAAATAAGCCCTTTTCCTGGAAAAGTGACCTGACTATTATGGATATCGATGGAAAATGAACAGACATTAGTCCAGGATATGCCTTGGATGCAAAGCTAACCAGATGCAAAGCTAACCAGATGCAAAGCTAACCGGATGCAAAGCTAACCGGATGCAAAGCTAGCCGCATGCAAAGCTAGCCGCATGCAAAGCTACCCGGATGCAAAGCTACCCGGATGCAAAGCTACCCGGAAGCGAAGCTACCCCAGATTACTTAGCACAACTACTGATTAAGTTAGTAATGTGACAATGTCAAAATTCCTCAGGCAAAACTAAATGAAGTTTGTCAAAAGTTAGTCAATTAACTGTAAATTAGTCGGCCAAGAGGTGCAACTGGACTAATTAACTTAGTCATGTTACTAAACTCATTGACAACCTTAGTCATAAGTTAGTTGATTTACTAATCATATTAATCATGTTCCCTAGTCAATCCACTAATTACATTTGTTGTATATTATATATTGTGCCGCAAGACCTGAACAACCTTCTGGTGAAAACGTTGATTCTATTTGCCTACTGCAAATGCTGAACTTGTAAATAATTTAGACATCTGTGACTCAGAAAATCTCTTAATTCAAATTGGCATTAGATCGATTACGCATCACAAATAAAAGTAAAGGTTATTCAACTTGAGTGACGCTCCAACAGCCATTGTTGTCGTTTTTGTTGTTTCACTAATCACATTTAAATTGGTGCCATGTTTGGACTCAGTTGACCTGAGATTGGAGACAGGTTATAACAACAAACAGTCCATGCCAGACAATCTGAAGAGGATAATCCAGTCTAGCTATTCTGTAAAGAGGAACATTTTTTTAGTCAGAGCAGAATGATATGTTGCACAACCAGGGACTGATTGCCTAAGATTTATTTATCTGCGTACACTTCATCATCTATGGCACTATTCATTGATTATACCTTCATTGCATATATCTGGACTCCGAAGAGGACTACCGCATTTTTTAATACCTTACAAGTGGACAATTAATTTTAAATTCTCCCATTCAACACATAAGAATATTGCCAACTCAACTGGAAACTGTTGAGGCACTAAATTAAATATTATTATGTTTCAAGGCTACACTTCACTGTGTACCGCCATTCTCCAGTGGTCATCGGTTCCCTGCCAGCGCTCATGATACTTTGCACACGGGGAAATGCACAAACGAGGGTGTTATCTATTACATATTCCTCATTATATGGTGGATGACTGGCCAATACTACCGTGAAACAAACACTCAAAGGTATAAACATTGCATAAGTAATAGATAATGCCCGCGTTAGTGATTATATGCAATACATACAAGGGCTTTAGCCCGAGGATTATTGCATATCAGTACAAACAAGGGTGTTATTTAACTTATACCACTAAGTACAAAATCAGTTTAAATCATTTTTTGGCAGTTAAATCCTTCTTGTTTGACAACATCTCGTATTTGTTGCAAATTCAAGTTCCTCAGTTAATTTGCAGGTTGGCAGCCCAGAAGGCAACAGGTCAGTATTCTTTGTTCTGAGGAAATAACACAATGCATCAATTTTGTAGCTACTAGATAGATAGATAGATAGATAGATAGATAGATAGATAGATAGATAGATAGATAGATAGATAGATAGATAGATAGATAGATAGAATAGAATATATTAATTTCATAGATTAATTTTATAGATAGATAGAACTTTTCTGTCAAGTGACCTAAAATTTGATCATTATTTCAGATATTAGTATAAAAAGGGTGCATACAGCCTTTTTATTCAGACCAGTTACACTTTATATAATCTTCCTCTTGTTTGCTGTCAGTGATCAGTTGTAATCCTTTGTTGGTCAGTTTTGTTTCAGTGTTTCCTTCAATTTTGTCAACTTGCAGTCAGCCAAGCATGCAATATCATGGTCAGGTGTATGAGCTGTGATATGCATTATATCAGAGCGAAATCCTGCCATCTGATTGGCCAAAAAAATCAAACAGTGGTATATTAAGTGGATAACAAAGAATGTGATATTTATTGCAGTGAAATTCAAATACTTTTCATTTTTGCACCTTCAAAATGTCTGTAAACAGTATAATCTAGGACTTGCCTAACATTAAGTGGATTCTATTTGACATGTGCCTATATTAGGCTATTCAATAATGTATGGTAGGTCTATCTAAGAAAACATCATATTGGCAGATGCAGTGCAGCACATGTATTGCAAACACCCTAGTAATCTACTATGTCTTAGACAGGAAGTTGATGTCATAGCTAAACAAGAAAAGTACCCTTAAAAAGGGTACTGTATCGATCTTATCATTAACCTGAGGGTATGTGGCATGTAATAAAAGGTTTTAATGTCTTAAAGTAGGCATTTCTATGAAATAAATACCCTTAGAAAAACTCCAAAGTCCCTCTCCTTGTTTCATGAAAATATTACATAGCCAAGGATGTGTAAAACAAAAAATTCTGTTATGTAAAACTACCTGTTTAGTTTATTAATTGCTACATGTATAGTGTACATGACTACATGTTTTACAGTACTAATAGTGTGTGATGTCAGACCTGAAAAATACCCCCCCCCCCCACAAAAAAAATCATGAATCTGCCGCTGGTTTGCTGTGTTCACTGGAACCTTGCATCATTGCAGAGTCATGCGCCGAAGAGGTTTTTGCGAAGTTAATATTGCAAATAGAGCAAAATGAATAAGTGAATTGAATTCGGAGGAGTTTAATTGATATATGCAGGTTTTTTTAATTTTGAAAATCGGATGTTTATTAAGGTTTTTAGGCCAAGTTTTGCATTGAAAATGATGTACACAATCTTTGGTGACGTTTTACACGGAAAAAATATCGCCAGAGAAATTCCTTATCTTGTAGAATCGATGAACTGTTAAGAATACTTATATATAAGTTTTTTTATAGGTTAAGACATCGATACAAAAATAAATAAATGAATAGGCTCAGACTCAGACTCCGATTCAGTTTATTTTGCCTTTAAAAAAATCAAAGTAACATTAAATAAAACATAATATTAATAAACATAATTAGGCAGATGAATTTTTCAAGGTCCAGCGATCCTATAAACAGTTGGAGGTAGAACAAAATGCAAAATGTCATGTATGACACAGAAAAATGTGCAAAAAAGCCAATCTTCAAAAATGTTTAATCATTAGCAAATGTTGCTCCTTCTACATGTAAATTCTCAAATCGAGCTGATTTCATTCAGTAACATATTTTCAGATCTCCTCAGGGGATTTTTCCCGGGGTCGGTCAGTGGAATGAAAAAAAAATGCTGCAATCTCAATTTTTTTCAAAATTGTGCATAAGTTCCATACTTTTTTCTGAAAGGCAGAAAATCTGTTTGGCCGGTCGATCTGAGAAGCTAAATGCTTTTCAGCAGTAAAAGGTGGAAGGGTCTTTATGGCAGTATAAGGTAGATGTTATACATATAGGCCACCTGGGAACATTCTATTGCTGCCTTTTTGCCAACCCTGTTGACACTACCAGTACCAATCTTCCTTTTTTTTGCAATCCAGAAGGAAATTTGTATCAAATGTCAGTTCTTTGAATCTCATGCATTCATTCATCTTCAATCAATTATGCCTCAGTCTTTACACATGATATGCTCTTTCTTATTCATATCTTTGATTTAAGACTACAATACAATGTATAATGTGGGAAATTATGGGAAGTTTTTTATTCTGAAGTAATGGGATACTGAAAAGGAGAAATATATCTTTGATTATTCATCTAGACTACAGAACAGCGGAAGTGTAGGCCTCTTACATTATTTATAAATATTACTAAGGTATATAATTATGACGGTATTGTCTGTTCAATGAAATTTGCGTTTTATTGTTGTGGTTGTTGCAGTACCTGAGTTTTTGTGGGGTTTTTTTGTGTGTCTAAATATTGCTGTTTTTTTTGGGTTTTTTTTGGTTTTTTCTTCAGGTCTCACATTCTTTGAATGCGGAGACTGTGGTAAGTTGTGCCACAGGGTAAGTTGTGCCACCTACTGTTGGGATGAAATGAAGAACTGGACAAGGAAGGCAATGCAAACCATTACAAAATTAATACCAAATGATGTTGACCTAGTGTGTAATTACACACCATGAAAACAACTGGAAAAATTTAATGCTACGCTACGAAAAGCTACACGCAAAAATTCGATTTTGTTGCTGAAAACTTGAAGTGCCGAGGACTGACATTCTGGTTTCTCAGTCATTTGGTATTAATTTTGTAATAAGATGAGGTCCCTATGGTAGCATAGAGCTAGGAGGTATACATATATATATATGTAGGACTGACGTGTTTTATTGTTGTGGTTGTTGTGGGTTTTTTTTTGTGTGTCTAAATATAGGTCAAGGTCTATCAGACATGGTGGATGCATTTTTGTGTGGCTGCAAGGTTGTGATTATATATTTGGATATTACATGGAAATACAAGCTATTTGTACTTTAACTTGTTAATGGACTTAAACAGGATATTCCTTGGTTCGAGAGGACATCATTTTTTGATGCGCTAACTTCAGGTTAAGTGACTTTTTATGAAGTTTTATTGCTGAAATTGCCCAATTCCCCTATTTTCGTCCAGGGATTAGTAAAGGAGGGTTCATTCAGTCGTGACAAAGACATTCAGTTATTTCTTCTGCACCAATAAGGTGTGACATATTGTGACACACAATGGCAAGCAGAAGGACACAACCGGTAATCCGTTGCTGTTTATGTGCAACTGTGTTTCACATGGAATGTGTTGGACTCAAACCAGAGGATGACAGGGTTTGGCCATGTGAAAATTGTAGAACTGTTTCAAAAGATTTAAAACAGCTACAAACACAACTTCAACTCAATGCCACTGCAATCAATGCTCTGAGTACTACAAACAATTATCTTCAAAATTCCTTAGAAGATTATAAAGGGCAGCTCAAGACAAAAACAGAGCAATGTGACCAGCTGATGAAGGAGTTGAATGACCTCAAATGTCAACTTGCAAAGAAAACAGCTGATTCCAGTCCCATGCAGTGGCAGAATTTTCGAAGTCAAAAGTCTGTTGTCATTGGAGACTCACTGTTAAGGGATGTGGATGAGGACAAGCTTTGCAACACAAGTGTATTCTCCATCAAGGGTGGTAAAATAAAAGACGCTGCCCAGAAGGTGACCGAAGATATCCAAGGCCCTCTTAAGCAAGTGTTTCTTTGCATTGGAACAAATGATTGCTTATCATCAGGGACTGATATAGAAACAACTGCTAACACCTACAAGGACATGGTTATCAGTCTAAAAGAAGTAGTGCCCTCTTCTGCTGATGTGGTTATTTCCAGCATACCTCCAAGGAGGGATGATCCAACCAAGCAAACCACCGTTGAAGCTTTGAATATCGCTCTTGAAAATGTTGCCAAGGATGCTGGGGCAACATATATAGACAATGACAAGTCATTCAAACTTGCTGATGGAGATATCAATGATGGGTATCTTCATCAAGATGGGCTCCACCTGTCCAAGCAAGGTGTAAACAGACTGGTCAAAAATCTTAAACTCAATGTTAAGTTGGCAAATAAAGATGACATAACCAAAGGTGTCAGAAGAGGTCCAACAAGGTATCCCAGTCACCAGCAGCACAATCCCAGCCGCCAGCAGCCGAATCATCAACCACAGAAGAGATACTTCCATGGTCGAGATCAAAGGCAAGAACTTACTGGAGATTACCATGAAGGATGTTACAACTGTGGTGAATTCAATCATGATACATGAACTTGCAGACATGGCAAGCGTATTCAGTGTCATGCATGCAAATATTTTGGCTACAAATCAAAATACTGCAATTATGCTTAGAGAGTAGGCCAAGAAGAGTGTGCCTTCTCTCAACAAAGTTTGAGTTTTCCTCCACGTTAAGATATGACCAGGCCAACATGCAATAATAAAACACTTAAAATTGCCTGCTTAAATATTCGAAGTCTTGTGCCAAAATTTGGAGAATTCCGACATCTTCTCCTGCAATATGACTATGACATATTCGGCCTAAATGAAACTTGGCTGAGTGATGCGATTCCTGATGAAGAAATAGCAGTTCCTGGTTATGATATCTTGCGTAAGGATAGAAACCGTCAAGGAGGCGGCGTCTGTCTGTATGTAAGAAGTAGCCTATGCTTCAGTCAACTTGATGACTCATTTCCTGATACAGAGAACATTTGGATTCGATGTCAACATGGTCGTGAAGTTCTGAACCTTGCTGTTATGTACAGGCCACCCAGTGCCAGTCAGTCCTATTATGAAAGCATCCTAAATCAGATTGAAGTGCGAAACAGTACTGGCGAGAACATGCTGGTAATGGGTGACCTAAATTTTGACTACAAGTTTGAATCTGATTTGGGTACCAATCCCATCCACTACATTGAAAGTGCCTATGAGATGCAACAACTTGTTCTGTCACCGATGAGAGTGACGACAACTACATCGAGTCTGATTGATGTGATACTTTCAAATTGCCCAGAGTCTCATAAATCAAGCAAAGTCATCAACTTATCATTAAGTGACCATTATCTGATATGTACTGAGTTGATGTGGTCAAATAAGGTTGATCGTCATAAGCACAATATGGTCAGATACAGAGACTTCAAGAATTTTGACCGAAGTTCTTTTTTACAAGAACTAAGAAACACTGACTCTGTTGTAAATACAGATTTTAATCATGATTTTGTAAGTGTAAAATGGGAATGTTTTAGAAATGATTTTATCAAAATATGTGATAAACATGCACCATTTACTACCAGACGACTTAAAAATCGTTCCAATCCATGGATAAACAGTGACATTGTAAAAGAGATGTACAAACGTGATCACACCAAGGAAAAGGCGGTAAAAACAAAAGACTCCCAATTGATGAATGAATATAAAAGTCTCAGGAACAAGGTCTATCGAATGATTGCAAAAGCAAAAAAAGACTACTATGAAAATGAACTTAAAACAAATGCTGGTAATCCAAAAAAAATATGGAAACTTGTTAGTAATTTTGCAAATGGTAAAAGAAGTTGTGATTATCCTGCTGATGTCACTTCTGATGAGTTCAACGAATATTTTGCTTCTGTTGGTGAAACTGTATCTAATTTGTCAAATAGTAACAGCAGAATGTCCGATTTCAAAGGTTGTAAAGGTCCTTCAAGTGATGTTGAATTTAAATTTCAAAATATGCAATGTATGTCTGTTTGTAAACATTTGATGAAACTTGACGATAAAACCTCTCTTGATGTCCTAGGTATGGATGGCAAGTTATTACGAATTTCTGCTGAGGTCATTGCTCCTGTTCTTACTAAAATGTTTAATTCATGTATTATATCAATGAAGTATTAAATGATTGGAAGTATGCAAGAGTAACACCTATGTACAAAGGTAAAGGTGACAAAAACGAGCGGGGCAATTACCGCCCAATATCATGTATATCTCATATTGCAAAAATATTTGAAAGAGAAATCCAAATTCAACTTATGTCTTTCTTACTGTAAATGATTATGTGTCAATTGATCAATCTGCGTACAGAAAGAACCATAACACACAAACATATTTGCATCGTGTGATTGATGATTGGTTGGATAATGTTGGAGATAATGTATTTACAGGTGTTTGTTTGTTAGATATTCAAAAATGTTTTGATTCCATTGACCATGTACTTCTTATTGAAAAGTTAACCCACTATGGCGTATGTGGTAATGAAAGTATGTTCTTTAATTCATATCTCTCAGAAAGAAAACAAATTGTAAGATGTAAAGATTATGTGTCTAGTGAAAAAACTATTAAGTCTGGAGTTCCTCAGGGCTCAGTTCTAGGCCCCATATTATTTATGCTTTTTGTGAATGATCTTAGCCAACATATTCATTTAGGGTCAGCCAATCTTTATGCTGATGATTGTATTATTTATTGTACTGGTTCTTCGGTAAATGAAGTCAATGTTAATTTGCAAAAATGTATTGATGATGTTAGCCTTTGGTATGCTGGAAATAAGCTAGTACTGAATGCAGAGAAGTCAAATAGTATGCTTATAACTTCCAAGCATAAATTTCAATCGATTCCAGAAAATGTTCTTGATGTTAGGTTAAATGACACCCTTGTACAACAAGTAAAAGTAACTGATTACCTTGGTATTAAAATAGAACAAAGTTTGTCATGGAATTTACATATTGCTAAAGTCTGTACTCAACTAACTAAAAAAGCAGGTATGTTGTCTAGGATTCGAAAGTCAACTCCATACAGTATCATGTGTAAAATTTATATGTCAAGTGTCCAACCCTCAATTGATTATGCGTTAAGTGTTTGGGGTAATACTACAAATGTCAATATCGATAAGGTTCAAAGAATACAAAACTATGCAGATAGGGTTATAACAAATCAGTTTGATTATATAAATGTTCCAGGTTTGGATATTGTAAAGAGTTTAGGGTGGATGAATGGACAAAGGTTTCAAAATTATAATATATATATTTAAGTTTATTCATGGACTTGCTCCACACTACCAAACAAATAATATTATAATGGAGTTTGAAGTTACTTCTCGTATCACTAGATCTCATGACAGTATAAATGTTTATGTACCAATTATTGAGAATATGTCTCAAACTAGGTCTTTTACATGTAGCCTACCGCAGGTGTTTTATGGAACAATTTACCAAATGATCTCAAGACTGTTACTAATATAAATACGTTTAAGACAAATTTAAAAAGATTTATCCATGGTGCTTAGATGTATTTATGTTTTTATTGTGTTTACACATGTTTTTTAAAATTTAATTTATCATTGTTTTTAATTTTTATTTTTTCATTTTTATTTTTATGCAGGACCAACTTGAAAAACAGTTTTACTGAATGTTGTTTATCCTGTAATGTAAATATATTACATAAATAAATAAATAAATAAATATGTAGACATCTGTGTTGTAAGATTTTATCTCGTATTGTTGGTTTATTTTTGACAAACTGTTTTATCCAGAAAATCAATTTGGGGTGAGTTTTGCCGTTTGCATGGATTTGGGTGAGTAATGCCAATTGTATGACATAGGATTTTATTTTGTTTCCATTTATTTTCGTTTACATTTTATGCAAAGCCTAAACATCTTCTTCTTCTTCCAGTGAAGCCCAGTCCACCATCTTGTGTTTTATCGGGCCTTGTGTGCACTGCTTGTACAGGTGCTTGTGGAGATAAAATCAGTCCACTTTAAAATCTTATGCAGTGTCGTGTTAAAATCGGAAGTGAGAGGCACATTATATAAGGTCAGTGATCTGAGAATGGCTGTTTTAAATATATCTAAGTTATCGCTATTGATTATTGTATTAGGAATTAGGATTGGCCGGGTGAACATGTTGCTCAAGAGGAACATGTGCTAAAAGTGTTAAATATCTCTTTTATGCTGTATATTTAATCTGGTCCATTTGGTAACAAAATTTTTTGCCCTCTGGAAAAAATTAGTCATGAACGCAGAATCATAGAAGGTTAAAATTTATCTACGTGTACGTTCATTCATAATAGAACAATATCATATCCTTTACACGTTGGTTGATATCGAATGGGGATTTCTTACATTCTGGGACAAATTGTCTGTTTCGTCTTTCTGGGTGTTAGAACTTTCTGTTCTGGCAAGATACTTCACAAAAAAGATGAAACCTGAATTCCTCCTCTTCAATCAATGATGGCCACCTGTGATCAGCTGGGGGTGTTCCATACTGATCGCGTGATGAGTGACGTCACTAGTCAGGAGGGAAATCTTCTATAAAGCTGTGGTGCACTTCCAAATATTGTGATGGTCGAATTTACTTTCATTGAAGTCCTATACTGTATTCCAATTAGACAGAAAAGACAACGGGATGTGTAGGCCTACAGTGAGTATGCCCCAGCAGTGACACTTTGCTTAGAAGGAGCCTGTATAGTAACCGTTTACTTCAAAGAAGCTTTTTGGATATATATATATATATTTGCAAGGATGTTTGTTATATCTTAATTTTTATGTTCTGTATTCTTCTCTGGACTATTTATTGGATACATATTTTCAATCGTTGGATCTTTTTATAGCGGAGTCAAGGTTTGTTAAAATCATATTTTGTCTAAATTGTCTTGTGGATATTTCAGCACCAGGAACCTTTCATATATATATATATGCAATTATCAAGTGAATGAGCTTTGGCTGCATAAAATATCATCTTACGAGTTATGTTTGTTTAATCATAAAACTTAATGGAAACGTCATTCACGGTATTGAACCTCATGAATGTCAGGTCGCGGAAGAGTAGGCCTACAATACCAGTCCGAAGGATGATTGTTTATTTTGGAGTAGACGTGACAGCAATGAGGTTTATTGACGTGAAAGACACTCTCATAATGTTTTATTTTTATCCCACAATAAAAATAAACCTCGAGTTAAGAAAAAGCGTCTTTTGAATGGTCAAAGAATATCATAACTTCACAAAGTTCACGATCACAAAAACGTTTCACGTGCAAAATGACAACCCAAAGTAATTCTTGCAAGTGATTTTGTTGAGGATGTTTAGCATTGATGCAATGGAACAATATCAAGCGCTTCACTTAGTTACAGGCAGCACTGTACATTATGTAAAGCCCCAATAATCCACCAAACTGTCTCCAGTCTTTTTATTCATAAGACGTTATTTTTTAAGGTGCGAACTACAAGACAAATACAGCAACCACTTTTGCCACATACTGTGTTTAGCAAATTAAATTTTAGAAACTTTCCTTCAAATCAATGTTTGTTTATTGGCGTTTATTGTTAATTCATTTTGGAGATGTCTAAAACCTAAAAGTGAATGTCAATTTATTGAACCATCTGTCAAGACTATTATAATATGTGTCGCCTGGCCTACAAACAATTTTTATAGTTATTTTCTGTTTGAAACAAGACACATTGTTTGCAAATAATGAACACATTCACCGCTGTTTAGCCTGAATATATAAATAAGTTCAATAAATGAAGAACCTTAATGTTTATTGTTTAATGAAATTGACCACCTGCTGTGGAGCTACTCATATGAATTGATTTCTGTATGTAAAATACAAAAGAAGTTTACATGCATAAATATTTTTTTTTAAGTTTGTTTGTTTGTGTTTTACGCATAGAAATACATAGAACGGACATGAGGCTCTGGCAGATGAAGCAACCAAATCCACCATCTTGGAACTGCCCTGTATCCTGACACAATGGTACCATGACGTAACCAATAATAGTGATGTCACTTATAACAATGGCATGACGTCAGATCATAATTAGTCTATTGTGACGTCATGTCTCAGGGCAGTTCCAATATGGCGGATTTGGTGACCTCATCTTGAGGTGGCTTCATACAGCCTCATGTCCGTTCTATGTATTTCTATGGTTTTACGCCTCTGCAGCACCTTAGTGGGCTATATCGAGGCAGGCGATCGCCGTATGATGATGAGATGAGAAGACTGTGAGTCTGGCACATACCCTATTAATTCAGGGATGCCCAGGGTCTTTCAGTTGCCCCAGCATAGAATACTGAATACAACCCGCCTCCATTTAATGTACCATGGGCTCGAACTAAAGTGAGTTCCCAGGGTGAGATTTGAACCCACGCCCTCAAGGCCAGTTGACAAGCGCACTTTATTTTTTTAAGTAGCGTAGAGTGAAGTTGCATATCCAAATGTGTGGAAATTTTGGGTTTGCCCTTTTTGTCTAACCATCCCTGCTACCAGCGTTTACTTGGTGCACTTTTGGTTCTTTCGAGTCTATACAGTCACTTATCACTTTGTGCAATAGATCTAATGTTAATTTCATGCATTCAATATTTAAGATTAAGCTTAATGAAACCAACTGACGTTTTAGCAAAATCTTTAGAATGGACATTCAGTTTTAACCCTCTTAAATTGTTGAGTTTCTGGTGTAGTAAAACGTGTGCATCTGTGTCTATTGCTTACCACAGGCTAATATTAAATAGTTACTATTACCAGGTACAAATGGATTTCCTGACAATAATGACTGAATCAGACTGATTGCCTGTTAATAGGACTGCCAAGAACACAGGGGTGGCTAAATATGTCTGTCCATTACCTTCTGGTTGTTCTGTAGATGGACAGCAATGATAATACAGCATTAATTAATCTTCCTTGGAATAGTAGACACAGTTCAGTCATTACAATGCCATGGGGCTCCCTTGGGCACCCTTAGGCACCCCTTGGGGGATTATGTAGACTGGTAATTCTTAATGCATCATTCACAGTCAGGAACTCATCATTTTGTTAGTCAGAGATAATTAAAACTAAATTAGTCCAGACAAAATTGATTTTCAGTGTCTCGGATATACTGACCCAAACGATTTTATGCCAATTAAAAGAAGAAACTTACCCACTGTTTCATTTACTTTGACATATTTTAATTTATTAATAAATATTAGACAAATTAAACACTGATCGTGTAGAAAAGACTGGTGCTGCCCTCTAACAACTCCAGTGACTAACTACCTTTTACTACTCTGTTCTTCAGTTCCTTGCGACTGCAAGATGGCAGCACTAGTACCCTTATTACCACGTGATCAGCGTGCCTGCTTTAGGGCTTCAAGAAGATCAGAGAAGCTAATAATTAACTACATGCGGCCTTACAGATATATATTAATCTGTACTGTATCATTTTCTTGCAGCTATTCAACTGCTGGATGTCCTTCTGATGACATCAAAGACAGACGCTTGAGTCAAAGGTCTGTTCGGTGAAAGAAGTCACATACTCACACAAGGAGCGCGGACCAATACTTGTGAAGACGTAAAGAAACAAATTATGGATTTTTCTTCCTCGTTTCATCAGCATCTCCTAATGAGCATCAAATTGTCGCCATTCGGGTTGGCTTCATCGCTATAACTGAACAAAACCAATTTGTGTTTAAAGACTGGCTGCGCAAAGAGACTTGTACATCTTTGGGTATTACTTGTCACTAAAGTATAACGAACTCTTCATAATCCTTTATCCTTTCATCCTTGGGATAAGAGACAGATAGATATATACTTTTTAAGAGATAGACAGATATTTTTCTTCTTGGAAAAGCACATAAATTTTACGGATTATAACGAAACGTGATTATTTGCAAGTAACAACAAGAAAAGATGCAACAGAGTTAGGAAAACTATTTAAAGTTGCATCTCGATTTTCTACACTGACATCTTGTGTCTTTGCAAGTCTCTGGGCAGCTGAAATGGAGAACGTACTGATATCATCTTTATTTACGCTTCTGATTTTCGACAAACGGTTCTTCGGAGATTCCGCCATAATCCCGGGAGGAGGAGGAGCAGTGAACGGAACCAACTTGACTTTGGGATTCCTTGTTCCTTGGAGTCAGGAATGGGAAGCAGGGGGAAATCTAGCATCTGGAATAATTTTAGGAATCGAGGAAATATACCACAGAGATATTTTACCTGGATATAATGTCTGGTTCGATTATGGCGACACCTACTGTAAACCTCGACAAGCGATGAAGATGTCCGTCCAAATTTGGCAGTAAGTTCACTGCACCTTTTTCATTTATTCAAGTTAAGTTTTTGAAGCATTGACAGAGGAAATAATTCTGAAATGAGACGTTTTATATTATTATCCAGTAGGCCTATTATAACATTTATTTTGTCACATTCAGGTAACATGAAACAAATTTAGAATATTGAATTTTTTATTTGCATTGTAATAAAAGGTATACCTTATTGGGCTAATTCTCAAGAAAGAGATACCTTTTCCAACACTGCTAGCTTCACTAATCAATATCTGTGAAAATATAATGAAAATCTTTTGAATGTCTTCTCTACCAACTATCTATCTATCTCTCTATCTACAATTCTACGTGTATCTATCTATCTATCTATCTATCTATCTATCTATCTATCTATCTGTGAATTTAACTGTCATTTCTCCGTCAATCAATCTATAAATTTATATATCTAGGCTATCTGTCAATTTATCAATTTAATTGATCTATCTCTGTATGACGTTTCTGTTGTCAGGATATCCGCCAGTTTTCTATCAATCTATCTTTTTATCTAAATATCTATCTGTCTGCCTCTCTGTTTGTCTATTAATCAATTTATCTTTCCAGCTGTTTCTACCTTGACTTTATCTATCTATCTATCTATCTATCTATCTATCTATCTATCTATCTATCTATCTATCTATATATCTTTCAACCTGTCTAGCTGTCTGTCTGTCAATCTGTCTGTCTCTTTATTTTTAATTTGTCTATTAATTGAAATATCGATCCGTCTATTTATCAATTTAAACTATCTATCTCTGCCAAATTTCTGTCATTCTATGTTTTCTATCTATATACAATGTATCTCTATATCCGTCTGTCTCTGTCTTTCTATAAATCAATTTATCTTTCCAACTGTTTTCACCTTGGCTTCATCTATCTATCTATCTATCTATCTATCTATCTAGCTATCTATCTATCTATCTATCTATCTATCTATCTATCTATCTATCTATCTATCTATCTATCTATCTATCTATCTATCTATCTATCTATCTATCTATCTATCTATCTATCTATCTATCTATCTATCTATCTGTCTGTCTGTCTGTGAATCGATATATCTGTATGTCGATCTTTATCTTTTTGACTCCTTCAAACTTCTCATTATCGCCCTGCATGGCCATTTTACCAACAGTTCAAGCAAATGGCAAACATGCGAAGATGCAATCACCTAGTTCTCCAGCCGCACTTATGAGTGATTCTTCTGCAAGTCGACAGTAATGGTGTCACACTTGGCTCCTTTTGAACTAGTTATACGCTGAAAAACAGGGTGTGCCTGGCTCAGACGATACTTTTACAATAATATACACTACCGGCCAAAAGTTTGGAAACAGCAAGCATGCTGCTTGTCATTGCATTAGTGTAATATCAAACAGTTTCTGGGTGCTTGGGTTTTAATTTGAAAATGTTGAAATATACCTTTATTCGGTATGAATAACATTATTAAAGATACATTTGTAAAAATATTGTTTCATTTCCAAGGTTTCTCTAAAAAAAAATAGGGGTTTGTATAAGTGGGTAAGCCTTGGCTATGGATATTTGATTGAGAAGCGTGTCCTATTGTTTTGACCCATCTGTATGCCTATTTCAAATAGCAATGGAGGAAATTGTTCGCCACTCATACAGAAACTTCCTACACAATCCCACTGAATATTATGATATTATTTCTTCTGATAGGACGAGAAACCATGCAGCCACAAGCAGATTTGTGTAACACCAAGCCAATGGCGGGCAACATAGCCTACTGTTTCCAAACTTTTGGCCTGCAGAGTATACATGTCCAATCTTTTCATGGTCTGAACCAGGCAACAGTTTGGATTGTTTTAGAATACCAATCAACTTGATTATTCCATTCTATTAATAGTCTGGTTTGATTATTCCATTCTATTAGTAGTCTGGTTTAATTATTCCATTCTATTAATAGTCTGGTTTCATTATTCCGTTCTATTAATAGTCTGGTGTAAATTATTAATAGAATGGAACAATTAAGTTGTTTGACACATTGAACATTTCAATTGTGAGACGATCAAAATATTGCGCATCTAATATTTTTTTTGTAAAGATTCTTTAACTTCTTGTGGGTTTTTGTTTTTTTATTTGGATAAAATTCATTTTTGAGTAAAGTGGTGTATAAAGCTTAGTCATTACAGTGCAGATTAGAATAATGCATGAATCTGAGATTTTCATTGAGAAAAATATGTAAAATCCTCCACACAGTCCGGTTATATATGAATGCGCGTTTTATAATCCAGTGTTTTTAAAATAGCTTGTAGCTTCTTTTTACCATCTCGCCTGATAATAGTAAAATCGAGACAATAAAAGCCAGGATGGGCATATTGGACTCTCATCAGTAAACTATCAATTATCCATTTCCAGACGTGTGAATGACCTAGACGCCTACATCGGAGACGCCTGCAGCGTTGGCTGTGAACCAGCAGGGTGGCTAGGAGCCTCTTTCGGTATCCCTGTCATATCCTGGGGGTGTAACAGTCCAATTCTATCAAACAAAGAAGTCTTCCCTACATTTTCTAGGGTTTCTCATACTAATACCATGTTAGGTAAGTAAAAAATGTCATCTTATTATTTATCCAATAACTATATGTCTTTCAATTTTACATTTTTGAATGAGAGCATGACGTCATGCTGAGGCTGGCTGTAGGTCATTCTTGTGTTTGATGATTCACAGTTAAAGATCACCAAACTGTAGTAACCAATAATATATATATTACATGCTTTTTTATGCTGGCTTCTTGAACTTTAGGACAAGATTTGTTATAGTACAGTATTGGCTCTGCAGCCAGCATACTATACTGGTTGCCCCATACGGAAAAGTGTCATCCGGTTTGGTCCCCACCAATTAGTAATACCAGCTAGAGCATTACAAAATATCTTATGATCACAAATATTTAATATTGTTCAATTGATGTAAAAGAACACCTGCCACTCATTAATTGACCAATTGGTGCAGATGCAATCGTGGCAGGACCTGAAATAATTGGGGTTGAGTTGTAACAATTGGGGTTGAATAGTAATGAGAGCAGTTTGTTCTACTTATGGGTCCAATTTCTGGGTGGCACATCCTTGGAGTGATTAACAGACTGTTAGTGACTTACAGTTAGTGACTAACTGGCAGTTAAAGAATAACAAACAGTTAGTGAATCAACAACAGTTAGTGCTTACTAACAGTAAGTGACTAACAACAGTGACTTACTAACAGTAGTGACCAACTGATGAACAACAGTTAGGGACAAAATGACTAACAGTCAGGGACTAGCAGTTAGTAACCTACTAACAGTTACTTGCTAACAGTTAAGGACTAGCTGAACTACATGACTAACTAACAGTTAGTGACTGACTAACAGTTAGAGACCAACTAACAGTTAGAGACCAACTAACAGTTAGTGACCAACTAACAGTTAGTGATTGGTGACTGACTAAAAGTTGGTGACTGACCAACAGTTGGTGACTGACTAACAGTTAGTGACTGACTAACAGTTAGTGACTAACTGAAAGTTAATGACTAACAAACAGTTAGTGAATTCAACAACAGTTAGTGCTGATTAACAGTAAATGACTAACAACAGTGACTTACTAACAGTAGTGACCAACTGATGAACAAAGTTAGGGACAAAATGACTAACAGTCAGGGACTAGCAGTTAGTCACCTACTAACAGTTACTTGCTAACAGTTAAGGACTAGCTGACTTACATGACTAACAGTTAGTGACTGACTAACAGTTAGTGACTGACTAACAGTTAGAGACCAACTAACAGTTAGTGACCAACTAACAGTTAGTGATTGGTGACTGACTAACAGTTGGTGACTGACTAACAGTTGGTGACTGACCAACAGTTGGTGACTGACTAACAGTTAGTAACTAACTAACAGTTAGTAACTAACAGTTAGTGACTAACAGTAAGTGACTAACAGTAAGTGACAATTACTGACTAATTAACAGTAAGTGACTAATTAACAGTTTTTGACTAACTAACAGTTTTTGACTACCTAACAGTTTTTGACTAACCATTTTTAAACTAAGTAACAGTTTTTGACTAACTAACCATTTTTGATAACCAACAGTTTTTGACTACAAATTTTTTGACTAACTAACAGTTTTTGACTAACTAACAGTTTAGCAGTTTTTGACAAATAACCATTTTGACTTACAGTTTTTGGCTACTAACAGTTTTTGACTACAAATAGTTTGACTAACTAACAATTTTTGATTGAATAACAGTTTTTGACTATTAACAGTTTTCACTAACTAACCATTTTGACTTACAAATAGTTTTTGACTACTAACAGTTTTTGACTACAAACAGTTTTGACTGGCTAACAGTTTTAACTACTAACAGTTTTGACTAAATAACACTTTCCCACTAATTAACAGTTTTTGACTAACTAACAGTTCTTGACTAACTAACAGTTTTTGACTAACAGTTTGTGACTAACTAACAGTTTTTGACTGACTAGCAGTCTTTGACTGACTAACAGTTTTTGACTAATTAACAGTTTTGACTGGCTAACAGTTTTGACTACTAACAGTTTTGACTAAATAACACTTTCTCACTAACTAACAGTTTTTGACTTACTAACAGTTTTTGACTAACTAACAGTTTTTGACTAACAGTTTGTGACTAAATAACATATTTAGTGACAGTGGCGGATCCAGACACGATAGTCTAGGGGGGCCCGGACGTGTTTCGGCATTCGCGGGCTCGCATTATCGCATTTTTTCTTCAAAATGCTATTATTAATCTTGGTGGTCTAGGGGGGGCCCGGGCCCCCTAGCCCCCCCTGTATCCGCCACTGAGTGACTAACAAATAGTAACTACCAAAACAACGGACATAATGACTAACAGGTAGTGACTAACTGATGAACAACTGTAAGGGATGCCTGATTAACAGTTAGGGATTGACAGTCATATATAGTGACTAACTAATTAATAGTGAGTGATATTGAACCTATGCTCCCCCATATGAACTTGCCAACTCCAGCTAAACTGTCAAAGGAATAAAAATAACAGTTAATACAATACACAAGTTAGTGTAGATCAGCAGAGCAGGTATAAGAAGCTATAAGAGGATTTATAGATGGACCCATGATATACATTAGGGTGCATCAAATGCCCCTCATATTTTGCTATCACAACCAAACATGGAATTTAATGTTGCTTTTGACAATTAGAAAAATACTGCAAATTTTCAGAAAGATTAAGATAGGCCTAGGGGTACCACAAAGCAGCTGAAATAAGTGAACAGAATGAGATATCGCCGATTCGCGGTGTTACATATTTTTTACTGTAATGTCTGTATCATAATAATCTTATCATATTTGAATTCCTCTCAGTGAGAGCTTTCAAATGAGTACCCGCATTGCCTATACTGTTTAATTTAAAGTGAACAAGAACCCGAAAGTGTATGGGATATGACTTATTTCGAGTGTTAATTAATAATTTTTGCCCAAAAGGGGTCTCAGTCCAAATTTTTCAGACATTTGCCTTCTCCTTCGTGAATATAAATCTGTCAATGTATATAATGCAGTAATATTTCTAGGAGCTAGTTATCCCCACCCCCTCTTGCCTCCTGTATAACAGCACTAAAGTTTCTTAACTAGTAATGATGTTGTAAAGTTGGACATCATCTCGGTTTTGGTTACAATGAATGATAATACATTTTTTAGCTTGACCTTACTCCTGTCTCCGACTGTCAAGTGCAAATGTAAAAGGCACAGAAGGCACTGAAGTCCATTTATGAATATCAAACCAAAATCATTGAGCCTCAAATAAATTGAATGTTGAGAAATAATTCCAATTACGTGAAATTCATCATTCGTGTTGATCTCTTTCTTCAATGTCATACCTGCAAGACATTATCAAATCTATTTTGACAATTTAGGTTTCTCCTTAGAATTTAATTTGAATGTTTTAATCTGTTAGGCCTACTTCTCTGGGTATTTACTGGCTTATATGTATGATATGTTAGGTGTCATATTCTGTTGGGTCCTAGTTTGACTAAAAAGTAATTTAATTTTCGTTGCTCACAGGCGTCATGCAAATTTCTGTGTGTGAGAGATATAAATATATATCTGTAAAGGTATTCATTTTATGGTTCATGGAACTAGATATGGAATTCGTAATATGTAGTGTTGTTCATCTTCAGGATTTAAAGAATCTGCATAGTGTAATGACTTCATAAATATATACAAAAAAACTTATGCCCCATTCTCACGGGGACGACGATAAGCTTTTTATCGACGGCGGCGCAGAGCCAGACGAATTCTTGCAAGATTTTCAGTTAGGACGGCGCGAAGGGCAATTATGTAATCAATTAAGGCTAATCGATAACCATGCAGCGAAAGCCACGGCGGGCATCTTTTTGTTCCCTGCGGGGCAGAAAAGTTGTACGCCGTCATCAAAAGTTCGCCGGGGGGAAAGAAATTTCCTCCTCCTGCGGGATACTTTTATATCGCCCCGTGATATAAAAAGTACCCCGCAGGGAACCTATAACTGCCCCTCAGTGAACCTATTTCACCGCGGCGGACTATATTTTCACAACGCCGGGGATTGCTTTTACGACTGCGGGAATGGTTTTGTTCTCCACGGGGATGTCTGTAGGCCCGAGGGCACAACGCCGGGAATGAAAAGCATGACGCCGTTGTCAAGGGCACCGCGGCGGAGGAGGGCGCTGCGAAAGCCAATAAAAAGGGCCGCAGAGGGCCGCCTTGCTTCACTTGCTGCTTGACCTTTGAAGGGGACACTCCTGGATGCTGGACAGACATGATGGCTGATGAAGATGCTGGGGAAGACCTTGACGTTGCTGTTGTTGCTGCTGTTGCTGGTGCTTTTTATCTAAGAAGAATACGGAGAAGGAGGAAGATGAAGAGATGGTGGATTCGGAATTGGCTGCTGCAGAGGGAACAACATGGCCATTTCTACCAGCTGCTGCCTGAATTGGCCAACAATGATGTCTCTGGCTACTACAACTTCTGCAGAATGCCTCCTGACATTTTTGCTGAAATCCTGGCTGCTGTGGCTCCTGCAATTACAAAACAAGACACCAACATGAGGAGGGCTCTGGAACCTGGATTGAAGTTGGCAGTCACCCTACGGTACATGGCGACAGGAGAGAGCTACAAGTCCTTGGCCTACGGTTTCAGAGTGGCTCCCAACACCATCTGCAATTTTATCCCCAGTGTCTGCATTGCCATCATGCGAGCTTACGAACATCTGCTGGCCCTGCCAATGGATCCAGCATCCTGGAAGGAAGTTGCCAAGGGCTTCGAGAAGAGGTGGAACATGCCCCATTGCATCGGAGCACTGGATGGGAAGCATGTTGGCATCAGATGTCCTCGGAAAGCTGGGTCAATCTACTTCAACTACAAGGGCTTCCATTCCATTGTGCTTATGGCTTTGGTGGATTCTGACTACAAGTTCCTGTACGTGCAGGCTGGATGCCAAGGAAGCTCATCGGATGGAGGAGTCTTCCTGGACACAAGGCTGAGGGACCTGCTGGAAGAAGAACGACTTGGGCTACCCCCTGCTGAACCTCTACCTGGCACAGTTGGGAATCCTTTTCCATACTTCATCGTTGGAGATGAGGCCTTCCCCCTGAAGAGCTGGTTGCTGAAGCCTGTTCCAAGAAGAAACCTTGACATCCCCTCCAGAGTCTACAACTACAGAATTTCAAGAGCCAGGAGAGTGGTGGAGAATGCCTTCGGTATCCTGTCCCACAGGTTCAGATGCTTCCTAACTACGATGCCCCAGAAACCCGGCAGAGTGGCAGCCATCACTCTGGCAGCCTGCACTCTACACAATCTTCTGCGAGACAGAATAGGAATTCATCGAGCCATGGACAACGACGTAATGGACAGAGAAGATCCTGCAACCCATGAAGTCACTGAAGGACTGTGGAGAGGAGACCCCTTGCATGACCTTGGATTCGCTCCAGCATATGGAAATGCCACAAGACAAGCCAAACAGTACCGAGACTACCTACGAGACTACGTGAACAGCCCAGCAGGAAGTGTCCCCTGGCAGATGGACAGAATTTGAAGATGAAGCAGAGCAGCAGCAGCAGCAGCAACAGCAACAGCAATTCAATGCCCCCCTTAAAAAACCACAAATTAACCCAGCCCTTGTAAGGGCTTACCACTTCCTCCAGAAAGAGCAGGCCTTGTACACATCTTTATGTTGACAAACCCCCCCCCCCCCAAAAAAAAAAGCCCTCCCTGCAACAACTACATATTTTGTGACGTACACTCTAAAAAATGCCAGGACAAAATTGGTTTTTTAGATTCAAAATGGTTTTTTGAAAAACCAAATTTCAAT
The DNA here is from genome assembly GCA_026936325.1 of Platynereis dumerilii. NCBI lineage: Eukaryota > Metazoa > Annelida > Polychaeta > Phyllodocida > Nereididae > Platynereis > Platynereis dumerilii. The sequence goes on from JAPTHN010000289.1 coordinate 106,809, forward strand.
GCAAAACCAACATGGATTTTTAAAAAAATCCATGTTGGTTTTTTGCATTGAAATTTGGTTTTTCAAAAAACCATTTTGAATCTAAAAAACCAATTTTGTCTGAACTTTTTTAGAGTGTACATAAAATGGTAAATTTTTAGCTTTGTATCTATCTGTACAACCCATTTAAATCACTTTCACTTCCTCTCTATCTGCCTATCTATCTAGCTATATATCTGGCTATCTATCTGTCTATCTATCTGCCTATCTATCTATCGATCTATCTATCTATCTATCTATCTGTCTATCTATCCAAGTGCAATCCCTGCAAAGTGACGATAACTGCTTTTGTTTTCTGCAGTGTATATATGTAACGAGCATTGTGTTCCATCTATCTATCTATCTATCTGTCTTTCTATCTGCCTATCTATCTATCTATCTATCTATCTATCTATCTATCTATCTATCTATCTATCTATCTATCTATCTATCTATCTATCTATCTATCTGTCTATCTATCTATCCAAGTGCAATCCCTGCAAAGTGACGATAACTGCTTTTGTTTTCTGCAGTGTATATATGTAACGAGCATTGTGTTCCATCTATCTATCTATCTATCTATCTATCTATCTATCTATCTATCTATCTATCTATCCAAGTGTCATCACTGCAAAATGACGATCACTCGTTTTTCTTTGCTGCAGTGTATATGCGACGTCCAAATATTTTCTTCTATATAGCTATCTATCTGCCTATCTATCTGCCTATCTATCTGCCTATCTATCTGCCTATCTATCTATCTATCTATCTATCTATCTGCCTATCTATCCATCTATCTATCTATCTGACTATCTGTCTGACTATCTATCTATCTATCTATCTATCTATCTATCTATCTATCTATCTATCTATCTATCTATCTATCTATCTATCTATATTAATTAAAGTGGTGAAAAAACTTTAATTAAGAAAGCAGAAATGCCACCTGTACTGGTTAAGCAGAAAGTGAAAATGGGCCAAAAAAAAAAAGAAGGGAAATAGCACCTTGCTTTTATGAAGGTGTTTAAAATTTACAAGGGCCAGGACCGGATTTTTTTTGGGGGAATTTGTCAACTTTTTTTTTTGGGGCTCTTTTCATTTTTGCTCTTGTTTGTCATCGCAAGAGTTTTTTTAGTCAACATAAGATGTGTACGTGGCCAGCTCTTTTGGGAGGATTTGGTGGCCCTTAAAAGGGCCTGGAGTTTTTTTTTTTCTTTTTTCAGACGACTTGAACAGGCATCACTTCCTTGGAGAGGGCATGTTGACTTGGCTCCACTGGAACGACAATGGAGTTTGCCGCTGGTGGACAACTGTCGGCTGCTGCTGCTGCTGTAGAGACTGCTGCTGCTGCTGTAGAGACTGCTGCTGCTGCTGTAGAGACTGCTGCTGCTGCTGTAGTGGTGGCTGCTGCTGCTGTAGTGGTGGCTGCTGCTGCTGTAGTGGTGGCTGCTGCTGCTGTAGTGGTGGCTGCTGCTGCTGTAGAGACTGCTGCTGCTGTTGTGGCTGATGCTGCTGTAGAGGCTGGTGCTGCTGCTGCTGTAGTGGCTGCTGCTGTACTGGCTGCTGCTGCTGCCCAAAAGAGGGTCCGGGGAAGCCAAGCTTCTGGGGGCTGTCAAGCATCAGCTGGCTGAAGCTTAAAGATGACTGCTGCAGGGCTGGAGTCTGGCTTCGAATTGGCTGCAGGGACTGGAACTGGCTGCTGCTGCTTGGCTGGGACTGCAACTGCTTACTGGAGGCTGGGACTGCATCTGAAGACTTGGCTGCTGGGGCTGCTGGGGCTGATGCTGAGTTGTTGGAGGCTGCTGCAAGTCCTCGTTGACAAAGGATGGAGCTGGACCAGGAGGAGGGATGTATTGGTGCTGCTGCTGCCCTAGGATCATCTCCACATTCTCTTGCTGCATCATCAGGATTTTATCTTGGACGGCCGCCTGTACGAAGTAGTTGTCCGTCTGGCTCAAGGAGTGCAGGAGGCGAAGTCTCAGGGCACGGTTCATGTTCTTCCCAGATGTGAAGATACTCCTGCACATGTTCTGCAACTGGTGTACTTCTGGATCCAGCCTGTGAGCAGTTTGTGGGCACATGTCACAGAATGGTCCTGCCGGCTGAGGTGGTGCTGCTTTCCTGGGCCTGTCTGAAGTGTAGTGACCAGCAATTGAAGTCAGGGCAGAGGCCATCTCCTGGTCTGTGTCCTTCCTCTTCTTGGATGGCTTTCGTCCTGGGAAGACCTGGGACTGCTGCTGGGATGGCTGGAGGGACTGCTGGGACATCTCCTGGGAGGACTGCTGCTGGCTGGCTGGGAGGCTGTCATCAAGGTCGGGCATAGGATTGTAGTCCATGGGGGCATCAGAATCGGACGACAGGCGGTTACTTCCTCCTGGTCCAGTGAAGCTGGAGACTTCCATGGCACCCTTCGGAGTGATGGAGGACCTCAAGAATTCACACTTCGCCAGGATGTACTTGTCTCGGTCGGACATCTTCTTTCTGCCAGCTCCAGAAGGTTGAGGTCTGATGCACTTTGAGAAGGTAGTCCTGAGGTTGCCCCTCCATTTGGTGACTTTAGCTGCTGTGATTTCCTTCCCCACTAGCAATGTAAGTTCTGCTGCTTTCTCTGCATCAAGTCTGTCCTTCTGTGCACTCTTGAAGGTGGTGGAGCCCTTGGAGTACAGCTGCTTGTTTTCCCGGTACCAGTCGATCAGCTCATCCTCCTGCTCTTCTGTGATGCCCAGTAGGTCCCTGGAGTTTGCCTTTCTGTAGCCCTTCTTCTTCTCCTTGTGGACAAACTGGCCATCGGCGTCCTGGATCAGCTCAACCTCAGATCCAGTGTTGTCAGAATCTTCCTTTGGCTGGTTCTTCCCCTTGCTGCCCTTGGACTTGGCACCCTTCTTCTTGGGAGTATCTTCCTCTGTGGTGGCATCGTAGTCGGAGTCCAGGGTCTGCTGGTGGATCATTGCAGCTGTCAGAACACAGTCATCATCTTCATCATCAGCAGGAGTATCATCTGGAGGTGGAGGTGGAGGCTGGACTGCAGTCTTGGCTCGGGTCTGGGCTGGAGTGACAGGCTTGACTGGAGGCTTGACTGGAGGCTTGACTGGAGACTTGGCTGGAGGCTTGACTGGAGACTTGGCTGGAGACTTGGAGGTGGCTTGACGCTTGGCTGAAGGAGACTTGCCAGGAGTGCGAGGCCTTCCCCTTGGAGCAGTCTTGGTGGGAGTCTTGAAGACAGCAGCATCAGCCGACTGGGTGCGCTTGGTGGGAGACTTGACAGAAGCAGCAGCATCAGCATCAGCAGACTTGGGACGCTTCTTCTTGGCTGCAGCAGCAGTGGCAGGCCTGCCACGCTTGGTTGGAGACTTGACAGCAGCAGCAAGCTTGGCCAGGACTTGATCTTCAGCTTCTTCATCATCATCTTCATCCTCCTCATCAGGTTGTTGCAGCACTTTGGGTGGTGGCGGGCCCTCGAAGATGGTCTCACTGGTCACTGTTGATGTAGCAGTGGTCACTGCCACGATGCTGTCTTGCAAGCTGAACATGCTTGGAGACAATGTAACAGCTGCGTAGTCTATGAAAGGAGCTGGTGAACCAACTGGAGTTGAAGATGGAGTGGTCAGTGGAGTGTTGGCTGGATTGTTGCCCTTGCTTGGTGCCCTCAAGGTCTTCTTCCCTCTTCCTCTGGGTCCCATCTTGAAGCAGGATCAATCAGAAATGAAGCAGGATGAATCAGCAATGAAGCAGGATCAATCAGCAATGAAGCAGGGATTCAGCAATGAAGCAGCAATTCAGTAGGCTGTGAAGCAGAGTGTCATGGAGTATAGATGCGTTCGTCTTGAAGTTCAGAGTGGTTATGGTGCTCTAGTGGCTGCTCTTCTATTTATATGCGAGGCGCGCGCCAGTGCGTCTCCATGGCAGACCCCCCTTTCCCGCCGTGGCACAAAAGGTCGACCCCGTGATGGTTTCAGTACCCCGCGGACAAAGGATTTTGCTAAAAATAGCCCCTCTGGCGCCACTCTGTCTGCTCCGGGAGGGGGTCCAGACCACGGCGCGAAGGTTTTGCACACGTCCCGGAGCATTTTCCTTGACGGCGGAGTGCAGAAGAACCCCGGGGTCGACCTTTTTGGCGCCACGCAGAGAATCCCGCTTGTTTTCCTAAACGGCGGGAAACTTTTTGCCCCTCAGTGGCGCGAAAACTTCGACCCAGTCTTACTTTTCTGATCGCGGCGTCGAACAATTTATCTGGTCTGCTCCCCCGTCGATTTTAATAAAATTTGTACTGGTTGAAACTTTTTTTCTGCGACCTCGCGATTTGAAGTGACGGTAAGAAGCAGGATTCTCGACGGCGTGCAACCAAAAGATGTCCGGCGGGAAGCTAAAATGCCCCTGCGCGATACGTAAAAAGAGGAAATATTTTTCCGTCTCTCCTGAAAATACTTCGCCCCCGTTTCAAAAAGATCTCCGGGAGCTGCCGTGAGAATGAAGCATTACTTGGAGCAGGACATGTTGCTTCTTCATATTATTGAACACAAATGATGTCAGTTCTTCCATCAAGATATCCTCAGTCCTGTTGTTTATATAAGAACCACAACTGAGGATGTAATGCTAATTTAAAAATTATCGAGAAATAATTTCTAAAAGTTGAAGATTATGTTAACAAAAATGTGTATAAATTGCATATATTCAAGGATTCGATTGAAATTTTACATTTCTTGACAAATTGCATAAGATTTATTCTTAGAACCAATTATTTATAAAATACGCACACTTTCTAAAATCGGATGTTTTAATGAGACAAGATTGAGCCAAAAATTTAAGACTGTCATCAAAAATAAAATTTCAAGCATACGCTTCTACGAAATGTGATGTCAATCCAACTTGAAAATTTCAAATTGTTTTTCATGATTTGCAGTTAATTTACAGATGAATTTATAAGATAACCCATTGATGTTACCATTCATTTGAAAGCTCTTTTTATGTAAATTCCAAAAATAAAAACATGTTGTTTCTACACAGAATTTGAGAAAGTTATGCGAAACCGCGTATCGGCGGTACCTAATTTAATTACTGGGAAAGATGGCCAATGTGGTACCCCTAGCCATTGTCCGATTTCACTTAAACTTTTCAGAGGTGTCTAACCAACCAAAAGGCACAACTAAATCCATGTTTGGTTATATTTGGAGAGAAAAAGGCATTTGATGCACCCATATACATGTATGTGTGTTCCAGACCTACAGTTGTGCTTGAAAATTAGTGAACCCATAGAGATTTACCATTGAAGACAATGATAAAGTTGTCTCACCGTACTGGCCATAACATAAATGATATTGCACGAATCATTGAACCAATGACTGTTTTATACCATTGAGGTTTTCCACTACATGTACCAGCCTGGCCATTGAATTTGTATCAGGGGCCTTTGCGCTAGATAGGGGTTATAATTGTGCAAAAGTAAGTGCACCCTCTGCTCCTGTCTTTTAACATTACGCTTAGGGTTCACTTACTTTTGCACTATTATAACCCCTATCTAGCACAAAAACCCATGACACAAATCCAATGGTTAGGCTGGTACATGTAGTGGGAAACCTCTATGGTATAAAACAGTCATTGGTTCAATGATTCGTGTAATATCATTTATGTTATGGCCAGTACAGTGACACAACTTTATCATTGTCTTCAATGGTAAATCTATATGGGTTCACTAATTTTCAAGCACAACTGTAGGGGAAAGTAGGGAGAAGTGGGCCATAGGGAGAAGTGGGCCACCATGCTTTATGCTTAATATAGCATTGGGAGATCCCTGATTTTGAGTGCCATGGGTTCAGTGTGATACCCAAGAGTGATATTGAAGCCAGGAAGGAGAAAACTTATTCCATTTTTTGAAAAACTTAAATTGTAATTTTTCGGTGCCTTTGAGTAAAATTTCTGTTTTATATTTAAAAATGTATATATATGATGAAATTGAGGATAGATTGGAAATGAAAGGGTTGTTATCATCTCTGTAAAATCAGTGTTGTATCAGGTTGTTGTTGAGGCATTGTATGCATTTAGGAAAAAATGGCTGTCACTTTTTCTAAAAATGTGCTGGAGGGAGAAGTGGGCCACCTTGCAGAGGGAGAAGTGGGCCGGGGGCCCAGTTCTCCCTTCGTGTACCACAAACAATGAAAAAATAATAATTTTTTTATTCATTCTAATTTCAAGACTTGAAAAATCATAAAACAATGGTAGGTTTGGTGTTTCTGGGCTTATTGTTACTGAATACATGAATTAAAAGCTTAAAATATCACATTATTCTTTTCAAGAAAATCGATCACATGACCAAATATTCTCTTCAATTTTTTAAGTCCCACATGGTGCCCATGGCAACAACAATTTTAAAAATGTGTATTAGAAGAATGCTGTTGGGTTCATTGAATTAGGTGCTGGCTCAATTGAAGAGTAAAACCCTATTCTGCTACTTCTCAGTCAATAACTAAACAGATGGCCCACTTCTCCCACCCCTGTGGCCCACTTCTCCCTACCAGAGGGAGAACTGGGCCGCTGGATCATAAAAATTAACAAACCCATTTAACGATAACATATCATGGACTGATAGTAATACACACCAAATAAAAGTTTTGACACCAAAACTCCATTCTAAAAGGAAATACAGACACTGAACTTTAATACTGTAGTTATAAAAAGGTGAAATGCAAAGAGTGGCCCACTTCTCCCTACTTTCCCCTATAGTTAGTGAGAGATATAAAAAAAGTATAGTTGCATGGTGTCTCCGGAGTATCGCATGCCCCCTTGGGATGAAGAGATAGAGAGGGTGAGAGATAGACAGATAGATAGATAGATCTATCATGGGTTCATCTATAATTCCTCTTATAGTTTCTTATACCATATCATGGTTCATCTGTAGTTTCTCTTGTACCATAATTTAAAATTCTTTTGGCAAAACATTCTCTTATTGTAAATTTTGAAATCGTAATCGTTACAGCCAGCATATATCTTTTTTTTTCAAAAAGATTTTCTTGTTTATAAATTGTTTGGAACTGTATGCATAGTAAGCCTGTATATGTTATTCATTAACAGCTCATTTTAGAGATCTTTAATTAATTGCAAAAACATTGATGATTTGCAAATTATAGTTTTGGAAAGAGTCATCTTGATCGGAGAATGATCTGAACCAAATTATCAATTTCATATGTGCACATACGTGTTTGTCACTGTACACTATTTTTAATAAAAAAGAAAATAATATTAACGAGCATGAACACAATCATGGTCCTACAAATACTTCGAAAGAAAAGCATCTGCCCAATTACATTTTTCTCTTTAAACGGCATCTAGACCAAATGAAACAGCTTGAAATTTATAAGTCAAATATCTCTTTTGTATGCGTCTTGTCTTTGAGCCCAAATGTTGTTTTTTTTCTGGCCATGTACATGTGACAGTACTTATTGCACCTGAAACCTCTTTCACTAATTCCAAATACTCCAATATGTATTTAAGTTTCTTTTTTTACTATAGACGATTTTTCCACATATTTTTCTTTACAGGTCCTATCTTCAATGGCTACATGGACATGTTCAACTGGCAGAGGGTGGCCATCATTTCCGATTTGGTTGAAGTGAATGTGAGAACAGGCAATGCAGCCAAAAAAGTCCTGGAAAGTTACAATAAGACGGTATGCCAATAATATATCACTCTATGTATTCACATTGTCTTTAAAGTAATTTTATCATTTATATCTGTCTACAAGTGGACCGCTGTTTCATTGCCACTGCATTTTCCAGCCTTGGCAGAACATAATTATGCTGTCATGTGTTGCCACCTTGTGGCAAGTGTGAAATTCTGCGAGCTCCAGCAAGCGGTCCACACAAACCCATTGTGGAGAACTCACAAAATTTTGTCTGGAAGAGACCAGGGCTGTTTCTGAGTATGCTGGTGGTCATGTCTACTTCCTCAGAGCATGTGATTGGCGAGTCTTACTCTTTTTTACCTCAATGTTGAACAAAAACTTTGTGAATGTGCCATGAAATTGGAACTATTTCTTTGCAGCTGCAATGCTGAAGAATACAAAACCCTGAAAACCAACTTTGTGCCAGGTGGCAGCAGCATGCAGTTCTCATTTTCACCAGACTGCCTTTATACCATTTACTGAGAACCTTGCTGATGATGTTATGGAGAATCAGTGATACCTTAACGAGTACACTCTCAAAAAATGAAGCTCATGAAAAACTCTGATTGGCTTGGGCCTTGTTTTCCATATCATTCCATGCAAACAGGTTTTGAGGAAATAACATACAGCCGTATTGTCATGATTGTTTTAGGTTTTCGGGAAAACCAAATCTTTAACATAAAAAATCAATTGGTATTTTAAAAACATCAGTTTCACCCTAAAATTGTTTAGACTGTACTGAGTGTGGTCGAAGTCAAAGTTTCATTTATAATTCAAATAGCTTGCGCATTGATTTGCCGGAAGACCTTCAAGCACATGTTAGTGATGTGGCAATCAGCATTAAGCAGAGAAAGTATTTGTTACATCTTGTAACTTTAGAGCATCTTCAAGCATTGTTACCTTGGACAGGTCTGTAATTGAGATAGGCAATCTGCCTGAGTAGGGTTACCTCATCATTGATCGTATACTATTCAGTCTTCATGAGCATATCAAAAACGTGTCTCCATAGGAAAGAAGAAAAGAATAGTGCTGTAGATACTGCCAATGACAATGTATTTGCAAACTACAACTTGTATGTAAAACAGTCCTTAACAACACGGGCTGTAGGCTGACTGATATAATCCCTCTTTGCAAATTGCTTCAGAAGGAAGTGATGGATTTCACAATTCGATGCATGAGTAAATCCAGTTAGAACTATGCATGTAAACAGTGGAATCAGCCTGAGCTTTTTACACTAAAATTGGTGACAACTTTTAAAAATCGAACACAAAATATTATATATCAACAGCCTTTTACACTGTACAGGTGTATGTTTCAACTTCCAGCAGAGAATGCTCACCCTGAGAATCTGCTGAAGTGACAATGCTTGGATTGCTTGCAAATCCACCAGGGCAGTTGTTTTCTTTCACATTACATGTTGTTGCTTGCTGCATGCGCATTCTGGCAGATTCTTTTTGCATTAATTGGATACTTGATATCTGGCTTATATGTATATTTTTCAAAATCATTGGTTTGCTAATTGTGCAGCCAAATATACGTGTCGCTGTTTTGACAAAACTTTAATCAATGCTGTTAAAACTCCTTTTGATGATGCATTTTTTGTTTTTCAGGTAATTTTGAGATCAATGAAAACCACAGTAAAAGGGAATATCCTGAACAGAGAAAACCTCGCCGAACAGAAACAACTCATAAAGTGAGGATACTGTCACTGTGTCACATAAAAACAAATTATAGCCCATTGTCAATTGATGTCATAAAGATTAAAAAACTATCTTTTGATTAAACTTTACAAGAATTAAAGCTGACCATGCAATTACTATTATGTTAACCAATACATGTAGGCCTATAACCTTGGGAGTTTTATAAGGGCATTAAAGGAAGGTCCCCAGATTCTATGTAAAATTTAATTTGCTTTTAAAATGTCCCATTGTGTGGTCTTCACTGCGAGTTGATTTTTACATTGAATTGACAGACAGCATTTAAATTTTTTTTTTCATTCAGAGACTTGAAAGACCAAGTACGCATCTTCATTCTCCTCTTATACGGAAATGATATCCGCAATTTCCTGATCACTTGTTATTACGAAGGGATGTTGGATGGACAGTATACTTATTGGGGACCAGATGTCGGCCATGTCAAGGATTTGGAACCATACTACACCCCGGATGAGCCACTTGGCTTATCAAAGTATGTGATTCATCAATTACCAATAATTTTGTTTGGTTTTTTTTTCTTATTTTCAGGGGTGTAAAGTTTGTTGATCTATTATATAAATCCCTAAAATGTAGAATTGGACTTCATTTTTAAGAAGTCATTGTATGTGTCTCTGCTTTAAAAATGTAACATATTACATCACTATTTATATAAAAGAAAAAGCTATAAAGGTAGTGCAGGTCGACTAGCCAGTATGCATGTAGCCATGTACAGAGCAAAGCTCACAGCCAGGAAATATGATTTTCAAAATGAGTGAACTGTTGTACTGTGAAAATGGCACCTTATGACTCATGATAGCTGATGAAGTGTCTTCTTCTCTACATTCAACATAGGAAATATAGAGGCTTTTTGAACAGTCATAATGAAGAGAAGGCCATTTTATTTGTCATAAATGATTTTAGAGTAAAAATGAGTGAGATTAGTCTCCTTAAATCAAATAAGCATTCGAAATATTGGGTATGATCACGACGAATCATCCGCATGATAACACATGCATGAAGTGCCATTTTCACAGTGCGGCAGTCCAATCTTTTTCATATCAAATTTCCTGGCTGTAAGTCTGTATTCTATAACTTTGAACTTGAACTTGAACTTTATTTGTACCAAAATGAATACATAAATATAATATAATCATAAGGCACAGCAGGGCCAATAGTTTTGACAAAAACTGCGAGTGACTCCTGCTTAGTACTACAAAAACAGCATCTAATTAAGCTTTTAGATAATTACAATCTTATAACACTGATTACATTCTCTGATTACATGACCATACATTTAAAACACTAGAAAAAAAAAAATAGAAATTTTATCTATCATAAATCTAAAAATAGAAAAAGACAATTTACGTGAATATACAATCTTGTGACAAGGATTACATTTTCTGAGTACATGACCATACAATTAATACATTAGATAAGAATTAAAATTTTTATTTTTTTTTTTTTTTTCTATCATAAATCTAAAAATAGAAGTAGACAATTTGCGTAGAATGCTGATGGAGGTAATAGAGTCAGTTACGGCATAAATCGATTGCAAATGTAACAGTTCCTTATGGTACATGGCAAGGAATATTTATTGATGAAAAAGGTTTTTAATTTAGACGTAAAGATATGAATAGAGGCTGTACGATGAGACTTAATGTCCTCAGGTAAGCTGTTCCAGGATTGAGCAATTTTGTAATTAAGGCATTGTTTACCAATTTGGGATTGAACTGAGTTTATGTGGATGTTTGCTCTTCCACGGGTGGAATGATAATGAGTTGTTTCGTTTGCTTTCAAAGTATCTTTAAAATATGATGGTAAGTAATTGTTCAGGGCTCTGTAATATAAAAGACAAGATCTGAACTGGTATAAGTCGGCTAGTTTTAAGCTTTTGTATTTATGAAATGAATGAGTGGTGTGAGAATTGTATCTCTTTTTGTCAATGATTCTCATGACCTTTTTTTGTAAAACTTGGATTCTATTAATTGTTGAGTTAGGTGAATTTCCCCAAGCTATTAAGCTGTAGTTTAAATACGGTACCACCAGTGAGTTGTAAATAGTGAATAATATATTGGAAGGAAGTTCATGTTTAAGTTTATTCATAATGCCAGCTATCCGAGAAATTTTATTGGCTGTTCCATCAATATGGTTTTTCCAGTTTAGCGTGTCAGTAAGAATAACACCAAGAAATTTAATTTGGTGAACTCTTTCAATTTGAGATCCATTAAGGTAAAAGTCTAAATTAGCCTCATTTACTGAGCTCCTTGGTGTATGAAAGATCATGAATTTAGTTTTCGAGACATTGATAGATAATTTGTTTGTGGAGAACCAGTCACTTATTTCTTTAAGTTGATCATTGATATTCTTGTTAATGGAGGGAGTTATGGATTTTTCAAAGGGAAATATAATGTTCGTATCATCTGCAAATATTATAAATTGCGCATTGGATGCTGTTTGAGCGATATCATTGATATATAATATAAACAATAGCGGTCCCAGTATGGAGCCCTCCGGTACTCCAGTGGAAATGTGTAGTGTGTCAGATCTAATCTGTTTAAAATAAGTGAATTGTTTTCTGCCATATAAGTAACTTGAAAACCATTTGTGGGCTATTCCACGAATTCCATAGTGATATAACTTGTCTAGAAGTGTATGGTGATTTAAAGTGTCAAACGCCTTACTTAGATCAAGAAAGAGTCCTAGGGCTTTATGTTTTTTGTTTAAAGTCCTTGAAATCAGATCTTGTAATTTTGATATGGCTAAGTCCGTGGATAAATTTTCCCTGAAGCCGAATTGACAGGGAGTTAATAGATCATTTGTTTTTAGATAATTTTGTAATCTATTGTAGACTAGTCGTTCCAGTATCTTAGAGAACGTAGGCAAGAGAGAAACAGGTCTATAATTTGTAAAAGAACTTTTTGGTCCATTTTTATGTATTGGGATAACTTTAGCCAGTTTCATTTGGTCTGGGAAAATTCCATTCCTAAGACTGAGGTTACATATATGAGTCAACGGTCTCAGAATTGGCTGAAAAGTTGATTTTAACATTTTTGGACTAATCTCATCATATCCGTAAGAAGATTTTGATTTGAATTTTTGAATAATTTTTGCAATTTCTTCAGCCGAAGTTGGCCTAAGAAAGAGAGAACCCACTAGATTTAAATTGGGTAGAAAAGTACTCGGCTGCCTAGAGCATGGGGTTATTTTGTTTGATAAATTTGGTCCAACATTTGTGAAATATTCATTGAAAGAGTTAGCTATTTCATTTGCATTTGTTAGTGTCACATTATCATTTGTAATAAAATGATTAGTCACATCGTTTTTGTTATTATTCTTATTTAGTAAATTATTTATTTGCTTCCAAGTAGCTTTTATGTCTTTTTCGCAACTTTTAAATGAATTTGTCCAATGAAGTTGTTTTGCTGCTCTTATTAATTTATTAAGGCAATTTCTGTATCTCTTGTATTTAATTTCCTCTTCCTGACGCCTTACTAGGTCTCTGGTTTTTTTCAGTTTTATAGATAATTTGTATCGTTGTTTCATTGAGGTAATGATGCCTTTAGTGATCCATGGTTTAATTTTATGAAATTTCCTGTTAAACTTAGAAGTTCTTACAGGGAGTTTTTCATTCATTATTTTGGTGTATATATCAATAAAAGAATTATATGCAGTGTCTACATTTGAAGAATTTATGACATCGTCCCAGTTCGCGTCATTAAGAGCATTTTTGAAGGAGTTCATTGGCCTCGTTTTGGACTCTGTATGTGACATTCTTTTCAAGACTTACGTCAGGGTCAGTCAAATCTAAGGAAATGAAGTTAATATAATGATCAGTGATGTCAACTGGTATCGTTCCTTGGTATGTTGGAACATCTGAGATTTTTTGGAATATATGATCAATTAAAGTAGCCGAGTCGTTAGTCACCCTAGTTGGCAGTGAGATTTTTGGAATAAAGCTATTACTTATAAATGAGTCTAGATAAGCATTTGTTAAAGCATTGTTTTCAGACTTGATGAGATCAATATTGGTATCACCAACAATTACTATTTCCTTATTTTTATAGTTCTTAAAAGATTCTAGCACTGAATCAATAAAATTATTAAATTCATGTACACTGTTATGGCTTGACATGATTTTACCTTTCATTTCAGGACTGACATCTACCAAGGATTTCTAAATGGAGCTCAAAATTTCCCATCAGGTCCCTTGTGGGACGCGTTCGCCCAGCGAGTGATTGACGCCTTCCAGCACCCCATTTTTGATCGCTTGCCCCATTTGCAGCCTGGCGATGATGTCAGCCGAGTCGACGGTTATGCAGGTAAGAATTTTGATGATAAACTTGTATACTGTCTTGTCTACTACATGAAGATTGTACATAAATGAAATCTGTTGGTCTGTTCTGGGCATAGAAATACATAGAACAGACATGATGCTGCATGATGCCACCTCAAGATGTGGTCACCAAATCCGCCATATTGGAACTGCCTTGAGACATGGCGTCACAATAGACTAATTATGATGTGACGTCATGCCATTGTTATAAGTGACATCACTGTCAGAATACACATTTTGGAGAGACAATATTCCAAACAACAATTTTTGTAAAAATGACATTTTTCCAATTACAATTAACAAAGTTATGGACAAATAAGAGTTTGTAAGTAAGATGTCCAAATTACCAAAATGGTTGCCATGGAAACCAAAATATCTCTAAATGCTCAAGGTTGAGAATATCAGATTTTGAATCACCATATTCCAACTTATGCAAGATCAACAATAAAATAGCTGTACCCTCTCGGTGGTACGGTTACCTCAAGGTTCTACTGGACTACAGGGCAGTTCCAAGATGGTGGATTTCATCTGCCAGAGCCTTCTTCTTCTTCTTCTTCTGTAGTTATTTTCCGCCTCTTGTTCAGACGAACCTCCATTTCGAATAATATAAAATCATTATAAAATCCTTTGGAGTGATAAAAGTTGCAGTTAAAAACAGTTTTGTAATAATCCGTTCGGATAATTGGCTATAACTAAGATACAGGCTACGGCTACGGCTAGGCTAAAAACTAATATAGAATAAAATAAAATCTGTACAAGTGTCTGACGAATTTTATTCTTAATTGTGACGTTTCCGGGCTTATGAAGGGAGTACAGGATCTCTCCACGGCATGGTCACTCCTGGGCTGCTCGGTAGGGTGTTTCAGGTGCCCCCAATATTTTCCGATCCTGCTTGACCTTGGTCTGGTATTGCAGTTTACATAGTTGAAGTCACATGTAAAATTTTAGCCCATTCTATGAATACCTACCTGATGAACCAGCTGAGTGTACTCCTCTCACTTGCATCGCTGATGAGCTTAGCTTCCCAGTGGTTTCTTATGGTAGTTTTGACGAGTTGCTTCCATTCTAGTTTTGCTTTTGGTGACGTAAGATTTTTATAGACGTCTATGGAATATGTGTCACCGATCATACTGACCAACGCAAACCAGCTGTGCCTGTTTGTCGTACCAATGGCCAATTGCCTCTCAGCCAATCGATAAAATTTATGATTCCTTGGCAACCGACAGATATTTCCGTACAATGCAAGGACTTTCTGGTGTAGTTGTCCCTCCAGGGGGATGACGCCACTCAGGAGATGGATGAATTCGATTGCAGTGCTTTGAGGAAGGCCTTGTATATCTGACGTGGCATTTTTCTATATGTTAGACTCAATGAATTTAGATCTTCTTTTCTTAGGACTGTTGCTTCTAGACCATGAAGCAGCTTAGGTGTAACGTAGCATTGGATTATCTTAATTGCAGCAGGAGGGTCGAGTCCATTAACTCCATGGAGCCCTGTCTTCAGCAGGGAATAAGCCATGCGCCTGGCCTTTTGGATATTGAATGTCACATCCACCCTCCCGCTACCGCCATTCCACTTGAGTCCAAGGTGGACAAATGAATTGTCAATTGTGACTGCAATACTGCCGATAATCCATCCCTGGGTCTCCAGTGGTTCGGTTTTCTTCTTAGGAGTGACCAAGTCCGTGACGATTGTCTTCTTGGGATGCAGACTATATTTATGGTTATTCGCGTAGTCTGTGGCGCAGTTCAAGAGTGCCTGAACTTGCTCTTGTTGGAACGTCATCAGCACCACGTCATCGGCACAGGCAGGGCTGCCGGTGAAGAGGCCTCCGATTTCTGTTCCCAGACCACTGAACTCTATTTGTTTAAGGAGGTCATTAATATAAAGTTTGTAAAGTAGGGGAGAAATGATACTTCCCTGTTTCACTCCCTGGGTTACTTCATACACGCTTGAGTCGATTCCAGTCCATCGGACCCTCTCACTAGTTCCAACGTACAGGTCATCCAGTAAGCCCCACCAATTTCCTGATATTGGTTGTTCAAACAGCTTACTTTTGAGGCGATGGTGGTTGACAACATCAAAAGCTTTCCTTGCGTCTAGAGACGCAACATACAGGGGCTGTTTCTTGTCTTTTGCCTCCGCAGCAGTCTCTGTTATTAGCAGGCTTGCCATGGACGGGGATCGTTGCGGCGTAAATCCTACTTGAAGATCTGAGATGTCCTCCTGGATGGCATCCTGGTGTTCATCGTTCATGCAGATTATCTCCAGAACTTTTAACGGTATAGGAGCTACAGTAATCCCTCTGTAGTTGTCCATGTCTCGTTTGTCCTTGCCAGGCTTCATGTCCGTTCTATGTATTCTGTGGTTCTGGGCATTTCCACCAGGCGCTCTGTTCCTATGTCTTAGGTTTATAGTCCAGCAGTGGACAACAATGTTTTTTTCTGATTTGACATAAATGAAACTGACTTTTTCTTGTAGTAAATCAGGGTGCAGACTAGCAATTAAAATAGAAAAGGGTTAAATAGAACTGTTTTTCATTAAATTAAAGCTCTTCAACATGTTTTGGTTCTTGATGACATTTTTGAGTGTGGACTGCGGAGCTTTCCAAGTATCTTCAGAATGGGTGAATTTGAAGAAAAATGTCTGGTCATGGCCTGTTTCAGAGTTGATAATGGTAATTGTTACCTTTAGTTCTTATAATAATAATAATAATAATAATAATAATATAATAAATAACAATAAGTACTTTATTATTCATGCTGTGCATGAAACTCGTCTTGTACAATCACAACATTCATACATGACAATACAAAAACCCGTAAACGGATACATCCACAAAAATTAACCACACTTGCACATATAGACAAAACCACACGGACACATACAACACAGACATACACATCATCACAATCACACAGTCATTTCATTAAGCATTCTGATACTTGCAGGCACAAATGAATTTTGGTACCTGGCTGTACGGCATCTTATAGACCTCAGTCTCCTGGCTGACCATAATTTCTCATATTTACAGTTAAGTTGGTGGCTTAATCATTTTGGATAACATCACACACTTTTCTAGTACTCTTCCTATGCAGATCATATAAAGATAGAGCATTTCCAATGCCTAGTTTTGTACATGTTTTGATCACTCTGCTGATCTTTTGATGTGACTCAGCTGAACTGTTTCCAAACCAGCATACTATCGAGAAGGACAAGACAGATTGTACAACAGATGAGTAGAACATTTCCATTATTGTATTGTCAACATTTAGCTTACTCAGCTGACATTGTTGTTAAATGTGAGGTTGTTATCAATTATAGTTCCCAAGTATTTGTATTCTCTTACACTTTCTACAAGTTCATTTGCTATGTACAGAGGTCTATGAACCACAGCCGATTTTCTGAAATCTACTACCATTTCTTTTGTCTTTTTGACATTTAACTCTAGGTAGTTTTCGTCACACCAATCAGTGAATCTCACAACTTCATCAAGGTATGAACAGTCATCATTTACACACCTTCCGACAAGAGCCGTGTCATCTGCATATTTAAAGAGTTGACATTGTTTGTTGACAGTTCTACAATTGCTAGTATACATAGTAAACAGCATAGGTGATAAGACACAGCCTTGTGGAGCACCATTAAAGTATACAACAGATCAGATTTAGTACCGAGGAATTTTACATATTGTGGTCTACGAGTGAGAAATTCATTTATCCAGAGGATAAGTGTTGGATGAACCTTCATATCGCACAATTTATTCATCATCACATGAGCCTGGATCGTATTGAAGGCACTGGAGAAATCTACAAACAGGATCTTCACAAAGTGCTTACGGCTAGCAGAATTAGCTTTATCTAAGTGTTCTAGTATGAAATCCACCAGTGACAAGGTTGCATCATCAACACAACGCTTTGATGAATACGCAAACTGATAGGGATCAGTGTACATAATAACCTGTGCTTGAAGTAGCTTTTTGACAATCTTTTCAAGACATTTCATCATGATGGAGGTGAGGGCGACAGGTCTGTAATCATTGTTGCATTTTGGAACTCTTTTTGGAATAGGTATTATTTCTGAGGTTTTCCATATTGCTGGATAAATGTAAAATATACTAAAGCGGCACCCAGGCTCACATTATAACTTTTTTTACAGTTGTCAATGTTAAATCCAAAATATGAGGTATTTTATTTTATTTAAGAACCTGCTGTCTTATTATTCTCTGACACAGCAAGCCACGAGAGGGCAGTGTTGTTGTTTGGTAGAATCTGGTACTGTTTGCCTTGAGACTGCTCTGACATCTTCTGGGCATGAAATGGCAATCACAGCAATGGTATTGGTACAGTTGCCAAGTTGCCATCATACGACATCCAATGATTGTTTTGCAATGTTAGTGAATAAACTTGAAATAGCAATGATTTCATATGGATGTAGTGGTAGTGTACAGCATTCATAGGCTGCCAATCTTTTGATTCTTGAAATTTACGACCTTGCTTTGCATGATTGCATTTCAGAGTCGCAGAAAAATAGAATGCATAAACTTAATCAAGTAAATTGGTTCTGTAGTTTTTTGGTGATGCAAAGCAGTTTAACCCGATCACTGTGTTGTCTCATAAGTCTCCACTTCACTTCATTCTTGCTTTACTTCATTTCCACTTCATTCTTCATTAAAAGCGCTATATGTAGGTGTATGGTCCCACAACATATTGAATTCATTTACATTGGCACATTCCACTGAATTCAGGTTCGAAACAGGTGATCACAACAGTAAATGCCCAACAATGCCAAAAAAGTTAATCCAGCTTGCTATTTTGTAACAGGGCCTCTTAAAATCCTGTCAGAGCATGAGAATATGTGATAGAGGAATTGTTCTTGGACTCTATCCATATTGCATGGGATATCTATTATTTGGAGTGGCTGACAGGACAAATTGTGTGATACAAATTTGCAAGAGAAGGTAAGAGAAATTCTCTTACGGCCATGTCAACACAGAATTTTTTGCCAACTCACATTGAAACTTTGGAGGCTGTTAGTCAAATATCAAAGTTGTTTCAAGGTTACACTTTGCATAGGTTTTGTCCACAGTGACTACATACACAGTTCTAAGTGGTTTTTTATAGCTGACAGCAATTTGACTTTATATGAATTGACTTTTTCTGACACATGTGCTTTCACCAAGCCAATGTTTTGATCAAACAGGAAGTCATGTACAGCATGTACAATGCTGCCGCGTTGTTGCACCATGTAGGTGGCCCACCAGTAGCGACAATATTTTGTCTCGTTTGGTTCTCTTCTTCATTTGTTTTAGTATCTTACTATCTTAAAATCCGTCTCATCTCTTTTGCATGCTATTAGACAAATATTGATATTGATGTTCACATGATTATATTGTGAAGATGGTGAAATAAAATAATCTCTTTGTCTGTCCAGCCAATTGAATTGCGTACTGTACACAAATTCCTATTAGTTAATTTGTGTAACAATTCTATCAGATCGTCTCAGAGTTGGTTTGAGAGACAGAGGACAATCACACTAAAAGCGATTTATTTGCAATGTTGTGACATACATAAATAATGAAATGAAGCATAAAAACACAATACAGCCCAGATTTCTGCATATATAAATATCCATATGCTCCTGCATGGCACCAATGTGCATTGATCATTTGTTTAAAAGTTATAGGAAGGCGAAAATAGCCTTTTGGACACAGAGGAGCTACAACTCTGTTTGCCGATTACTTACAAGTATAAGTTATCTATTACTGGAATTTACTAAAAATTGGGTTTGTTATATGCGTGCATATTCAAACTCTCACGCCTCTTTATAAGAAAATTTACGGACAAAGATGGCTGTCATTACAGCAGCGTTAGTCGCTGCACTGTTTGCCACATCTATTACTGCCCATCCTCACACAAACTCAAGAATCATCTTCAATGGGTATGGTCAAAATGTTGAAGGATATGGCGACAACAAAACCCTAGATGTCCTATTCTTAATGTCCTGGACAGGGAGGTGGCCTATCGGGTCGAAAATCGGTTCCGCTTTTTTACTCGGACTTGAGACAATTTTGAAATTGGACATTCTGCCGGAATTTTCTTTCCGTTGGAGCTACAAGGATACGAAGTGCAATGCATTGACTGGAACTACAGTAAGTAACTTTTAACTTTCTCATTCTTAAAAGAGTTTCAAGAATACCGACCATGTTGCCTAGGGTGCATCGTCTGCCCCCTAAAAATGAAAATAATTGACATATTCATTTGCACTTTTGCCGTATTGTTCCTTTGCCCGTAGAAACACACTCTGAAAAATTGCAATAAGATCGGATGTGGCTTCAGGGTGGCACTTTTGTGTCAAAGTTGAGTCCAAAATTGTCAAAAAATGATGCTTTAAAAAGTCGCGGTTAGAAATATCTATACTACCTTATGGTTGGCTTTGTGATATCAATTTATATACTATTATTCTCAGAAGAAAATTGATTTTAGTTTGAATGGTAAAATGCTATATTTCTGAAAAATTCTCATGCTTAATTGGCTGTCTCTGAGAAAACCATGCGGGGGGTGAAACGTGGCCCGAGCCGGATCTTAATGAAATTTTCACCAAACGCCCTTTAGACACAATAATGAAGGTTGGTGAAGTCCGTTTTTCTGTGATTTCAATTCTTCCTTGATTTTACCCCACTTGAAAATAGGGTGTCAAGTGTGGCGCCAAATTCCTTTAACATGGGTTTCAATGGGAAAACATGCCAACTTTAGCACTATAGGAACCAGAGCGCAGCGCATGGTTTGAAAATTTTATGATGGAGGATGATTACACATGACTTGAATATTCTAAATTCACTTTTTGTTGCGTGGAACACTCCTTCATAAGCCAGATATAAGCATTTTTAGATAGCGGAGGGTGGCAAATTTCTTTGCGTTTCACAAAAAATTAAAAAATACTAAAAATGTCATAATTCTGCTAAGATTTGTCCAAATTTGACAATTTTAGTGTCTAACTATATGTTTTGGGCAATTCCGCACCTCTTGGGATTATTTTTATTTTGATTGGAGGTCAAGGTCACTGCCTAAGGTCAAGGTCAAAGTCAATTTTTTCTGTAATTTAATGATATTTTAAGTTTTAGTCCCAGATATCTATCTAAAAGTCCCATAATATCAATGCTTATTCAGCATAAACTGATTTTATAAATTTCTAGCTATATGTTAGTATCCTAAACTGTATCAAAAACCTGTTTTTTTTAACCATAGGGGGCCCTTTCAAATTTTCGAAATTTCATAATTTTTCCAATTTGCAGGTTAAATATTTTGAAGATGTCCATCGATCATTGTGCCTTAATAATTCAGAGTTCAATGGATTGCTGCTATTGCATGAAAGTCAAATAAGGGATTCTGGGCCAGAAAACAGACCTTAGAATATGATATGAATGTTTTCGGCGGCCATTATTGAAAATTTTGTTATCTCAGTTAATGTCAAAACTAATAGAGATAACAGAAAAGTTTTTGTTTCTACACCTATGTTTTGAGGGTCAAGGAATAAAACAAAAACATTTTTATCATTGTATGTTATGTAATATATGTGTAATTTGGCTGCCACAACAACAACAAAAAGTGTCTTTGCTGATATCTGCGGAGGTTACAGAAATATTGGAATAATTCTTAGGTTTATACCTATGTTTATATGGTCAGGGAATATGATACAGTAATTTTCCATGCTCTATAGATACGCTTTCAAGTATGGGAGACTGGGGCACGTTGGTCCGATTTTTTATTTTTTGGCTCAATCAAAAAGATCTCTAAATATTTGAAAAATCTCTTTACTGACTGACATAGATCTGGACATCTACACTACAGTTTGTCACATCAAGCAGAGGACAGATGTTTGGCCGGATATCTCAGCAACCTGAAGCCCCACAGGAGAAATACACATACCTATGTGTAGCTTAGCTCTGTTGTAATATGAATATCACATTTCTGTGATATTTCGGGGCTGTTTTTGTCCAATATTTGCCAATTTATGATAATTTTAGTCCAATTTCGCACAATGTTGACATTTGTGATGCTACCAATCTGACACACAATGGGCAGATACGTCACAAAAGTGCACTGCAGCGCCACCCCAGGCTTAGTTATAGTCAAGTTGGTATCAGCAGAACAACCAATCTCATGGTGTTGATATTTATGGACTGTACAAACAATGCTAAATTTCTGTTACAATGTGAGATGTGACAAACTGTAGCCTTATGCCAAACCAAGCCAATGTACCTTCAATAGTTGTGGAGAAAAATAAATTTGAATTTTTTTTTATGGTCCGACATGCCCCGGACTCGGGGCAGGTTGGACCGCAATGTGGGGCAGGTTGGACTATGGTATAAAAGTCCACAAAAGTAGAAGAAAGTGAGCAAACACCACATTTTATTCTCACAGATCACAACACACACTTGTGTGTCATTGCAGATTGATTATATCCGAATATTCACCCAGATAATTTTAATAAATCTTGTTTCAGCTAGAAAGGCTAGCAGATTAGTCAACTGAATTGATTTTACCCTCATATTGTACAGGAATGACTTAGGTGCTCTATTCATGTTAGAAATTATACAGCTGGCATTTTGCGGATTGTTTTTTGTCAGTCAATTGAGTTTACAATGGTCCAACGTGCCCAGGCCATGCTCGGCCAACCTGCCTCATCCGAACCTCTTACAAAAATGTGCATGCCTCGCTAACAAGTTTGGATTTAAACTTGGGAAACTTATATCAAACTTTACTTAAGTAGTTGACAGCTTCAATTTACGAGACTTGTCTGACTTGATCCCCCATATTTTAAGAAGGGTAACCTAGTCATTGAGACTTGGAAAAAGTCACTTTTTATGCTGAAAATGAGGAAACCTGAAATAGAACTCACACTTTTCCTTCTATGCTCATGAAATATTTTGGCCAAATGGCATACCACTAAAGGTCTCTATTGAGGATTTGGATAACTGCCCATGTTTAAAAAAATATATATTGGGGATGGTCCAACGTGCCCCGAGGTCCAACGTGCCCCGGTCTCCCCTACACATGCAGTCGACCAGTCGTCCTTTGCTAACAGTATCAAAATTTTTGCTTTCTAATATGCTAGTATAAAGGTGCACAGAATTGATTAGCATAGGGGAGACGGCAGGCACAGTGTGACAAAGCCCATAGCGTCTGGCTGGTACTGTTAACAGATCAACTCTCTCTCGTATAGAACAAAAAGTAGGTAAGTGAAAGACTGTCCTATATCCTGAATGCCTACACAGCATATCGGGAGTGGAATTTCGATATATTGGTTTTCAGCCAGAAAAATTGAATAATTTTGCTAAACGGCTTTTTGTTATAATTCCCAAGAAAAATGGTAAAATGCAAATCAATAGCCAGGGATTTAAACCGTGATAATTTGTCTTAGTTTAGTGAGCTGATGAACCACAGTACAGGCATTCGGTCCGCAGGATTCAAAAATCTTATAAAGAGAGCTGCGTGGGGCACAGTGAGACAGTTTGAGGCGAGGCACAGTGAGACATCACAAAATACACTAAAAACGACCTGAATATAATGCATAGCTCACAATTCACTATTAAACACAAAATTCCTGCTGTAAACTGCTGATTTTAGTGAGTCACATCCAAAGGGAAGCATCAGAAAGAAATTTGATCAGTATGTTACAGGTTCGTCAGGTTAAATAAGTCGTGCATGTGTCCTGTGCAATGTAGTTTCGAAACATGCTCAAACAAGGACCTAAAAAATCACCTGGCCAGCTGCTTTTATGAGAGTACAGTAGTTTCTGTAGCAACAATTGATGGAACAATTCTGCAGGTCCTGAGGATCGGCAGTTATGGCTGAAGGTTCCCTGTCTCACTGTGCCCCATCAAGCATGGACGTAGCTCAAAATTACTCCAAACCTGTAAAAGGTAGGAACCTGAAACTACTGGACCATATATACCCAACATCATTATCTATAATGTGGACTTGATCTCATTTAACTCGTTACTTCCGACATTTTGGAACACTTGAAAATAAAAAAAGTGTCTCACTGTGACTGGTATTTTAGCCATGGCATATATGCCTTTGTGGCTGTGCTATTGCCTCTCATCAGAAATAAATAGACTGTATTTTGTGTCAATAAATATACAAAACCAAAAGTACATGTTTGTTCAGTTTTAAAGCTATGATCAGGCGAACAATTCAAGACAAAATGGAAAATATTATGTTGGGAAATTTTTTATGGATGTCAAACTCATTTACATGCTAACATGGCGCATAGAAACTATTTGATCAGAGGTCTTTGCAGATTAGCGTCCCAACTTGCAGCTGAATTCATTTTCAAACTCTTCATGTGACGTAGGCAGGCCACTTTGCAGTGGCCTTAACTGAGCCATAAGGAAGGTTGTTGATCACAGAACTGGCTTGCAAGAATAAGGAGCGACCCTTTCACCCTTGCCGGATAAGACTCAGCTGATTTTAACAAAAAGCTCCTTTAGGGAGCAGGCCAACAATGACACTGAAATTGTGTTAATTTCATCATCTTTAATTGTGGTAAGGTCAAATATCACTTTTTTCCATTCCATCAAGCAAGCAAAATGGTAATCAAAAGACATTGTGTGAAGAACAGCAAGGTTAATCAGTTTTGTGACTTGCATTTTTGACAATAGCCATGGTGATTTTATTTGACACAAAAGCTTTGACTTGGCATTACTTGCCCAAGCGCAGATGGCACACCCAGAGAATCTACCCTAGACGAATCCTTATAGCGCCGCATATTACCATAGATTTGCGTCATTAGCGTCTAGGCCAATCAGCGCCCAGGAATCCTGTCCAATTCAAAACTTTACCGGCAACTTACGAAGCAACCATTAACTTCTCAGAGACGTACGACCTACCATTGTAAAGGTCTCAGAGAGATCTATCTACCCATATAAGAATGGTACTTGTAACCCTTACGGAAGTGTGCGAAACAGCTAAATCAGCCTCATTTGCATAACCTGTGTGAAGGCATGTCCATTGGTCAGCTTTGTGGGCGTGTCTGACTTAATCACTGAAGGCTTTGCTGAAGTGAGATGGCACCACTTACCCCAAAATTATAGTTTAAGAGAAGAGCTGATGTAAAAAAACACCCCTAAATCTCACACTACAAAATACTTTATGCGTCCCATTTTCTATTGTGAAATTGTCCAAACATCAATGCATGAATGTGTGTATTTGAAAGCATATAGAGCATGGAATATAACTGTATCAGATTCCCTGACCATGTAAACATAGGTATAAACTTAAGAATCATTGCAATATTCCACAGATATCAGACAAGATACTTTTTGTTGTTGTTGTGGCAGCCAAATTACACATATATTACATAACATACAATGATAAAAATGCTTTTGTGTTATTCCTTGACCCTGAAAACATAGGTATAGAAACAAAAATTTTTCAGTTATCTCTATTAGTTTTGACATTAACTGAGATGACAAAATTTTCAATAATGGCCGCCGAAAACATTCAAATCATATTCTAAGGTCTGTTTTCTGGCCCAGAATCCCTTATTTGAAACTCTGAATTATTAAGGCACAATGATCGATGGACATCTTCAAAATATTTAACCTGCAAATTGGAAAAATTATGAAATTTCGAAAATTTGAAAGGGCCCCCTATGGTTAAAAAAAACAGGTTTTTGATACAATTTAGGATACTAACATATAGCTAGAAATTTATAAAATCAGTTTATGCTGAATAAGACAGGCTTTAAGATCTTGGTCAGGAATTACTGCCAAACTCATAACTTTCTAGCTTACACAACATTTATTTAAATTTTAGCCTATCTTATGTAAAATTTTGTCAGGAATTCAGTTTTGAAGGAAAAAATGCAGTCACTATTTTATTTTTGAAGTTATACCCCTATTTGTAAAGCACCCCTTAGTGGGGTGTGCCAGATACCCCCAAAATATTATAAATTTGTCTGTAGTTCTATGGCTTCAGTAATAAAGCTGCTCTTATATCACTTATTAATTTACTTGAATTCTATGATGGTCCATCGAAAACTACGATGACTACATGGGTATACATTTTTTGTTGAAATGGCAAACATTTTGTGGTGGTAAGTCGCGGTTTCTTATATTTCGCTTAATTTTCACTTCACATGCATAATTTTTGCACCATCATTCTCAGCAGAAAATAAGCTTCAATTTGAGTACCAACAACCTATATTTCCGATAAGTTTAACCCGAACCAAGGAATTTTGGCTTTCAGAAATAAAATTCTAAATAACTTGCATTTTTTTATGGAGGCAGATATCGAAAAACGAACACAAACTCGTTTAAATATAACTATCTGGGAATAATGAGTTTGACTTTCAGACCTGCATGACAAAAATTGACGAAATGCAAGTTATTTAGAAAAATGACATATTTTTTTCACACACCTAGGAGTGAAAAGCAGCGGCTCCATGTTTTGTATGTGTGGACCTAATTATGCAAAGCGATGACATTTTTATGTAGTCTATTGCCTTCGTCTAGTCCTTCTGAACATATTGATATGTAATTCATGTCCATAAATATCTCAGATGACGTTGAAAAAAATAATTAAATAGGAAATTCACTTCATTTTTATAAATTTTTTTGACTTTTGTCACCTGACTTTGTTTCAATATTCTTTTCACAGAGCAGCATATATTGAGACAAATTTTTAAAACTCGGTGTCATTTTAAACTTTAGACCATAGGGAATGCCATGGTACCCTCAGTTATCATGAATTATTGATTTCTATCAAGGAAGAGACAGTAAAACTTTGATGTCTGAAAAATGTGTCACACAAAATTAGCATTTTTCGCTCGTTTTTCCACTTAAATTGTGAGATAGCGACTTGGACACCACTATAAAGACACTTAAAAAGGTCACCATCAGAAAGAGCACAATTTTTTACACAAGATAGAATATATTTTAGAATCTGTGATACGTTTTGATGGCATCAAGAATTTTTTCACACTCGTGGCAGTAACTCCTGACTAAGATCTTGAAGCCTGTCATAAGCATTGATATTATGGGACTTTTTGATAGATATCTGGGACTAAAACTTAAAATATCATTAAATTACACAAAAAATTGACTTTGACCTTGACCTTAGGCAGTGACCTTGACCTCCAATCAAAATAAAAATCATCCCAAGAGGTGCGGAATTGCCCAAAACATATAGCCAGACGCTAAAATTGTCAAATTTGGACAAATCTTAGCAGAATTATGACATTTTTAGTATTTTTTAATTTTTTGTGAAACGCAAAGAAATTTGCCACCCTCCGCTATCTAAAAATGCTTATATCTGGCTTATGAAGGAGTGTTCCACGCAACAAAAAGTGAATTTAGAATATTCAAGTCATGTGTAATCATCCTCCATCATAAAATTTTCAAACCATGCGCTGCGCTCTGGTTCCTATAGTGCTAAAGTTGGCATGTTTTCCCATTGAAACCCATGTTAAAGGAATTTGGCGCCACACTTGACACCCTATTTTCAAGTGGGGTAAAATCAAGGAAGAATTGAAATCACAGAAAAACGGACTTCACCAACCTTCATTATTGTGTCTAAAGGGCGTTTGGTGAAAATTTCATTAAAATCCGGCTCGGGCCACGTTTCACTTTACTGTACAACCTGCATGGTTTTCTCAGAGACAGCCAATTAAGTTTTTTGGAAAGCTAAATGTTTCTGACTATTATGAGAAAATGTTTGGAAAAATCAACTTAAAAGGTCAACTTCTGCCTAACTTTCATGTAATCATTAGAATAAAAAACATAAGAAATACTTTGCTGAAGAGAGTAGGAAATGAAATATTTTTTCTAGACAGTTGTTCAAATGCGCAAATTTCCATGAATTACTTGTAAACATGAGTAATACAACAGTTCATCGAGACACCGTTCTGCCTCTTTTTTTCTTCTGACTACATCATAATGCAATCAAGGTTTTATAAAATGATGTAGTAGACCACATACTCACTTTGTAGACTTCTTTGAGTTCCCAACGTCATATCAATATCTTTTTTTTCATTTATCGCATTTTACCAGATAAAAAAGAAAATATCTCCACTCAATTTCGCCTTCTACTCAATGGAAACCATTGATGTTGGTATTCAAATTAAAGCTCTCTTTCTAAGGAATCTAACTGTGCCATCCAAAAATCATTTCAATTAAAATTGACAATATTATTCATAACCGCGAATCGCTAAAATATGACCTAATACTGAAATTTCAAGGCTGTTGTGCCACCCTTTGGCATTAGAAGTTTTTCAAATTTTGCAGGGCGCCTTTTATGATACAACGGAACAATCAGACAAAAGTGCATGTTTTGAAGATATAGGGGCAGATCATGCACCCTAATGTTGCCTACAAGGATAAGATTATTCTTAGAATGAATTCGCCACAAGTAGTTTCTGCAGCCAACAAGACCAATAATGTATAAAATATGTGAATTAGGGATAGTGGATAAAATGAAAATTTAAGGATAGGGGTTGTAAGTGAATCATAACTCTTGGACTGTTCCTTGTGTATTTTTCCTGAGATTCACTGTCCAGTGGCGTCTGTGTAGATGGGGCTGGCGGAGAATTTGCCCCACCACTTTTTGACCAAGGTATGAATATTCTGAGGGGAAATATTTTGAGAATTCCACAAGACACCATTCCGTGAAGACTTTAGCCCAATTTGCCCCACCACTTTCAAATGTAACTGACACCCCTGCTGTCAAGTGTGGGATGTAAAATAATATTATTATTTTTACTTCTGTGGTCTAATTTTTTGGAGATCAATTGCAAATGTTTTCTGTTTTAATTGACCCAAATATCATGTCTGTATAAAATATATGGCGAGTTGGACAGAACTTTTGGAAAAAAATTTTTACCCCGATCAGCAGAATATTATAAATTTCCTGGAATACTCCATAGATCATAGATCAAGAGTTACTGTCACATCAAGAGGTCAATTTAGTTAGTTCACTTTTATACCGTTAGTTTCAGAACTGTGACTGTACCTTTCGCAAGAAAAGATGTATGGCCAAAATTTAATT
This sequence comes from Platynereis dumerilii, assembly GCA_026936325.1. Lineage (NCBI taxonomy): Eukaryota > Metazoa > Annelida > Polychaeta > Phyllodocida > Nereididae > Platynereis > Platynereis dumerilii. Next base: position 135,558 of record JAPTHN010000289.1, read on the forward strand.
TTAACTAATCACAAGTTAAACATTTTCTATATCTTAGGAAACAATCGATAGTTGGAGAGAGATGCGGAACATAGATGTCATCATAGGGGGCGCCTGCAGTATTGTCTGTCAACCCGTTTCCCTTCTAGCCTCTATTTGGAATGTTCCAATCGTGTCCTTTGACTGTTCCAGTGACCTACTTTCTGATAAGGTAATTATTAATTCTGAATCACTCTTGAACAAGCTCAGTCATCCATGTCTCCAAAAGAGTAATAAAAACAGAAAAGTACAGTTCGTTATAGGGATGCACTGATATACAAATACCGGTCTCTCGATATTAATCATACAACGTAGGTCCATCCGCACCAAAAAAGGTACAATTGGCTATTTATAAGGCAGAATTGCACATAATTCTCTTATTATTTTCTCTTGCAACGTGGCAGACCAAGTTTTCAAAAAGGCCGATTGATACTTTTCTTTGGTCGATGCCAAACTTTCAATCAGTGGTGAAAATTCAATTATCCTGTTCACTTCCTGAAGTTCCACAGTCCTCGAGGTGCTATTAAAAAAATCATAAACTGGTGGCAGAATTGTTTCCCTTTTAAAAATTCTGAATGTTGGTCTGCTGCGGCCAAAAGAAGAGCTGTGCCCATGCAAAACAAGAGCTCCCCCGACGAAAATTTTCCATTTCCACTACTGAAAAAAAAAATTATACTTGTGCATCAACTCAAGAAATGACGACCTAATATTATGTTTTCAGAAAACACACCCGACGTTCAGCCGCACGGTAGGGGCTTATCACCAGTTGATTCCGGTGTATGTTGACATGTTGGAATGGTTCAACTGGCGAAGGGTTGCAATAATAACTGACACGTTTGATCTCTTTAAAGAGTTTTCTATCAAATTGAAGATTGCACTGGAAGAGAAGGGAGTAGTCGTCATGTACCACGCAATACAGTCTACTGTGGACATTGAAAGAGAACTAACGTCAATGGTAGGTTGAAGTCGCAGTAAGAAATACATCAATCGACTCCAAAGATAAATTCCCTTTTTATGCTAATCGTAAAAAGAAAAAAATTTAACAATATTATCTCAAGAAAAATAAATAAGAAATAGGTGCTGTCAGTAGCAAATTTTGCACTCTTTCAGATGGTATAATTAAAATTAACTAGTTGAAGATAATTACAGTCCTTGTCATACTTACATGGAATCTCAAGTTCTTTTCTATGCTGTTGAACTGTGATGTCAGAGATTACTCTATTCTAGCATTGAAATATATGTGAATTAACTACAAGCTGTGATGTCATTTTAAACTGGGTCAGATTCCCCAGCTTCTAACCAATGAGAATCCACCAAACTGAGCATCACAGTTTCAACTCAGTGTCAATGGCTGCCAGAACAAATATACATAACATAAGCCATGTGTTTACAAACAAGTTGTCAAAGCCTTCTGTTTATGCTGACTTCCATCAAAGTTTAAAGTTGTAAGTTAGCAAGTTTGTAGATTAATCAAACAACTCTGTGGGGATTATAACAGTTGTCTACTGTGAATGCTCACAAAGCTGCCATTTGGTAGGATTAGACTGGTGATTGCTGTGATAAATCATTGGGATCACAAATGTAATTCTTCCTTCAATATATCAATGTTTGAACTGTGACACATAGTTTACTTTCAGCCCATTGGCTATCAAGCTGTGATGACGTAGTTGTAGGGGCTATCCCTGATAAAACTCTTACTCTGACACTGTGTTGAAACTGTGACGCTCAGTTCAGGAGGATCAACATTGGCTAGAAGCTGGGAAATCTGACCTAGTTTGAAATGACATCACAGTTTGTAGTTAATTTACATATAATTATTGCAATGCTAGAATAGAGTCATCTATGACATCACAGTTCAACAGCATAGAAAAAAAACTTTAGATTCCACGTAAGTATGACAAGGACTGTAAAAAGATACCGTGTATGGTCATCTAGGCGACAAACCAGCAAGGCGACATATGTCAGTACCAATTAGGTGACAAGAAATTTGGAAATGTCATACCAGTGCAAACCAGGTGAGAAGCAGTTCCAACTGGTGACACAAGTTCACAAAACACATCCAACTAGGTGACACAAGTTCACAAAACACATCCAACTAGGTGACACAAGTTCACAAAACACATCCAACTAGGTGACAATACATTTCATAACTGACCACCATTGAAGGTGATCTGTCACCTGGTTGGTATCCCAAATAAAATACGTGTCACTGGATGGTATCTGGGGGGGTATCTGGTGTCACCTAGTTGGTTGTCGCCTAGTTGGTTGTTTTGTAGTCTAGTAGTCTGTCGCCTAGTTGACTGGCAATTGGGGTCCGAGGCTAGCTTGCCACTATCAATCCATGCCTATTTGCTAAAATTTTCTCTTTTCATTTTCAGCTCCAAGCCCAGAGATCAGTTCTAGCAAAAGTCTTGGCAGAAGCGAACATAATATTAATCAACATGTATTCAGACGATGTGAGAAACATCATTGTTTCTGCCCTCGACATGGGACTAGTCCATAATTCAATGGGGTTTGTCACCCCGGGATATGTATTTCCTAGGAAAAATTCATATCTTCCGCACTATGGAGCATTCGCTATCGATGGTTTAATAACAGTCCAAGACTTTTACGAAACCAATAATCTAAGATGGCGACAATTTCAGCGCGACGTTGTAACAACGTACCAACGTCCCGAGTTTGATGCTGTGCCTCACATTGGTCCAAATGTATCGCTCGATGAAGTGAATGGTAATGCAGGTAAATATCATATGTATTTCAATAATTTTTTTGTTGATGTCTAATTCAATTGCCTAATAAACATCGCATTGTTGAATAGAACATCCGCGGTTTGGGCTAGCATTTGTTTGAAACTGACTGATATGTTTGAAGATGCACATCTATGATATTTCATATGATATCCATGATGTTTCTTCATCATTGATATTATTTGTGATATGCGTGATTTTTTTGTGACATCCCTGACACTTCCTGCGGCATCCATGACATTTTTGTGACATTATATTTCTTGTGACATCCATGATGTTTTTGTGACATCCATGATGTCCTTTTTTGACACTTTCCTGATACTTTTTGCAACATCCATGATGGTTTTGTGACATCCATGATGTTTTATGACATACATTATATTTCTTGTGACATCCATGATGACATTGTCCTTTTTGATACTTCCCTGATACTTCTTCCAGCATCCCAGGCTACAGTAGCCTGCTAAATCAGTTGCGAGTGTTAGCGAGCAGGCAACAACATTTCAGAATTGGTGCTGCCTTTCTGGTCCTCACTCACATGCATTTTTGAAGCAGCCCAGCTCAGTTCTGCTCAGTCCTGATGAGCGCGGACCTTAGAGGCAGCAGTGCGGACTTTAGAGGCAGCAGTTCTGGTGACCTAGAAGCCAATTCGATACCCATATCGATCCGAATTTCATCAGTCTGCAGCCTCGCTCACTTGTCTGCTTTAACAACAGACTGACTTGTCAGTCAGCCAACATCCATGCTAGTTTTATGACATCCATGATGTTTTATGGCATCCATTATATTTCTTGTGATATCCATGATGTTTTTGTGACCTCCACAATGTTTTATGACATCCATAATGTTTTATGACATCCATTATATTTCTTGTGATGTCAATGTTTTATAGCATCCGTGATGCTCTTTTGTGACATCCCTAATCAAAAAATATGTATCATGTAACTCTTGCATTTACAAGCCCTATTTTCATCTTAAAGTCTCTGGGGAAACATTTTTAAAAATCATGTATGTTGGTTCAGCAGATTTTGATACATATCCTCTTCAGCGATAGGAATATTTCCTCTTCTGCGGCAGGAATATACTTCTCCAAATATTTGTTTTGGAGGATAATTGCACAAAGTTCTGACTTCCCAATCAATTGTGCACACAAATTCCTTTTAGTTTGTTTGTGCAACAATTCTTTCGGTTCGTATCTTTGAGGGTTGAATAGGCAGAGATCAACCGTCTAAAAGCTATTTATTTACAATTGGTTTATGCCACATTATGTATTTGATACACAATACACATACGCATAAACATCTGTGATAAAATAAACTGAATTCCCTATGCCTCAGCATGAGCTGCATTTAAATTAGTAGTTCATTTTTTAAAGTTTTGGAAAAGAAGGAAAGATTTTTTCTTGAAGCACAAAGATGTAGCTTTATAGCTGGATTGGGCCGTAACCTCTTTGGTTATTTGTCCTCCGTGTATTGAAATATTAATTACTTATTTCTGTGATTGATAGAGTTGATATAATATTATACACGTGAACGCGCATTAGTACTTTCATATTTGATATCAGTATTTCGCTAAGCGTTTTTAACGCCATATTTTGGGAAGACGAGCATCAAAAGAAGGATAGATAATGGACTGTATGTCCTGTTTTTATATTCTTTGCTTATTGGACAAGACAATGACACAATATTAGGAAAGTGACATTGAGCTACAATGTTGTTCAAGATGGTATACCAATGAATTGTTTTGTGAAGAGGATTCAATTCGGAAACCATTAGATTGGCAGTGCACACTTTTTAAAAATATATTCCAACTTTGCAGTAATTATATTATCTACATTTTTATTTATATACAGAAAGTAGTACACAAGTATATATATGTAGCATAGCACAAATCTTTGAAAACAACAAGCAACATACATAGGGAACGCAAAAAAAACTAGATTTTCGATCATAAATGAGTCGACCAATAGGAAGTTGGCCAAGAGTCTCAATAACACATGATGCAGTGTTGAATCTACATATTACATAATTTAATTGTGAAAGAAATGTTGTTAATGGTTTATGAACTGTTATGTTTTACCCCTCTGCAGCACCTTATTGGGATTGAAATGGTTTATGAAACCATTCCTTTTTCTCTTAGAAGCCTTAAAATCACAGGACTGGCACATATGGTGACTGGCATCCATACTTATAATTTGTTTTTCTGTTCTTGATGTCTTTCTTCTCTCCAACTTTCTTTGTTAATTTCCTACATCCTTTATTTTTTCCTTCCTTCCTTTGTTTCCTCTGTCACTTTCTACTTTCTTGAGCTTCAATGTCAGCTTATATTAGATGAATCCCTTAATTGTCAAATTACATAGTGGTGATTACTGCATTAATTGGCATGTAAATTCCAGTTGTCTATGTACATGTAAGCTCATATAATTTCCCTGATTGATATCTGACATACACACTGTGTGGAGCCACCAGCAGTTTACTGCAGTGATAGAGGGCTACATGTGGCAAAAAATAGAACTAATTGGCTTTGATAACAGTGCCAAAACGGCAGTAAAACAGTTATAAGCTAGCTATTTTAGGAGTCATTTGATACAGAACACAATAAAATGAAGGTAGATTGACTCCCAAGGACAGTGACAGGCCTGAAGAGTAAGATTTGAGCCTTCAAAAGGCTGTGACCTGAGATGACCTCATCTGCATATTCAGGAAGTGGATGTGGTTGTCAAGGTACACAGACCCTTATTTGTATTTCTTTGAGATGCTCTTGGAATGCCAGATACTATATTGGCAATAATAGATAAATAAGTGGTGCTGGTAGGCCAATGAATAGTTTTTTTCCTTCTACAGAGGTCAAACAGTCATCATACACAGTTACAAGACCAAGTATGATGCCTAAGTATGGTTGAAAGATGCTAATATATTTTCTTTGCAATTTGTAGAAGGAAGTTGGAATGGCCAACTTCCTTAATTACCCACCAAGATGGCGATCATTTTTGTGTTAGTATTCCTACACTTCACAACAGCTGTCACCCAATCAGCTGATCCTTACATAAACTCAAGAATAATTTACAAAGGATATGATCGAAACGTTCAAAACTATACAGGCAACAGGACATTAGATGTCTTATACCTAACACCCTGGACAGGAGACTGGCCTATCGGGCCTAGAATAGGTTCTGCATTTCTACTTGGACTTGAGACGGTTTTGAAATTGGACATTTTGCCTGGATTTTCCTTCCGTTGGACCTAAAAGGACACGAAGTGCAGGGCATTGACTGGAACTACAGTGAGTATAACTATAAACTCCATTTTCTTTTCTTTTCTCGGGCGGGGGGGGGGGGGGGGTAGGGTTAGCTTGGTGATAGAATGCTAGACAGCCAATCACTAGATCTAGGGTTCGAATCCACCTCTTGCGGGTTCACCTGAGCCTATGTTGGACGGCTGTGTCAATCATCCTTTCCCTCATCGTCGTGTCCTCTTGTTCTAATTGGCCGAATAAGTGCATAAATACATCGAAGTTGCCCAATAAGGTGCTGCAGAGGCGTAAAACACAAACACGCAAGTATATAAATACAGGATGTAATGCCCAAATTATCCATTCATTGATCTAATCACAAGTCTAAAAATTATCTATTTATTTTCAGGAAGTAATCAGAAGCTGGCAGGAGCATCACGACATTGACGCCATAATCGGGGATGACTGTAGCTTGGTATGTCAGCCCGTTTCCCTTCTAGCTTCTATTTGGAATGTTCCAATGGTGTCAACAGGCTGTGCCAGTGATTTACTGTCCAATAAGGTAAAAGTACAGACAGACAATATTCATTTATTTGACCATAGAAAAATACAATATAAAATAGTTCCCAAATAATTAAATACGGTCTTTGGAGATTCACATTAAGGCTACTGTCGCTATCATGTGGGCCACCAAGGAGCAAACGTATAACAATAAATTAGACATCTGCATAGGCTGTTGATTATCATATGATCAAAGTAAGTTACAATGTATAATTCAGTTAACAGAAACAGGAAAGGATTTATGTATACACAGGAGTTCACAAATACAGTTGTCCCTGAGTTAGGGGAGACCGGGGCTGGTTGTCACAGGGGCAGGTTGTCACACTTTTTATTGCATTGAACTATGGAGTTACACGACTCAACCAATCATTGTATACTGCTTTTATAACCCACTGGAGTATTTTTGAAAAATCTTGACCCCTGGAAGGGAGTTTGGTAGGCACATGGTCTATTAAAAATTTCCGGAAAAATGTTTACCCGCAACTTGCATGTCATCCTACTCATTAACAAATAGTTGTTGAAAAAGGTAAAGTTTATACACATACCATGTAAACAAATCTTTAAATAATGACAGGAAGAAATAATGAAAAATATGATAAGAACAGCCTTGGTTACCCGTTTTTTGCATTTTCATCAGTCGGGGCAGGTTGCCACAAAAATACGGGGCAGGTTGTCACACTTTTAGCAGCAGGTTGTTACCCATTAGGACCAGTCTTTTAAACCAAAAAAACTATCACAAATATAAATTGGTAATTTATAAATGCTATTGATGACTAAAGATGTATGCAGATATGGCATAGTGTCAAAGTAAATCGAGTTCAAATTTATGAAGAAATTTTCATTAAAAAATTGTGATTTTCCTCCTCCTGATCAGAATGCTTTTCGGCTGCTTGGTAAGCTTTCATTTGTAGCACCCTTGTACAGAGTAGCGAGTTTGTTGAGGTCTGCACTGGACAAGCAGAGGATTCCTCATATGTCCAAAATAACTTATTTTAGTCAAAATCTGCCTTACGGAGTCCCACTTCCTGTGTCCGAGCTCTTAACCAAAAGTGTGACAACCTGCCCCGAGAGTGTGACAACCTGCCCCGAAAGTGTGACAACCTGCCCCGAGTGCTGAATAAAAAAGAATGTCCCATAAGATGTCAAGATTTCAAGTGATATAGATATATATTGATCAGATAGGTTTAAGTCACTCCCCTTTTAACATTCATATAGATTGGCAGTGCTCCTGCATGCCTTAAATAGAAATAGTAGCATATTTAAGTTCTACACAGTGTGACAACCTGCCCCTGTGACAACCAGCTCCGGTCTCCCCTATAAGACCTCCCCTTCTGCGGTCATGAAGCGGTCTCTCGTGGGGGAGTAGTCTCTCATGGGGGTGCAAAATGCACTGAAAATACTACATAGTGCGGGAGGAAGGTGGTCACATAAGGGAAGGCAGTCTTGCAACAGGGGGTCTTATAATACAGGTACCACTGTAGTTTCTGAATAAATCATTTCTTACAGCTGGTATTCATGCATTTGGAAAGAGTGATAAAACAGAAAAGTACAGTGAGATGTTATGCTCCCCATCATATATATTGCATTGCACAGACAACAACTTTCTGCCAGTTCATTGTCAATTATTTTCCTTTCTCATTTCGCTTTCAATGGACATTTCTATTAATTAAATATTATCTGAAAATATAATAAAATTGCAAATTGATACTTGTTCATTGGTTCAGAAAACGGTAAATTTTTGATTTCAGAAAATTCACCCAACGTTCAGCCGCACGATGGGAGGTTATCAGAGGTTAATTCCAGTCTATGTTCAACTGATGGAAACTTTTCGGTGGCGAAGAGTTGCAATTATAACTGACACATTTGATCTGTACAAAGAATTTTCTATCGGCCTGAAGATCACACTGAAGAGAAGGGAGTAGTCGTCATGTACCACGCAATACAGTCTACTGTGGGCATTGAGAGAGGATTAACATCAATGGTAGGTTGAAGTTTTTTTCTTTTCTTTCAATATGATAAATTTATATGTTTAATGGTTAATATCTGTGATCTATATTTATTCTTTGTATCATTCTTTCATCAATCCATGTCTACAGTCATCATCTCATTTCATGTCACCTGGGGTGCCCAAAAACAAACTTTTTAGTTTTTCTGGGCATCCCTACAACATCTCACATTTTAATTGATGAATATTTTGTAATTGATGTTGGAAAAATAAATGATCTATGTTAAAACAAAGCTCTATACCTGAGTTGAGATGTCATATAACTATTCTGACACTTCTATAGAGATGACTCGTAGTGATGTTTACATATATATATAAAGTCAGGAAGTTTGTTCAACACCAAGAGACAAAAGAGCTCTATAGGGTGTACGTAATGACATTGACTTAAGCATCGAATACGTCCTACTCTACTTACTGAATATTAGACCTCACTGGTATGTTTCCAGGTTGAAACATGTAAGGTTTCATTAAAATTTCTTGGAATTATTAGTTAATAGTTTTTTGGTTCCTCTGAAGTTAAAGTTGGTTAAAGTTTGGCAAAAATTTATTTTTACCCAATAAAGCAGAAGCAAAAACTTCATTGTCAAACATTCAACCTCAGCTAAACCGCCTCTTTCATTTTCAGCTTCAGGCCCAAAGATCAGTGCTGGCAATAGTCTTCACAGAAGCAAACATTATTTTAATCAACATGCACACTACCGATGTGAGAAACATCATTGTTTCTGCCCTCGACATGGGACTAGTCCATGGTTCAATTGGGTTTGTAACTCTTGAACATTCTATCCTCGACAAGGTATTCTCATATCTCCCTCAATACGGATTATTTGCTATGAATGGTTTGATTGGAATACAAGTCAATAATAACCCTACCAAAAATCCAAGATGGCCGCAGTTTCAGCGTGATGTCATAACAACTTATCAACGTCCCGAGTTTGATGCTGTTCCTCACATTGGTCCAAATGTATCCATTGATGTAGTGAATGGTTATGCAGGTAAATTTTGATATATAATTTACATGTTCCAATATTATTTTCTGTTTCTATTCAATTATGTCACTTAATAAACACCTTATTTTTGAAAAAGGGAAGAGAATATTCCTGTTGAGACTTCTTGTATCTTTGATTATTTTTGGAATTGAACAATACACACGTCTCATGTTCAATGAAATCTATACTTCAGCATGTTGGAAGGTAAAAATAAAAAAGTACAGGCCATCTAATAAGATCTGTAAACCCAAAATCTGAGGGATTGTGAAAGTATCAGTTTGGTAAACTTCACCTACTTCACATTCAACATCCTTGAGACTTCGGTGATTGAATTATAAGGTTGCTGAATTTCTTTAGTGACAACAAAAAAATCTAGTACATGGTTGATCGTCTTGTCAATCATGCTGGTCTGATCTTGTCTCCAGCCACATTTAACTTGTTATTCTGACTCTTTCAATGCTCAACTGCTGTCTACAAGTGGACTGCTGTTTCATTGCCACTGCTTTTTCCAGCCTTGGCAGAACATATGCTGTCATGTGTTGCCACCTAGTGGCAAGTGTGAAATTCCGCAAGCTCCAGCAAGCGGTCCACATAAACCCATTGTGGAGAACTCACAAAATTTTGTCTGGAAGAAACCAGGGCTGTTTCTGAGTATGCTGATGGCCTTGTCTGCTTCCTTAGAGCATGTGACAGCAGCATGCAGTTAGTTCTCTTTTTCACCAGACTGACTCTACTGTATAAGTAACAAAATGTCTTAATAACACTTCTTCCAGTGAGTACATCTTGAATGGGTGTTTTAAGTACAAATAATCATAAACCTAATTTTTGGTGAAAAACACTACTTGAATATATATATATGTGTGTGAATTTTCATCAGATAACAGACTTAGCAGCAGTATAGACTAATAGCGGCATGGACAGAAGGACAATTTGACAGAAGGACAGCCAGACAGAAGGACAGAGAGACAGAAGGACAGCTAGACAGAAGGACAGCCAGACAGAAGGACAGACAGATGGACATCCAGATAGACTAGCAGAAGGACATAAGGATCAAAAGACGCTTTACTTGAAGCTATACTTGGTTTGGAGGAAAATTGTACAAAGTGTTTACTTCCCAATTAACTGTGTAAACAAATTCCTTTTAGTTGCTTTATTTTAAGAAGGTCAATTATACTTCTTATGATAACACCCAATCGTCACCTTAACAACAGAAGTATGTCTCCGAAGAAAATTGATCATACCAGATAGAAATCCTACTAAAAGCTGTTTATTTACTTTAATATGTGACATTTGTTAATGACACTCACATGCATAAACACACACTCTTGAGTGACAAGACATTGCTTATTCCAGCATAAACAAACATACCTTAATCCCCATGCTTCAGCACGATGCCCATGCATTTACTTTCTTCTTTCACATTGAAAGTTTGAGGAAAGAGGGGAAAGCTCTTCTTGAAACATAAAGGAGTAACGCTTTGTAGAATGTGCTTGTTGGATTAGTGAACTGTTACTTAAATTTATGACAAACTGTGGTCGACATGCAAATTCGCATCTTCATAAAGGATATTGAGGACCTGGGATAAAATAACATTGTGTTAGACATTTAGCTTCATTTTGGGATAAAAGCTATTACTATGTAGAACATTTAGCCTCATTGCAGGATAAACAACATTTTGTTAGACATTCAGCCTCATTGTGGGATAAAGCGACATTGTGTTAGATATTTAGCTTCATTGTGGGATTAAGGAACCAAGTGTCTGACATTTGGCCTCATTGTAGGACAAAGCAACACAGTGTTGGACATTTAGCCTCATTGTGGGATAAAGGAACATTGTGTTAGACATTTAGCCTCGTTATGAGATATAGCAACATTGTGTCAGACATTTAGCCTCATTGTGGGATAAAGCAACGAAGTGTCGGACGTTTAGCCTCATTGTGTGATAAAGCAACACAGTGTTGGACATTTAGCCTCATTGTGGGATAAAGCAACGAAGTGTCAGACGTTTAGCCTCATTGTGGAATAAAGCAACACAGTGTTGGACATTTAGCCTCATTGTGGGATAAAGCAACATTGTGTCAGACGTTTAGCCTCATTGTGGAATAAAGCAACACAGTGTTGGACATTTAGCCTCATTGTGGGATAAAGCAACATTGTGTCAGACGTTTAGCCTCATTGTGGGATTTACATATAAAGCAACACAGTGTTGGACTTTTAGCCTCATTGTGGGATAAAGCAACACAGTGTTGGACATTTAGCCTCATTGTGGGTTAAAGGAACATTGTGTTAGACATTTAGCCTCATTGTGAGATAAAGGAACATTGTGTTCATTTAGCCTCATTTTGGGATAAAGGAACATTTTGTTGGACATTTTACCTCATTTTGGGATAAAGCAACACATTGTTGGACATTAAGCCTCATTTTTGGATAAAGCAACACAGTGTTGGACATTTAGCCTCATTTTTGGATAAAGCAACACAGTGTTGGACATTTAGCCTCATTGTGGGATAAAACATGAGTGTGTTCGAAATTTACTCCAAGTGTGGTATATTTCATATCAGCATCGATACTTATTGAAAAGGTCTGCCAATCCAGTGTCTCTCCCAATACAAATAAAATGACATTCAGCTGGGATGTTTGATATAGTTTTGACCGACCACCAAGATTTTTTCTGACAAGGATTTGAATTTGGGAACCCATAAATATCATTAGGCCTACATATAGCCTTTTGTGTATATACCATGAAGCAAAATTTATTTAATTTTTGAAAACATCAAACAACTTGCATGAAGAACATAGAGAACAATAAGTGACAAAGATGAAAGCGATTTTGCTCATGTTAATTATTCTGGCCATTCGAACATCCGTCACCCAGTCAGTTGATGCAGGCACAAACTCAAGGATAATTTACAAAAGTTTTAAACAAAACATTCAAAACCATACAGGCAACAAGACCATAGATGTCTTATTCCTAATACCCTGGACAGGAGACTGGCCCCTTGGTGGGACCGTAGGTTCAGCTTTTCTGCTCGGCCTTGAGACAATTGTGAAATTGGACATTCTGCCTCAATTTTCCTTCCAATGGACGTACGAGGATACCAGTTGTGATGCATTGGTTGGAACAACAGTAAGTAGATCATAAAAATATGTTGTTTTTTTTCCATTTCTATTTATCTTGACCCAGTTAGAGTGATACATTTTTAAATTCTTGAAATTCTTGGAACTTAATTTGGTGAAAATTCAATGATAATACGCGTTAAGACTAACAGTAAATAACAAATTTAATAATATATGTCATTTATTGTCAGGCAACAATCAAAAACTGGCGAGAGATGCGGAACATAGATGTCATCATAGCCTGCAGTGTGGTCTGTCAACCCGTTTCCCTTCTAGCCTCTATTTGGAATGTTCCAATGGTGTCCTTTGGCTGTTCCAGTGACCTACTTTCTGATAAGGTAATTACTAATTAGTCCTGAAAACTAACCATTTTTTAAATCGCATAAGAAGCGGAATTATGTAAAATTTCTCTCCGTCATTCGCATCAACTTCTGCAGCGGTCCATTTTAGAGGCTTTTTCTCACAGTACAGATAATTGCATTAAAGATTACTTGTGGTGAGTTCCTAGTCACGGTTTCATTTTGTTTTTGCTTTTATCTCAAAGAGATTACAACAGTTACTGATCCTGATTGGTCCTTGAAAGCACAAGGTAATGATCATTTCGGTGCCATTTCCACTCAAAATTTCATGAAAGAATTCATTACCTAAAATTGCATAATCAGTAAAAACAAATCTAAGTATGACAGTTTGTAACATGTGATATATCATGCTTTAAATTGAAGGATAGAAAGTTATTTGACGAATAATAATCTGCAGACATGACATCTTTAACCAACTACAACGCAAGATGAAACAGTAGTCTCTTTGTTTCAATGAAAAGCATCCTTTCTGCGGTCATAAATTAATTTCGCAACTTTTGATTTCAGAAAATACACTCGACATTTAGCCGCATGATGGGACCTTATGGGACGCTGATTCCAGTGTTTGTTCAATTTTTCGAATGTTTCAACTGGACCAGAGTTGCAATTATTACTGACACATTTGATCTGTACAAGCAATTTTCTATTGGTCTGAAGATCAAACTGGAAGAGAAGGGAGTTGTAGTCTTGTACCACGCTATACAGTCTACCAACACCGTTCGACAAGATCTCGCATTTAATGTAAGTTAATGTTCATAAAGATATTGTAAAAAAAAAAGACAATCATGTCTATCCCTCCCCAAATAAAAGTGATTACTAGTTTAGATAAAATGGATGACATCAAAACTTTCAGGAATAAGCCTGCTTGCTCCTCATATAAATAAATAAGGGTTTTTCATGGCTGTAAAGAATGTTTGCTTTTATATCATAGATGAATTTACCATCAAGAGATATCGAAGCTTTCAGAAAAATTTTTGACGATGTCACATTGTCGTAATCAGTAGGCCTGATTGTGTTTCGTGGCTGCAATGTGAAAATGGCACTTTGTGTGTCATCATGCTGATGATTTGTCATGATCAAACCCAATACTTTCAATGTTAATTTGATTGAAGGAGACTTATCCCACTTGTTGGTGACAGCCAAATGAAAGGATTATGCATCTGATTTTCACTCTAAAATTTGTTATGAGAAATCAAATGGCTTACTCTTGATCATGACTAATCAAACAGCCTCTGTGTTTCCCATGTTGAAAGTAGAGAAGATGACACTTCATCGGCTATCATGAGTCACAAAGTTCCATTTTCACAGTGCCTCAGTCCACTTTGATTCTATATCAAAGTGTTTCGCTGTAATGAACGTTCGATCAGGAGATTTTGAAGTTTTCAGAAAAATCTTTGACAATGTCACATAGTCTTCATCAGTAGGCCTAATTGTGTTTCATGGCTGCAATGTGATAATGGCACTTAGAGTGTCATCATACTGATGATTTTAAGGAGACTAATCCCACTTGTTGGTGATAAGCAAACGAAAGGATTATGCATCTGGTTATGACAAATCAAACGGCCCCCAGCTGACAAAAACTGGTGGTTAACTGGGAGTTATCATGTGAAATTGCCCCTCAGTTATCATGTGGAAATGCTAACCATGTGATTTTGTCTCCAGTTAACCACATGATTTTCTGGGGCAATCTTCACCACTTAACCAAGTGATTTTCTGGGGGCAATCTTCATCAGTTAACCACGTGATTTTCTTGGGACAATCTTCACCAGTTAACCACGTGATTTTCTAGGGGGCAATCTTCACCAGTTAATATTATTTGAGAAGAGGCAAAATCTCCCACTGGTTAACTTGGCTCTTCATCAAGCCAGTCAAGCATTATCTTGGGCTTTCAATAGCTGTGGGGCTGAAGTAAAAGCCACAAGAACTTGCAGAAAATTTGTCACAACCAGTGTGATGTAGTGAGGCTCTTTTTAGTCTTCTTAAGGGTTACCAGAATCAAGGATTGCAGTCATACATGATTCACATTTCGGATGACTAGTCTTTTGTAATAATTTCCCAATATGATGCATTGGTTGGAACAACAGTAAGTAGATCATAAAAATATGTTGTTTTTTTCCATTTCTATTTATCTTGACCCAGTTAGAGTGATACATTTTTAAATTCTTGAAATTCTTGGAACTTAATTTGGTGAAAATTCAATGATAATACGCGTTAAGACTAACAGTAAATAACAAATTTAATAATATATGTCATTTATTGTCAGGCAACAATCAAAAACTGGCGAGAGATGCGGAACATAGATGTCATCATAGGGGGCGCCTGCAGTGTGGTCTGTCAACCCGTTTCCCTTCTAGCCTCTATTTGGAATGTTCCAATGGTGTCCTTTGGCTGTTCCAGTGACCTACTTTCTGATAAGGTAATTACTAATTAGTCCTGAAAACTAACCATTTTTTAAATCGCATAAGAAGCGGAATTATGTAAAATTTCTCTCCGTCATTCGCATCAACTTCTGCAGCGGTCCATTTTAGAGGCTTTTTCTCACAGTACAGATAATTGCATTAAAGATTACTTGTGGTGAGTTCCTAGTCACGGTTTCATTTTGTTTTTGCTTTTATCTCAAAGAGATTACAACAGTTACTGATCCTGATTGGTCCTTGAAAGCACAAGGTAATGATCATTTCGGTGCCATTTCCACTCAAAATTTCATGAAAGAATTCATTACCTAAAATTGCATAATCAGTAAAAACAAATCTAAGTATGACAGTTTGTAACATGTGATATATCATGCTTTAAATTGAAGGATAGAAAGTTATTTGACGAATAATAATCTGCAGACATGACATCTTTAACCAACTACAACGCAAGATGAAACAGTAGTCTCTTTGTTTCAATGAAAAGCATCCTTTCTGCGGTCATAAATTAATTTCGCAACTTTTGATTTCAGAAAATACACTCGACATTTAGCCGCATGATGGGACCTTATGGGACGCTGATTCCAGTGTTTGTTCAATTTTTCGAATGTTTCAACTGGACCAGAGTTGCAATTATTACTGACACATTTGATCTGTACAAGCAATTTTCTATTGGTCTGAAGATCAAACTGGAAGAGAAGGGAGTTGTAGTCTTGTACCACGCTATACAGTCTACCAACACCGTTCGACAAGATCTCGCATTTAATGTAAGTTAATGTTCATAAAGATATTGTAAAAAAAAAAGACAATCATGTCTATCCCTCCCCAAATAAAAGTGATTACTAGTTTAGATAAAATGGATGACATCAAAACTTTCAGGAATAAGCCTGCTTGCTCCTCATATAAATAAATAAGGGTTTTTCATGGCTGTAAAGAATGTTTGCTTTTATATCATAGATGAATTTACCATCAAGAGATATCGAAGCTTTCAGAAAAATTTTTGACGATGTCACATTGTCGTAATCAGTAGGCCTGATTGTGTTTCGTGGCTGCAATGTGAAAATGGCACTTTGTGTGTCATCATGCTGATGATTTGTCATGATCAAACCCAATACTTTCAATGTTAATTTGATTGAAGGAGACTTATCCCACTTGTTGGTGACAGCCAAATGAAAGGATTATGCATCTGATTTTCACTCTAAAATTTGTTATGAGAAATCAAATGGCTTACTCTTGATCATGACTAATCAAACAGCTTCTGTGTTTCCCATGTTGAAAGTAGAGAAGATGACACTTCATCGGCTATCATGAGTCACAAAGTGCCATTTTCACAGTGCCTCAGTCCACTTTGATTCTATATCAAAGTGTTTCGCTGTAATGAACGTTCGATCAGGAGATTTTGAAGTTTTCAGAAAAATGTTTGACAATGTCACATAGTCTTCATCAGTAGGCCTAATTGTGTTTCATGGCTGCAATGTGATAATGGCACTTAGAGTGTCATCATACTGATGATTTTAAGGAGACTAATCCCACTTGTTGGTGATAAGCAAACGAAAGGATTATGCATCTGGTTATGACAAATCAAACGGCCCCCAGCTGACAAAAACTGGTGGTTAACTGGGAGTTATCATGTGAAATTGCCCCTCAGTTATCATGTGGAAATGCTAACCATGTGATTTTGTCACAGTTAACCACATGATTTTCTGGGGGTAATCTTCACCAGTTAACCATGTGATTTTCTGGGGGCAATCTTCACCAGTTAACCACGTGATTTTCTTGGGGCAATCTTCACCAGTTAACCACGTGATTTTCTAGGGGGCAATCTTCACCAGTTAATATTATTTGAGAAGAGGCAAAATCTCCCACTGGTTAACTTGGCTCTTCATCAAGCCAGTCAAGCATTATCTTGGGCTTTCAATAGCTGTGGGGCTGAAGTAAAAGCCACAAGAACTTGCAGAAAATTTGTCACAACCAGTGTGATGTAGTGAGGCTCTTTTTAGTCTTCTTAAGGGTTACCAGAATCAAGGATTGCAGTCATACATGATTCACATTTCGGATGACTAGTCTTTTGTAATAATATCCAATATGTGCTCCTTTTTGAGCTAATAAGCATCATTCCACCATATACTGTGCATTAATTCAGATTAAGAAATCATAATCATTTGATTAATTAGTTTAAACTCAGTTAAAGTAAACTTAGTGCAGAACTCGATGCACAGCTGTGTTTCTGGTACAGGTGGCTCCATCTATATTTCTGGGGGCAATCTTCACCAGTTAACCATGTGAAGAAAAACACGTGATAACTCTCAGTTATATCATGAAGATGGTCAAGTGTTAATCTGGTGGTGACATTCATCACATGGTTATCCCATGAAAATGTTGGGAAGTTTTTTCACATGAAGAAAAACATGTGATAACTCTCAGTTATGTGGTGAAGATGGTCAAGCATTAATCTGGTGACATTCGTCACGTGGTTATCCCATGAAAATGCGGGAGTTTTTTTCACATGAACAAAAACATGTGATAACTCTCAGTCATGTCATGTTCATAACTCTCAGTCATGTCATGTTCACCACTTTCCCCCGTGTTTATCATGTGAACTTCACGTGCATTGTCAGCTAGGGGACTTCTCTTGATCATGACTAATCAAATAGCTCTATGTTTCCCGTGCTGAATGTAGAGAAGATGACACTTTATCAGCTATCATGAGTCACGAATTGCCAATTTTACAGTGCATTAGTCCAGTCTTTTTACATATCAAACTTTTTACCGGCTGTAAAGACAAAGCGACAAAGCGAAATTGTGCTGAAATTTCAAAATCTCCTAAAGGTAAACTGAACAGTATCATGGATCCAAACATTGGTAATCGACCTTTATGATTCATTCTCATATCTTCGTGAATGCTTTCCACTTTCCGTGGTGATATTATGAAAAATTGTCTGTACTTTCATTTCAATTTCTATCAAACTTATTTTTCCCTTTTCAGCTTGAAGTCCAGCGATCAGTGGTTGCAAGAGCCCTGGCAGAATCCAACATAATTTTAATCAGTATGTACCCAACTGATGTGAGAAATATCATAGTATCTGGCCGACACATGGGACTAGTGCATGATTCTGTGGCGTTTCTCTCTCTGGAATATTTCTTTCCAAATAAAACATACTCTTATCTCCCACAATATGGAAAATTTGCTATGAATGGTTTGATCGGTGTACAAGTCAAAAGCCCTGGAAAAAATCTAAGATGGCAGCAATTTCAACGTGATGTCATCACAACATATCAAAGTTCTGAGTTTGATGCTGTTCCTTACATTGATCTGAATGTATCCCTCGATGTAGTGAATGGTTATGCAGGTAAATGTTTATATATCATCATATGTTCTAATATTATTTCCGTTTCCATATCCAATTATCCATCCAATTAAGTCAAGCTATTTTTGAATAAAATCTTATTGATTTTTTGCATTTAATACTTAGCATGCTTGATTTATTAGATTATTTGATTAATTTGTGTTTCTTATTGAAGGAAGACAATCCAAAACATGCATATATGATATGTAAAGGTTATTCACCACGGGAGAGGGAATATGTGATTTGTCACCAAGGCCTTTAGGCCGAGGTGTGATAAACACATATTCCTGATCCTATGGTGAATAACCGGCTTATACCATGAGACAAACACTCAAACAGTGAAACATGAGAGGATAACTGGACAACAAAGAATATGGAATTATTCCCCTGAAATACTGTAATGTGATTGGCTGACAGAGGTGTCGAATGGTATAAATGTGGAAACAGGCTAAACCATTTCCTGTAAATCCTGTATTCAGGGAATATACTCAGCCTAACAGTTGACAGATGTTTGTAAATGTCACACATTTTTAAAAGCATAAAAAACGAATAGCAGTCAATATGGCAATAAATCAGAATGGCGATTGTGTGATTTTTGACAATGCCAGAATGTGCCACCAAAACGGCTCTCTTTATTTGCCTTTGGCATTTCAAACATTTGGTCAATGCATGTATATTTCTGTGTGGGCATGCAGTGTCTAATATCTCTGCCACCCAGAAGATGTCTCCCAGAGGCATGGGGCAAGTTGCCACCTGGTTGTTGCACTCAGAACTCAAAAGTGCTAAGTTGTCAACAATATTCCTGGCATGTTATTAATGCACATTCAGACAGTGTCATGCATCTTTTAGTGTGAGCCTCCATGGTTTGCATGTCATGTTCATACATGTACGTGTTATGTTTTGTTATTCTCAAAGGTTCATTCATTCTCTCCATGACTGCCTCATAGCTTGACATCAATAACAAAATGCTGCACAATAATAGACAACCAGCACCGCAACTATGAATAATGTTTTGTGAATGAATAGATAGATAGACCGACAGATAGATATGGTGTAATCCGCATGCAGGTGCTCATTTTAAATTTATCATAATTATACAGAGTGTAGCAAATTTGGATTAAATTCCAATAGTCTTTTCATTCCCCAGAGCCCACTCCATAACGACAAAGACTTGTTTTAGAGTGGGTCCTGGTTTTGCATTATCTGCTTTAACGTTGTATGTATATAATTATTTTTGTGAAATTCAAGACCAAATAAAGTTGTTCTGATTCTGTGGGTTGTACCCAGTGTTCTATACTGGAGCAACTGAAAGACCCAGCGCATTCCTGAACTAATAGGGTTTGTTCCATGACCCCTATGTAACAAGCTTCCTGATTGGCCAACAACCCACCTGCATAATGTGATGTTCACCTGTGTGAGGTGGTGTGTGACAGGCAGGTCAATAACAAATGTTATATTCACTGATCAGTGAATATAACATTTGTTATTGACCTCCCTAACAAATGTTATATTCACTGATCAGTGAATATAACATTTGTTATTGACCTCCCTGGAAAATAAATTTCCAAAAAAAAAATTTTTCCAAAAAAAAAAAATTTCCGGAAAAAAAAATTTTCCGAAAAAAAAAAAAAATTCCAAAAAAAAAAAAATTTTCCAAAAAAAAAAAAAACTTCGAAAACAAAAAAAAAATTCCGAAAAAAGAAAATTTCCACAAAAAAATTTTTTCCCCCAAAAAAAAATTTTCCACAAAAAAAAATTTTCCCCAAAAAAAATCATCATGGAACAAAACAATTGTGGACTTCAGTTTCGGTCAATATCAGGTTTTACGGACCTGACCTAGTGATATTCACCTCGGCCTTCGGCCTCGGTGAATATCACCGGTCAGGTCCGTAAAACCTGATATTGACCTCAACCGAAGTCCATAATTGTATAATGTAGCAGCCTCACAGCCTTATCATCAATCGTCCATCATACGGCGCTTACCATGCTTGTAGAGGGCAATGACCCTCTAGAGCATTAAGAAGATCTGAACATAGAGGACCTAAAAGAGGACCTGCATTCAGTAAAATACTTGATACTTGATACTATGACTTACGTGTATAACAACAACCCTGTTGCGTTGATCAGATATCCGACTATCGGTCGTTCACCTTTAAACTTTCACGAAAGTTACTTTCAGCGCAGAAACTTTCCAGACAACAAAGTTTTCTTAGGTAAGTGTCTCATGTAGCATGACAGGTTCAACTTACACGGTAGGAAAGTCACATGAAGGTGCAATGGCAGCTTTCACTTCACCGAAGAGAAATCTTTCTCTATATTTTTGGCCTAAATTTGAGAAGCCTTCCAAAAGAAAGAAAGAAGAAAGTTGACTGAACCAAAGTTTTGTTACAAAAGACTTCAGTGCGCACCGGATGTTCTTGTAACAGTTGCCATGCTAGGTCATTGTTTAAGTGAATTTCAGTGGCTGATATTTTGGATGAAGAGGGCATTTTATTATCAGGTCGCAGAAATGGAAGAGCATTACTGCAAAGATTTCAAATTGCTACTTTCACAAATAAATATTTCAAATTCACTCTATCGATCTGTCCGTCTACTTACCTCTGGTGGCACTGCAAATTTCAAAATTTTAGCAATTTTATTTGACAATTAAAATCCACGGGCACTCACTAATGGGGCAAATATTTGTCGGTGGGGGGATTTTGTGGGGGCTGGTGGGCCAAGAAATACTAGCAAAATGGCCTGTGTACAGATAGATATCAGGTCTTTGGAGTTGGGTAGTAACTTAACCGACTCCGGTCCCCACTCCTTCGACTTTTTGAAAAGCCTTAATTATGATATGGTCAATGGGGGTAAAAAGTAATTCTACAATGATTCTATTTGATTTTGAAAATGAATACATGTTTAAGAAGTTTTGTGTAGAATTTTGAATCCATTTCACATTCTTGCAACTGGGTTTTTGTAAATTATATAAATTATTTTTTGGAGTCAGGATTAATTAATTTTTGATTCCGACTCCGACTCCAGCTGAAAATCAAAGTCCGACTCCGATTCTGAATGCACCCAAAAACCTCTGACTCAACGACTCCCAACTCTGACTCTGATTCCAAAGCCCTGCCAGATATACATAAAATTTAAATCGTCAAAGACGGAAAGATAGAAAAATAGACAGATGGAAAGATAGAAAGATAGATAGAAAGAAGAAAAGACAGATAAAGAAAGACAGATTGACCGAAAGACAAAATAAACATAGACGAACAAAAGAACACCAAGACCCAGCGTTGTCCAGAGGTCTCAAGGCCGGTTTCATCCTTGAGGCTGGCCTCGGTGCCATATTTTGATGGCTTCGGGCCTTGGTTGGGACTCTGATGCCAAATCCTTGGTCTTGCCTCAGTCTCGGGTGTCTTTGGATCACTGTTGGAGGCCTCGGCACTGGCCTCGTCCTCGAGGCCACATTTTGACGGCCTCGGCCTCTCTCTCAGTCTCGGAGGCTCGTGCCTGCATTGCAGTGCATGACTGATAGTATATACAATACAATACAATGCAATAAGATGCCTCGATTTCGGTCTCGGCCAAGGATGTCCCGGCCTCGACTACATCACTGCCAGGACCGACTGATGAGAAGGCCATAAGGGCGTACTGGTATAAAGACCAAAGAGCAGACAGACAAAAGGACCAACTGACAGAAGGAGAGAATTACAGACAAGAGGAAAGAAGGACCACTAGACCGACTGACCGACTGACTGAAGGACACTAGTGAGTAGAGAATACTAACAAAATGGCAGAAGGAAACCTAGACAGACCGACAGACAGACTGCGAACATTATGAATGAATTATAACATACCATCATGTATGTTTAATACAACAGATTCATTATTTTTAACTGAGTACAAACTTCAGCAAAGTCAGGTCAAATAACTCTTGTTAAAGTGAATTGCATGCGAGATGGGCAAAAAACTTAGACTTTTCATCAGTCTACAATTCATCCTTTAACAAATTCATCTTAAAGAAACAATACTTGACTTCAGAGAAGTAATTTAGAGGCATTTAAACTTGATTAAAGCTTTTATCTTCAGCAATTGCATGAATCCCCGATTAGACTTAGAGTGATTGAATTTCACCAAAGAAAACTATTCTAATATTTTTTGTTGTGACATGATTTTTGCAGTTAAAGATTCTGATACAATATCAGGTTTCAAGCGTTGTAGAGAAAAAGGTTAGTTCTGATGTTTTTAGCATGACATGAATTCAAACATAATGAATCTGATAGGCTATTAATTTTATCTTTTGTGAAGATTGAAGAAACGTTTGTGAAATCTAGAAGGGTGATATGTTGCATGTTGTACTTTACTGGCAAGCATCCGGGAATTATACAAGTGAAAAGTGATCCATCAATGTTTGTTTTAAGAAGTGCCCGCAAAATAAAATGAGCTCCTGACTTCTATGTGATGCTGTGAGCCATGAACTTAAATGAGGTCTTGTATATTTAAATATGATGTTTTAATATACCACAAAGTCCCATGCGATCTTGACTTTCTATATGTTTCTATATGCTACAGAGTCCAATGAGCTCCTGACTTCTATTTGATGTTATATGCCACAAAGTTGAATGACATCCTGACTTCTGTATGAAGCTATATACCACAAAGTTCAATGAGCTTCAAATTTGTATTTAATGCAATATATATCACGAAGTTCAATGAGCCCCTAACATCTATATGACACAGTATGCCACAAAGTTGAATAACATCCTGCCTTCTAGATAACACAACATTGTATATGCCATAAAGTTCAATAAGAACTTCTATATGATGCTATATGCCACAAAGTTCAATGAGATCTTGACTTCTATATTATACAAATATTGACTGATTTTGAGGGCATTAGTCAAACCTAATTGCCTCGAGGGTGTGTAAATAAAAACTATTTCATGAGGCCGAAGGCCGAGGGAAATAGTTTTCCTTACACACACGAGAGGGAAATAGATTTGACTACTACCCGAGATAGTCAGTCTATATTAATTTTGTTTTATTAAACCGAATAGATAAGCAGACACAAACTTACTAGTTTTGATGAATTTTTTTCCTCTCTTTACAAAATGCCCTCATTTTTATTATTTTGCTGCATTGTATCAGAGCATTGGTTTTCAAAATTATTTTGGAAAAAACTATTTTAAAAACTACTCGAAAAATGTTAGGGAAAAAACTTTAGGAAAAAGGAAATTTTGAAAAATTAAAAAAATAATAAATTCGGAAGAAAAAAAATTGTTGAAATTTTTTTTTTTTTTCGTTTTTTTTTTTTTTAACTATTGCAGGGCAATATACTCAAATAATGACACTGACATGTGACAAGTTCTCAGCTAATGACAGCTGTGCCTTCATGGTGGAGGTATGATAAAATTCCACAAAGTTCGATGAACTATAATAGGTCAGCGTGCATGAAGCCTTTTCATGTCGCGGAAGCAGCATGTCCCAGCTAACATTTCACACGTTGAGCGAAAAAGCCCTTGGAAAAAGCACAAACATGTTGCGACACAAAGGACACTGAGCATGGAGCAAGTTGAGCAAGTTGAAGTTGAAGTTCAACTAGAGTTTCCAATGAGAGCGAGATCAGCAATGACTCACCATTTTCTCGTCTCGCCGAGCGAGTCTCGAGAATTGAAATGTTGATCATTGTTTAACATGGTGTTCATGTGTTTAATGTTTATAACAGTTACAAACCATTGAGATGTTGTTTTGTTTTGCTTGATATTATTGTTATTGTGTAATTGCTCCATTGTTCAATTTAAATATCTGTTGATGATAATCCCCATTGTATACCTGATAAATGCTGAAGTTGAACTTTTACAAATGTTTTAAAATTGTATAATATCTGATGTTTAGCTGTGATTTATAGGAAACAAAACACACAGATTAACATTAAAACTATAAAGGATATCATAAAAGCCAAAAAATGTGATCCATTGCAAGATTAAATCTCTCTTGTTTTATCATTGGGCCAATGGCAGGACAGTGTCCTAGATTTCTCGAGAAATTCTCGATTCTCGTGCACTAGACCATGTCATTCTCGAGAGGTGTCGATCGAGACTCATTGGAAACACTATGAGCAACACACACTTTCTCAGATGGAGTATACTTAGCTGCAGCCAGGTCCCCCGTGGCCTAATTGGTAAGTGCACTTGTCAACTGGCTTTGAGGTCGTGGGTTCAAATCTCACCCCGGGAGCTTACTTTAGTCCGAGCCCATGGGATATTAAATGGAGGTGGGTTGTATACAGAATTCTATGCTGGGGCAACCGAAAGACCCTGGGCATCCCTGAATTAATAGGGTATGTGCCAGACTCACAGTCTTCTCATCTCATCATCATACGGCGATCGCCTGCCACGATATAGCCCACTAAGGTGCTGCAGAGGTGTAAAACACAAACAAACAAGCAAACAAAAAATTAGCTGCAGCCTTCTTTGATTTGGCAGGCTTTCGGTGCACAACATATCATTTAGGCCTTTACATTATGTATTATTCAAGGATAAATATATTTTTTCATGTGAACATAATAGATCTCTATGCTTGCTGCAGTGCCGTATTTAGATGGGGCATTGGACCATGGCCCCCAGGCCAAAAATTAACATGGAAGAGATAGTAAACACCTCAGAGCGCCGCATATTCGCCCCATGTAATGCCCCCCCCCCCTCAGGCTCTTTCCCAATACGCCCCTGAGTCCCTGACTTGCTGCAACGTTCTTATCGTTCCAAATAGTCTGTGGAAATAAGTATTTAACACCTTCATTTGAATAGGGGTTTATTACAAAATGTTTACAAAATGAACAATTTAAATTTTGAAAACTGAAATCTGTTGCAACCAAAAAACCTATTTTAAACACTTTCTCCCATTTCAATCGTAGTTCATGCATGCACTTAATTGCACCTCTTATAATTCTCAGGCCAATATCCTAGTCTTGTAGATGGACAAATGACAAAAATATCTAGGTACTAGATGCATGATTTCTAGTTGACACTAGGCTGGTTTTGGTACTCAAAGCTCATACTGTGGAGATATTTCTGTGCCCATGGAACTTGACAAGTTCAGAACAAGCAATTAAGGATGGTTGGTCTCACGCTGAGACTCTCATCTGTAAGCATATATATTGAGAAAATCATGCTGAATTTAGATCATCCTATTGTGCCCATGGTATCTTAATCAGCCTGCATTGCGGGGTTGAATTCATAGCTGCAATATACTTTTTGCATGTCAGGGCTTGTGCTATGAAATCGAAAATGGCAGATGAACCCACGTGAAGTAACCTTGAACAGTACTCTCTAAGTTAACAATTGCATGATAAATGTTTATTTTTCTTGATATCATGTGTTTGGCACATCAACACTTATTGCTTACTTCCATGTTACGTTACAATACATTGATCTTTTCTGTGTGGAAGAAAAATCCTTTTTTTTTAAGTTTTGCATGTTCTGAAAACAGATAATCGATGCAATTCATATTATTTTAGGCTGAATCTGTGAAGTAAAAATCTCTTATTAACTTGTTTTTCAACATAAAAAATGTATATACTACAGTACAATATATGTATCTAAACGTTCAAACTTGACTAAGCCTAAGGGAATCAAAGAATTTTATTGATTGTCAGGCTTAAAAGTTGGCTTAAAAGTTTTATAGCTTTTGTCTGTTTTCTCATAGTGACATTGACACACAGACCTAGTTATTGCTTATTTACCTGCTATTCCTACAGAAATATTGGGCGGAAATGGTTATTACGTTACTGTGCCTTATATCACATGTGAATATCTGCAGAGGAGAGGTCATCGTTTCAATGTGAAAACACTGCTGGCAAGTGCTTCCAACGCTCTAAAAAATTTCAGACAAAATTGCTTTTTTAGATTCAAAATGGTTTTTTGAAAAAAACAAATTTCAATGCAAAACCAACATGGATTTTTTGAATTGAAATTTGGTTTCTCAAAAAAAAAATTTTGAATCTAAAAAAACAGTTTTGTCCCGACATTTTTTAGAGTGAATATGAGCAGGTCAGGAACAGCTTTGAAAGTGTTGAATCCAACTGCTACCAACAAATAAAGCTTACCAGCTGTGAGGATGTGATTGTGAATACAATCAGGCGCCTTAAATCTTCCAGTACTTGTTCAAACCAAATTTCGACATGAACATAACCTAATAAGCTACCACAAGCTGCTGTTAGCAGAACCTGCCTCATGCAACAAAAAATAAATTTGAAGACAGTGTGTTTCCTATATATGCAGTGCCAAACAAGAGAATAGTTTGCCTGAAAAAGTTAGAACTACAATGACATCAGCAAACTTTGAGAAGAATCTAAGAACTAAATTGTTTCAGATATCCTACAGTGATTGATCCGAACATGAGTTTAGCGCTGTACATAAATTAATGATAATATTATCATTATCATTATTATGGTCTATGGTTTCTTAATCAGCCTGCTTTGTGGTTGAATTCATAACTGTAATATCCTCTTTGCATGTCAGGGCTTGCACTTTGAAATCGAAAATGGCAGATGAACCCACGTGAAGTCACCTCGAACAGTACTCTCTAAGTTAACAATTGCATGATAAATGTTTCTTTTTCTTGATAACATGTGTTTGGCACATTGACACTTATTGCTTACTTTCATGATACCTTGCAATACATTGATCTTTTGTGTGTGGAAGAAAAATCTTATTTTTTTTTAAGTTTTCCATGCATGTTCTGAAAACAGATGATAGAACAAATTCATATCATTTAGGTCCAACATTTTAAAAAGTACAATCTCTCATAAACTGTTTTTCCACATGAAAAAAAATGCATATGAGTATTTCGCAAAAAAAGGCCCAGAAACCTTACACATGGACTGAATTTAATTATTATATCAAATGAGTGGCTATGGTATAAAACTGAAGTGGAATATCTATATTTTCTGAATTTAATTAAAATCTCTGAATAGAATGCGTCATAATTTCATAGTTTGGCACCACTTGGAGGGAGGAATGTCACTAATTTATGAGTGTGTTACTCTTGACCAATGAGCAATCACTGCTCTGTTTTTAAACAATATAAATGCATGGTTTTAACTTTTTTCAAAGCTAACTTGAGTCGTAACAATATACCCTTGAAAATTCAGGTTTATATCATGCTGCAGAGAATATAATCAGATATGTGCGTTCAGGAAATCCTCCATATCAAAATATGTATTTCAAAATCTTTCTATCATTTCAGAGATGCATCAGTCAGTATTTTCCTATGTCAGTGGTGTAGTATAGTGTAGTTAGCATATCTTGCCATTCATGCACCATGAATCATTGGATGGCACTTTCATTTATAATTTCAGAACCAACAATTTTGAAGTATGTTTTCATTGACCCAGTACCATGGTACATCCTTCATGTAACTCTAAGACTAGTTGAAATGTGGGACCTCCTTTATAAGCTTAATCACTTGAAAAAGAATTATTAAATATCATGCAATGTCTAAGATATATATGGGTAATTTCAAACTGAAACGTGTCCTGTAATCATAGAATGCTGATTCTTTTTCATCACCAGCAAAAATATGATATACCATCATTTGACCAGGTTCAGCTGGTCTTGCTTTTGAGACACATTATTTGCCCACTGTGTGTAATATTGGTTGTGCGTTATCTTGACAAAGCGTGCGTTACTTTTGACATTTTGAACTTCTTCATACAACATGGCACCTAAGGTGGCACGTAGAGGAACTAGGTCAAAGGTATCAGAGAGCACATGACGCAGTGGTCACATGGTATGTGCAAAATGGCGGCAAATCTCTCTCGCTTATACCGCTCTATAATAAGAATAGAAAAAAGTATATGCCAGAAACTTTCAGATTGGGTTTGATATCTTGGTTTGGTAGACGGACTAGTGGTCACCATTAAGCGTTTGAATTATGGAACAATAGGCCTACATGCATAAACTGCACAATGTTTTGATATTTGAGATAGACCGTGCACTGTGTGCATGATTGTTAGTGTCGCATTTGTAATTAACCAGTGACTGAGTGTGATATGGTTAAATCTGTCAGGTAATTTTTGGTGCATGCCAAAGGCTGCATTGTGAAATGGACATTGGCTGACAAATCTGTCAGATGTAACCCTAAACAGTACTCTTTAAGTTTAAAATTGCATGCAAAATATTTTTTCGCAAAAACAGGCATTTTGGGCATAGAAACTTAGTACATACTATTCATGCCACTTTGTAATGTATCAATTTATTTTTCCTGCGTTTGAGAAAAATCTAAACAGTTTTGTGCTGCAAACTTCTGAATAAAGGTATAACTTTAAGGCAATTGATATTAGTGCATATTTCCAGGCCCTATCATTTGAGATTTTATGTTCTTGTCTTGTGTCACATTAAACTCCCCTACAGTAGAGTGCTCGCCTCACAAGCGAGGGACCTGGTTTCAATCCCCAGGCTGGCCTTCTTGTCATTCCATGATGTCATCGTTCACATAAGACGTTAATTGGACGTGCCGTGGGCCCAACTTGAAACAAGTCAATGACTTAGCTTGACTACCCACTTTAAATAAAAGTACCTTTACCTTCACCTTTAAACAGAGTTCTTCCAAAATGACAATGTTGCCAAAACGTCACATTCTAATGTCATAAATTGTGTGGCTTTCTATGAATCACACCAAATTGAATGTCAATCATATAAGCAAAAAACTGAGAATACATTTTGCCATCTCATTAGGCACTCTGCTAAAGGTGGGTGGACCTCCATAGTGGAGCCTCACGACAAGAAATTGCAACTAATTACAACTTTTCTCCCAAATTATCAGAAACATCATGGTCCTCAGAATATAATTTGCCTTTGAAGATGGTATTCAAAGAGGTAAAATATACCTTTGTACTTCGAAAAAGACCGTTTCAGAGCAATTATGACTTAGCTTATCGGACATTGGCAAAATATATACTGATAAACTGTGTTTTCTATCTCTCGTAATGGGAAATGTCCATAATTATCCGTTCTTTCATTGTCGCTGGTATGTGTATTTGTTATTTGTATATTTAGGGGGCACATGTAGATTGTAGAACTGTAGAACTGTAGAAGGTGATAGGCCCGAAACCGTGCAGGTTTGTTGGCCTCTCCTTGATGTCTGGTTGTGGTGGTCTCTTGGCTCATTGATGGAATCTTCGTTACAGTTGCTTGGATCATATAGCATATCTTCGATGTAATTTTTATGCGCATGCGCCTGACTTGAGCGGATTATGATTTATCTTTCAATATGAAAATGTGCCATAGTTTCAATATGAAAATGTGCCATAGTTAAAAGTGTATGTCTTGCCCAAGACCCAACAAATCAATCTGCATGGATGAATATAGAACCATAGAGAATAAAACAATAAATTATACAAGGTCAATAATCAGTTGAACGAGACTATCCAGACTTTTTCAACAAATAAATAAATAAATAAATATCAATCAAAGTTTACTCTCTAGGTTAAGGTCCAAGGCAACCATTAACCTGATGTAAACATGGGTGGTATGTACCGACATGGCATATGGTTGACGTAAGGTCCAAGGCGACCATTACTCGCACCTTGCCATATGGGGCCATATACCTGATTAGCACCCATAAGTAGATATATGATACCTATCAAATACCTCGCTAGATATATCCTTAAATCCACTAACACCTGTAGCCTAAGCACGGTTTTTGTTAACTGCCTGAGCTAAACATTTTACAATACTGTGCTTTAGAACAAGGTTAGGATGGCACCCATCAGCCAACAAATTATATTTAAAAGTGGAATTTAATGGGATAACACATAATTTACCAGGGCACTAAGTGTTGTCTGGAAGGGAAGTTGAGTGTCCTCCATGCTAGGATGGCTCAAAAAGTTTGTTCGAAATTTATTTGATTTAAATCTTGCATTGTGAGCTTACATGAAGAGAAGGAATTGTGTAAATATTCAGCAAAATCAATTAATATTTATAGGTTGCACAAAACCTTTGAAGTTTAACATGCAAATGCCCAATCATCAGACCTCAAAATCATCGGTATTTCCAAATCTTGGGATGTCCAGGATGCCCAATCCAGTCCTGATATTCTTTTTGACCTACAAAGTATTGTACTAGGTCAACATAGATATTACAAAGGTCAATTATCAAGCATTTTTTCATAAACAGGCAAACATTTCACTTACTATGAATAATACATAAATCAAAAACAACCCTCAAATATTACTTTGCCATGCCAACTTCATATACTAAAGTAAATGCAGAAAAAATATTCACTTCCTCAGATATCTGGGAAATTGACCATTTTTTCAGTTGTGAATTACATTATAAAATTCAAAGGCTTTGTGCAACCTCTAAATATTAAACGATTTGGCTGAAATGATTTTGCGAGTGTTTGTTTTACGTATGTGCACTCTTAAAACAGATTGGTTGAATATACCAATATATTGGTAGAAAATAACCAATTTTATATGTTGAAATAGGACCAACCAATTCATTGGTTGCAGTCAACCAATCATGATTGGTTAAGCTACCAACCAATTTGAATTGGTTAATCTCTCTTAATGTTATTTCTACACATGAAATTGGTTAAACATTAACTTTAATAATTGGTTGAATGAAAGAACCTTATTGGTTCATAAGGAATGGGATTATAGTTAGTCAACCTCACGGCCCTAGGACCACCCCTCTGCAGAATTCAGTCTGACAGCTGTTATCAAATTACCATGGTCCATGGCGTGCCTGATCAGGCTATATAGTATCTGGTGCAAAAATACAGGATGTAAAGCCATTGAACCCACATGCTAAGGACCATACGCCCACCCCAGCCGAATGGCTATTCATAAATAAGGTGTAATTTCACTCATCAGGGGTTTCATTTTTGAGGGTGGGGAGTTATTTTTTATTTGTTGGGAAGAGGGTTGTTTGTTTTTGTTTTTTTGCCTTGAGATCTGAAAAGAGAAAGAAGTTTATAGTGACAAAAAAAAAACAGTTTATCATAGATAAAGACAGAGAGATGGAGAAAGCTCAGCTATCCACCAGAAGGCACTGGAGATGACTTTAAAAATCAGTAGACTTTTCTTCCTTGTTTTACCAAGCAGTCTACAGTCCATTCACACCACTAAGATAATAAAATACACTTACCTTGCATAGAAATGTCACTGCAATTCTATATTAACTATGGGACATTCCTGTGGGATCTAGAACAACTGTATGTGAGTGACTGTTCAAGTTCTTGGTCACCATGGTTCTCCAACAAAAGTTTAGTCTACCTAATCTTTCACATTTTAAAAGATATTCACTTAGTATTTTTTTGGAAACTGTATCTATAATTATGTGAGGCATTGATTTAATTGACATGCCTATGTATCCTGCAGGATTTTTATAATTTCAAAGTTACACACTAAACTTGACTTGACAGTGGATATAGATGGCGACACACGGCTCTCTATTGCTCATGATTCTTCTGTTGTGAAGTGTTAAAAATTCCATAGACAAACATGATATGAGCTCTGATCTTATTTATTACACTACCTTGGAATCGTTGAATTTTTAAGTCAGCTGTGATGTGTAAGCTGGGATCATAACATAAATTATCAGATTATACACTGTTTGTTTGTTGTTACAGCTCAGTTATGCTTTTATTGTTGATAAGTTCAATGATTCCTTGCTGATCCTTTACTCACTTGTTCGTTTAAATTTCTGTGTACCACATCAACTTGAATAGATCCCCTCCCTCATCCTTTCCCTATTCTAGAGCTATGGACCTTTGTTTCAAGCGGCTTTCATGAACGTTTTAACATGTACACTAGTAAAACTTTTCCTGGCTGTATTGAGAGCAGCCTTTATGTTAAGGGGCTTCTATTCTGCTGGGTAGAGGAGAGATACTTTATTCAAATAAATATGATGTAACCATTTTTCTGACCATTGGAGTTGGTTGAATAGTTTTCAACCAATTCTAGTGGGTTGCCCTCAACCAGTCAAAATGGTAGTTTCAACCATAATAATTGATTGATTTTGCCTCAACCAATTGATTGGTTGGTCTTTTCCCAAAAATCAACCAATCTGTTTTAAGAGTGTGGTCGTCAATTTCAACTTTAAAATTGGGAGTTTAAGGAGATTTGATTATTCCCATTGAAATGTGGACCACCCCACTCCATGCCCCTAGTTATGCCCCTGTATCTTGGCAATATTATTACAATTGAATTTTCTCTTCTTGCATAATCTAATATAAGTCCAAGAGGAAATTACAAATATATATTCAATTCCTCAATTTTGTTTTGTTAGCAAATCGTTTTATTGGTTTTGTAATCTCAGACAGTCTTCGTTTTCAATTTTGATTATTCATAATATTGATTTTGTTGTTCTGTTGTCCTACCTTTAAAAAAACTTTAATTTGTTTGAAAAGAGAGCAATATTTCCGCAAGACATATAACATTGAAATCATACTAAAATATAGTATCATTCTATATAGCGATCATTCCAGATAAATCTGCTCATATCAATGGCGTTCACCATACTAATGCAATCAGTGGCGTATTTAGGGGGGGGGAGGGCATTGGGTCATGACCCCCCTCAGGCCAAAAATTAACATGGAAGAGATAGGAAAAGCCGCAGAGCACCCCATATTCACCCCATGTAATGGCCTCCCCTCAGGCCATTTCTAGATACGCCCCTGGATGAGCAGGAAACATGGGATCTGTGATTTGGTTTGGTTATGAGTTGGTGACAGACAGAGGTGTCTAATCTATGATTTGAGTTGTCTATGGGTTGGAAAATTACAGACAAAAGTGTCCTTGAGTTGATTTTTCCATATCTTGGCAATTGACAGACATACAAGTAAGTATCTATAATGGAGTTGGTTTGTCTATGGTTTGGCAATTGTAAGAGAAAATTGTCTGTGAGTTGCTTTGTCAATTGAAAGACAGAAGTATCTTTGAGTTAATTTGTCGAGTTGGCAAATTACAGACCATGAGTTGATTTGTCTACAAGTTGGCAATTGACAGACGAAAGACGTCTTTGAGGTTGTTCAGTCAAGCTGCATACTAAATTCCATACGTTAGTTTGTTTTGCTTTATGAAGTTACTGTGTCTATGATTTGGGTTTACTCTAAGTTGACAAGGGCCAAAGTTGTCAGTGAGTCTGATGGTCTGTAAGTTGTGAAGTGACAGACAAAAGGATACATCTGTGAATTGGGTAGTGGCAGATAAAAGTGTCTATGAGTTGGAAAGTGCCAGACAAAAGTGTCAGTGAGTTGGTGAGTGACAGACAGAAGGAGCCATGATTTGATTTATCTATGAGTTGAGAAGTGGCAGACAACAGTGTCAGAAAGGTGTCTAGATGAGTTGGCAAGTGGCTGCAAACATGTATGTGAGCAGCTATGTGAGAATTGCTGTGGGATGGTTTTCTTTAAGTAGAAATGTGGCAAATTAAAGTGTCAATAAGTTGGTTTATCCCCCAAGGTTAGTATGGCTAATTGCAAGCAGCTGGCAAAATGTCTGTTTGTCTGTTTGCCTATGAGTTGGCATGTGGCAGACAAAGTGTCGATAATTGTATGGTGTTATTTTTTCATGATAAAAATAAATGATAAATTGTGATATATTGTTTTATAAGCCACTGCTGTTAATATGATGCAAGAGTGTGCAATATACATGTATCATGACATGAAACCTCATAAAATTATGTTGTGCTTCAGTATAATTTGCAGATTCAAACATCTATCATTCTCTAGACAATACATTATTCACAATAATTACAATACAAAGGCAAAAAATACTATACAATGAACAAAATCACATATTGCGCTTAGGTATGATTTGCAGATTCGAACGTCTATCATTCTCTATATCAGAATACACATTACACATTGACAATATTTACAATACAAAGGCATACAAAAATATCTGCAAAACAATTAACAAAATCATATATTGACTCTGTCACTGACACCAGGAAAATGGCAAGCGTGTCTCACGTTTCCAGAGTATGAGCCAGCTCACTGCAAACACTTTGCAGCAGGACTGCCCACTCGATCATCCTTAACATAATGCATGCAGCACCCAAGCATCTGATGCTTTTGGTCTCATATAAATAGTATTAGGTGGATTACTGCTGTTGGTGTTGCCTATTTGGATTTTATTAATTGATAGGGCATTATTTTAGGATAGATGATGTTAAATAGTCACATACTTAACACTTGTTAAGGAGAACTTATTTTTGATGTGATTTATTTAGAAACATATAGACTAACTAGTTTCTTAGTTGCAACATATCAATATATTTGGGAGTCTAATAATTAGAACAAATATACTAGAAAGTGCCTCAATTTAAATACTGTGATTTAAAGAAGACTGTGTTTATATCAAATACTTACTTTTTCTGACATCTGAAGTTTTGCAACAAAAAATGAGAAGAATTTTAACATTAGTACTTTTAGTACTGCTGTTGACATTCAAGTTTGCCTTGGTAAAATCAGGACACATACCAAATACAGCACTAAACAAAACCTTACGGCTGGCTTACTTGATGTCGTGGTCTCGTGAATGGCCAGTTGGACCAACGATAGGTTCTGCGATAGTAGTTGGAATAGAAGAAGTCAGGAAAAGAAGACTTTTGGAAGGATATGAGATCGTGTGGTCTCACAGAGACACCCATTGCGAACCACGGAGAGGAATGGCAATGTTGATTGACATCTGGGATTCCTCGTCAGACCTCGATGGGATCATCGGAGGGGATTGTAGCGTAGTATGTCAACCGGTGTCACTTCTTGCCGCTGCTTGGAATGTCCCGTCCATATCATATGGATGCTCCAGTGATGCCTTATCGGACAAAATAGCTCATCCGACGTTTTCCAGATCGACCGGTGTTTATGTCAACCTGGCGCCCATGTTCGTCGCCATGGCGCAAACGTTCCATTGGAATCGGCTCGGGTTCATCACAGACGTTGCCGACCTATTCAGGAACTCGGCTAACGCCATCAAGAGGGTTCTAGAAGAAAATGGGATCGACGTGCACTACTACACTGCTGAGACAAGCATCACTGGCGATACGGTAAACAGGGGAAATCTCATCAAGATGCGCCAGATACTAAAACTCTTACGGGACCGCGTCCGAATCATCTTAGTCTTTTTGTACCCTCAAGATTTACGCCTTATCCACATCGAGGCTCAAAATTATGGGATGTTAGATGGTCGCTATGCCTTCATCGGTCTGGACAGTGCCAATTTAGTCAGTGACGATCCGTACTACAAACCAGAATTTGGGGTGGATATCCTACAAGGAATGATTGACACCACCCCCGCGGATAATGACGGAGAAGACTGGGACAACTTCAGGTTCAAGATTATAGATGCCTTTCAAGATCCCCAGTTTGACCATTTGCCACATTTGCAGCCGGGAGACGACATTAATGAAATCGAAAGCTATGCAGGTAATCCAAACCTAATGATTATCATAGTAAAAATGTTTTTTC
This sequence comes from Platynereis dumerilii, assembly GCA_026936325.1. Classification (NCBI taxonomy): domain Eukaryota; kingdom Metazoa; phylum Annelida; class Polychaeta; order Phyllodocida; family Nereididae; genus Platynereis; species Platynereis dumerilii. Next base: position 171,803 of record JAPTHN010000289.1, read on the forward strand.
TTAAATCACAATCGGGGGAGGGTTAGATCAATGGTAGCGAGCTGGACTGCCAATCGTTTGGTCCTAGGTTCAAATCCAGGTCTTGCCGAGTCACCTAGGCCTGAGTCGGATGGCGTTTTCAAGTAGCAGTAGTAGTAAAATTTTATTTATAGTCGTAATCATTCAGGACAGTCAATAAAATGTGTATAACAAAGTAAGGACAACCAAGAATGAATCTTCTGTACACTTAAAAACACACATGCATTATAAACAACAAATAAGAAACTATCTAAAGTAATATGTACATAATATGTACAATCTTAAATCATACTTTGGTGCATTTTCCCAATTCCTTTTTGTTTTTGCTCAACATATTGCTTATTTTGTGTGTCATTAGTATTATTACAAAACACTCGGTCCAAGGTCTGGTTCAAAGTTGAACAGCAGGATCAGCCTCTAGCCAGGAGCGAGGATACCTTTATGTTTACTGAAGGAATAATCTAACAATTGCTTACATCATGTCTTTGTCATCGTTTCTCTTATTTTACAACGCAACAATTTAAAATTGTTACGTTAAGAGTCATCAAAATTGGTTGAAACATGAATATAACGTGGGATATGAGATTACGGAGGCATAACTGCTGATTTGAAGGCCTTTTTGAAAATTTAGGTGATAAGTTTGTCGCTATATAAACTCAATTAAGTGTAAGTTATTGATGTTGTTCAGCCAGTTAGTGACTGCACATTTCAATGATTTTATTGAGTTACTTTGGTTAGTTTCTATGGGCATTTGATTCCACAGTTTCGAGCCATAGTATTTTTAAAATGATTTTCTTACCATACATTACTGTGATAAATTTTGGAAGTTAAATTGATCATTATCCCTAAAATCATAGTGTAGGGTGCGCTGGTTAAACAGCTCAGTAATATAAGAAGGGGAGGTCTGCTTTTTTATCTTGACCGTTTGGATAGCAACTGTTTTTTAAAATGCATGTTTTGTTAATACTAAGTAGCTACTCATTGTGACATAATTCTTAATATTAAAGATGTGTTTTGGTCATTTGCAATAAAACGTAAAGCCCTTTTGTTGGTTTTTTCTAACTTTTCAAGGCTGGTTTTACCAGAGAATAACCACACCAATGGGCAATAGTTGAAATTGCTGCTAATATAACTGTTATACAGTACACTCTAAAATTTTTTGTCAAAGTAACGATTTATCCTCTTGAGTGCATTAATTTCCTTACCTGCCTAATTGCATAAAGTTTCGATTTGTAGATTGAAATTTAGTTAATTAACAATTTCGAGACCAAGTATGTTAACACTTAATTGTGATTCAATCAGATTATCATTGATTTGTAATTGAAAGTTATCTGAATCTTCATTTAAAATCATCAGTTTAAACGTATGCACATTGGCTTTCATATTGTTGCAACGTAACCATTCTACTGCTTTTACACAACCTTCTTCCGGTTTTGCTTTAATTTCATCACAATCTTGGCTAATATAACATAATGTATTGTCATCAGCATAGTATTCGATTTTTGAGTTCATGCTAAAATACAAAAAAATCATTAATAGAAATATTATTAAACAGGAGTGGGCCCAGAATAGAACCTTGGGGACACCTTTTATATTTGATAGCCATTCTGAGAATATGTCATCAATTTTGACCACTTTTTTTCTTTCAACAAGATAAGATTTGAATAAAGTGCAAGCATTTATACTGAAACCATAGGCATTGAGTTTTGCAAGAAGTAACCCATGAGACATACAATCAAATGCTTTGGATAAATCTATGGCTATGATTCCCACTTTTGTCTGTTGTCAATTGCTTGGTGCCAATCTTCAGTCATTCTATTAAGGATGTCTTGACAACCATATCCTTTTCTAAATCTTGATAAGTATTTGCGAAGCTTGGAAATAGTTTTGCGTTTTTAATTTGCGTTTTTAATTTGGTTTAGTTTACACACTGACTTTCTGGAAATGAATTATTCTGGTGCAGAAGGACTCCGGTCTCTCAGAAATATAACCTGGTGCTGAAAAGGAGGGAGCAACTGACAGAGACCTTGCAGGTGCCGCCCTTTTGTGATTGTATACAAATCAGCTTGAAAGTAAATACTGATCTTTGTCTTATTGATATTTTTGATATTAGCATCATTTGTAATCATTATCAAAATATATATAGAGATTTGCCTATCCTGCAAATTAGAGCCAAAGTTGATATTCTTCCTTTTGAGCGTGTTATTCTATACCCTCCAGGATGTCTTCTCTGATTCGTTTATTCTCCATATGAATAGCATTATCATTTTCCTCCAATGCACCAAAATGCATAGGTCACATCAATATGATGCCTCAATTATCGTTGTCAATAACGTATACGTAGATATAAAATCCGAAACCTGAATATATGGACAGCTAACTATGAATGCATATCTCCTGGGCTGTGTCTTCTTATTTGTGGTAAATAGCATTATTCCCCTTGATGATTATTGATTTCAGATAAATACCACATTTTATTACCATGGACACCTTTCATGTGACAATGTGCAGGGGTGAGACTCAGACTTAAAACATTTGCTCCCCGTTCTTCTGAAACACACTCTTTTGAAATTTCCATGTTTCTCAGAGACTAATTAAAATGAGTATAATTTGTGCTTGATGCTGGCGAGTTCCTGGAAGCTCAGTTTGGCTGACAACAAACAAATTGTCTTGTGTTGTAAATGTCATAAATTTTATTATGACGACAGATGAAGATACAGATTCATAACAGTTGTAAAACAAAGGTTGGGGCAACAAGTGCCACCATATTTTATATACAGTGCCGCCTGTAAGTAAGTGAAACGCATGACATTGTGCCATTGCATCAATGCTAAACATCCTCAGCCAAACTGCTTGTGGAGGCATTAATTCTCATCGGATGAAAGGGAAACAAAGTGGGTCATAAAGGCCGATGTGTGAGGCAAGTGGGATAAAAATAGCAGCCCATTTTCTTCGCTGTAGTCGGAGTTAGGTATGGGTCAAAGTCTTTGATAAGTAAGTGAACCACCCTTCCCTATTAGACTGGCGGGATTTTTGAAATATGTGAATGGTACGAGCATTTTGGGTAAAAGTCGGGAACCCATCTTTTTAGCATATTTCAGGTATGCTGAATCCGAAAAAAAAAAAAACGGTTCCCAAGCGATATTCCGGGTCCTTCACCTCCTAATTTGCATAACAAAATGGCCGCCAAATTATCAAGTTTTTGATCGTTTTAAAGCAGTAACCTTCAATATACTACTGTTTAGGAAAGCAAAAAAGGCAAACTTAGTGGCTCAATCCATGTTTTGAAGACTTGGGATAACACACACCATTTTACAATTAATTATACGTGTTTGATGGTCATTAATATGCTAATTAGTAGCCGCCATTATACAATAATGCCTTTTCTTCAATAACTTCCTTACTAATCAACCAAATTTAACAAATTAAGGTTCTATACCAATGTTTTGAGGGTCAATGAAGGTGATGAAACCATCTATTAAGTCATGATACTCATCCAATATTAATTATGCAAGAATAACAGTCATTAATTTGCTAATTGGCGATGAAATATTTTAAAAAATAACAATCTTCTTAGTATCTTCTCTGCTGATCCAGCAAACTTTACAAATTAAAGTTCTATACCAATATTTTAAAAGTCAATGAAGATAATGAACTTATTTAAAAAGTGATAACACTAATGAAATATTAATTATGGAAAAATAATAGTCATTAGTATGCTAAATAGCGATGAAATATTACAGAAAAAAATAAGTTTTTTCATATCCTCTCTGCTAATCCAGCCTACTTTACAAGTAAAGGTTCAGCACCAAAGCTTAAATAGTCAAAGGATATTGAATTTATTTATAAAACCACAACATTTATAAAACACTAATTATGCAATAATCATCATTTGTTTGTATATATAATATATATATACTAATTAGCAATGCTTTATAACAGAAAAATATGTTTTTCTTAATATCTGCCCTACTAACCAACAAATTTTGCAAATAAAACTTCTATACCACTGCCTTAAGGGTAAAAAACCCATTCATAAAGCCATAAAACTCATAAAAAAATATATAAATAATGCAAGAATAATAGTTATTTGTATGATTATTAGTGATGCAATATTTGCAGAAAAATGTGTTTCTTCAGAATTTTCAGGCACTCAATGCATGATGGCACATGCCACTCTTGAAATTAAGCAAAGTTCCCATTGATCATATCTTCCTGACTAGGTGTATCAAGATGACATATGCATTATTGGAAGATCCCTCAACTCAGAAATGAAGTCACCTTAACACTCCCATTATACGCAAAAATATTCTGAGGCAATACTGACACTCCTACTATAATAAAACTGCTACTTTCCCCTTATACCAGTAAAGCCTACATGAAGAGCACACAGAGTATTCATTCTTTTAATTAAAAAATTGGATGTGTGCATGGAACACTGGTAGTGAGAGAGAAAGGTAGGGATGGTCAGGAGATATTCTAATAGGACCACTTGATGGAGACAATTGAGCGACAAGGGAGGAGGAGGGTACCAAGAGAAACTGGAAGCAGGCAGGGAAGGAGGAGGCATTTATATAAGCCAGGAGTAGCCAGAGAGTGATTGAAGAACCACTTTGGAGGAGGAGGCAAGAGCTAGTGGAAGCAGACAAAAGAGGGGAGAGCTGATGGTTAGGAGGCAATGCAGGGAGGAGGAAACCAATATCAGGAAGGAGCTAAGAAGTAGACAGTGGAGGGGGGGGGGCAGATGAGCTATTGAGTAGGGAGGAAGGAGTTAGGCAGAAGGCAGGAGCTAGACAGGAGGCAGAGGAGCATGCATAGATGGCGGAGGAAAGAGAAAGATTAGCAGAGAGGTAGGAAACACAATTTGACAAAGCAAAAGCAATTGGAATAACTTTGGATGGGGCTTATTGGGAGTAGACAGAGGTCAGAATGAGGAGAGAATGGCTGTTGTGGAGGCAAGAGCTAGGAGCAGGCAGTAAGGTGGGAGACAGGAGCTATCAGACAGAAGGGAAGAGCTAGGAAGGAGGTGGAAAGGGAGATTATAGAGATAGGAGTCACCGGAAAGGATGGAGAATGCGATGAAGGAGGCTAGAGCTAAAGATGAGGCATGAGCTTTTGAGAGGAGGCAAGATCCATGGAGAGGGAAGAGCCATAAAAAACCAGAGAGCTTAAGTTTCAAATTTGTTTGCTGCATTTGATCCCACACAGAATACCAAATAATAACAATTTGAATTGTTATGCCCTTCTTTATTTTGCTCATAAACTTTCATGATAACTGTTTAATTCAGAGTATTTGAGTGACTGTTTCATGTTTTGTGCAGCTCTATAGGCCATTGCTTAGCATGTCTATCCTGCATGGGTCCATTGGATGATGGTTCAGACCTCACTATATAACGATATCTAGAAGTCATCACAATAATGATTTGCAGGATTTCCATTTAATATGTGTATGGTGTTCAAACTTTACTAATTTTGACACTACATAAAATGACAATACAATGATTCCTTGTCTAATATGGGGGAATTAGTGCTTCAGATTGCTTAGAAGGCATTTTGGGCCATCATGCAACAAACAAAACAAATTTAGGTAGATATCATTGATATTATTATGTTATGAATTGAGTTCATGATCTGCATTGATCCTTGAAGTATTGCAGACTAATTTTGAAAAAACTAAAATTGTTGGAGAACTTCATTTGCTAAAGTTTGCTTGATGCGTAGGAAAGATACAAGAATACGCTTTCTTATTTTCAGTCATATGACACTGCTAATTATACTGACTACAGGTCTTGCATAACTAATATCAGATGAATGTAATGATTTTGTCAATGACTTCTTCATTGACCCTTAAAATATTGGTATATACAGGCCGTATTAGCGCATTTCTGGGCCCGGGGCAAACTGTTTCTAATGGGCCCCCCTTGCGCACCAAAAACGCTCTAAATTCTGAAAAGTACATTCGCGCCAGTTACCCGACGCACTTTCTTTACTGTTGCAACTCTTTTCAGCTTCTTCATGGGCCCCCCTGAGGTCATGGGCCCGGGGCAACTGCCCCGTTTGCCCATAGGTTAATACGGCCCTGGGTATATACATTTTAATTTGTAAAATTTGCAGAATTAGCAGCATCGTTATAACGAAAACTGTCCTTCTGAAATATGTCATGCTAATTAGCATACTAATGACAATCCTTTTTCCAAAATTGATATTTGATGAGAGTTATGACTTTATGAATAAGTTAATTTTCTTCATAGACTTTAAAATATTAGTATAGACCTTTATCCTTAAATATGTAAAGATTCCTGGATTAGCAGAGAAGACACTGAGAAGATTGGTATTTTTTGTAATATTTCGTCGCCAATTACCATACTAATGACCATTATTCTTGCATAATTAATATTGGATGAGTGTTATGACTTAATAGATGGTTTCATCATCTTCATTGACCCTTAAAACATTGGTATAGAACTTTAATTTGTTTAAATTTGGTTGATTAGTAAGGAAGTAATTGAAGAAAAGGCATTATTGTATAATGGCGGCTACTAATTAGCATATCAATGACCATCAAACTTGTATAATTAATTCTAAAATGGTGTGTGTTATTCCCAAGTCTTCATAACATGGATTGAGCCACTAATTTTGCCTTTTTTGCTTTCCTAAACAGTAGTATATTGAAGGTTACTGCTTTAAAACGATCAAAAACTTGCTAATTTGGCGGCCATTTTGTTATGCAAATTAGGAGGTGAAGCGACCGGAATATCGCTTGGGGACCGGTTTTTTCGGAATCGGCATACCTGAAATATGCTAAAAAGATGGGTTCCCGACTTTTACCCCAAAATGCTCGTACCTCTCTAAATAAAGCCATTTTTCAAAAATCCCGCCAGTCTATATGTTTTAACATTGGGCCTGCGTTTCACTTACTTATCAAAGACTTTGACCCATACCTAACTCCAACTACAGCAGAGAAAATTGGCTGTTATTTTTGTCCCACATGCCTCACATATCGGCCTTTAAGACCCAAAATGTTTTCCTCTCATCGGATGAGAATTCGTCCTTCCAGAAGCATTTTGGTTAAGGTTGTTTAACATTGATGCAATGGCACAATATCATGCGTTTCACTTACTTACAGGCGGCACTGCATTGCACTCAGCACTAAAATATCTTTTTGCAATACAGATGAGCTCCTATGATGTCATATCCACATTCCTTATCAAGGTAATACACTCCTCATTTAGCCTCATAGTGCAACAATGTGGCAGCACTGTACATGCTGTACATGACTTCCTGTTTGATCAAAACATTGGCTTGGAGAAAGCACATGTTTCAGAAAAAGTCAATTCATGTAAAATCAAATTGCTGTCAGCTATAGAAAACCACTTAGAACTGTGTATATAGTCACCGTGGACAAAACCTATGCACAGTGTCACCTTGAAACACCTTTGATGTTTGATTGACAGCCTTCAAAGTTTCAATGTGACTTGGTAAAAATTCTGTCTTGACATGGCCATAGGAGAATTTGTCTTACCTTTTCTGGTAAATCAGTATCCTACGATTCGTCCTGTTAGCCATTTCAAATAATAGATACCCAATGCAACATATATATAGTCCATGAACAATTCCATGTGGATAAATGGATGCTCAAATGTTCCAATTATAAGTTCTTTGGCAAAAAGTCCCTGGCTCTGTCACATTTTCTTATGCTCTGACAGTGTTTAAAGGGGCCCTGTTACAAAATAGCAAGCTGGATTATCTTATTTAGCATTGTTTGGCATTGACTGTTTGTTGTAATCACCTGTTTCGAACCTCAGTTCAGTGGAGTGCATCAATGTAACTGTGAATTCCATGTGTATGGATGATGGACCATGTTAGCCTGTTTATTTCAGAAGCCTATTATGACCCTAGTTGACCTGACCGATTTCTCTGAGCTTCTCTGATCTGTTGAACAGTTGAAATAGATAAAGGGCTGTTTCGGTGCATATATTTTCAGTTAAGAGGATGATCCATAACGTGAGCCTCAGCATGACAACATGCTCTCAGTCAATGAACCAAATTTAAAGGATTCCTATTTGGATGGATGATAATCTGGTGTGAGCAATTATTTTAGTGAGTAATCGTGCTCACCACTAAACTTAAAACTGCAGGAATATGAGAATGAGATGAGCCTTTCTTTGTGTGTCACATAAAAGATGATTATGATATCGTGATACAGAGTAAAACTGTAAAAGGTAATTCAACGCCATGAATTGTGCTCATGAAGCAAATTAAAGCAATCTTACTCAAAGTAGATGCATGAGTGGCTGTAACATAATGACAGATGGTTGTGTGCAAAGAGCCTCACAGTTCAGAGAATTAATAGAGAATGACTCGTGCCTATAGCCCTTGACAGGTCTGCCAAAGGCATAATTTAAAATTCTATTATGGTGAACACCGTAAGTGAATATTGCTGTTTTCTTTAACTGGTGTGGGGGATGTGCTCACCTATAAAACAAACTCAAATGCTACAGGAATATGGGCATGAGATGTGCCTTTCTTTCGTATACTATACATGTCACACAAAAGATTAATATGATATTGTGATACAGAACCGATAAGAGTAAAATGACAATATCATCATCTGTGATATGAGGTACAAGTATAACTATAAATTTAAAATTTAACTGTACAAGATAATTCAACACCATCATTTTGCTCATGAAGCATAAAAAAGCAGTTTTAATCAAGGTAGTTAAATGTGCGAATGTAACATTATCGTAGACGGTTGTATGTCACGTTCTACATGGTACTGGGAATTAATTTGCGAAAGACTGATATAAGTATCATAATGCTTAAAGCAAAAGTAACTAATGGCTATCTCGTCTGCTAAGAGCCCATTTTCAAGTCAGATATTAGTTGCCCAGAGGACAAGGTGCAGATTACTGAGCCCAGAGAACCTTCTAATTGAAAAGTTATTTCGAAAGTTTTAAGAATGTGATACCAGGTTTTTCTTTACGTTCTGTCCATCCTATTACTGAGAGAGCCCTACTAAGATATCTTCAACTAGAAGTCCAATTCCCAGTTCTTGTGAAAAAACAAAAAACATCTGCTGCAAACAACTGAATATTCTCTAAAGTAACACTAATTTAAAACTTTATTCCTCTTTGTTGTACATACTGTAGACAATAAAACTCATACTAAAACCAATGTTAGTTTTTTTGGATCCTCCATAATAGCATTCCAAAGTATTAAGGGTTCCCGGAAATACAGCCATAACAGGTATTGTCGTAAGTTCAAAAACCAACTTTTTTGGAGCATAGTGCATATTTACTTCAATTTACAGGTGTTTTCATTACCATGCGATTCTTGTCATTCACACTTGGCTGTGAGAAATCAATGCTAAACCAGCACATACTACGTTTGATAAATCAAATGTGTGATGTTCTGTTTGTTCTAAACCAATCAGATTAACTAAAAATGGCATGTATTTGGTGGGTCTAGAACCGAAGAATCACGTAATAATGAAATCCTCTGTAAAGAGATCTGAAATTTATATTTTAGCTCTTAAATACTTTTCTTTTTAACTTGCTAATTTTACTTTGTATGAAATATTATACACAGGAACAGAATCATGTTCATCTGTAAAACAATTCTTATGCAAATTATATGCGAGCTAAGCGTTTTGATGTTATTGTGTGTTTTTGAAACAAGAATAAAAAGTTGTGATTTTATGTTATGGGCTGCCTGAGGAAGAAATCCAATCTTTCAATTTCCCATATGTTATGCAAAGCTAGTGCAGCAAATGACCAAGATAAGAAATCGTTACAACTGCTATTCTTGGAGCTTTTGAGAACCCTGAAGCGGTCTTCGATTTCTTGTCACATCTTCCTTCAGAAATGCATTAATTATCACTTCGCTGTTTTGATCTCATCAAATGAGAATTCATGCTTCCACAAGCAGTATGGTGGAGGATGTTATCATTCTGCTGATCACATATTAACAGAGAATGTAATACCTAAGTATGCAGCCAAATAAAAATACTGAGATAAGTTACTTTATGCAACCTATGACCAGAAAAGTTTGGTTATGGTAATATGGTATAATTGTTGTGAGGCTAATTGAATCATGAAGACGCTGATATATGTTCAATGGCTGGAGGATTGAATGTATTATTATTGTTGTGTGAATTTGAGCAATTGCGGCACTAATAGATAACTAGGAGGGGGAACTTTAGGGTGGTCCAAAAACACTTTTTCTGAGTTTCTCTGATTTGAATCTTGCATTCTGAAGTTTAACATGTAATTGCCAATCGGCAGACCTCAAAATCATCAGTGTTTGCTAATTTTACCATAACAGCATATTATTTTTATCAGACAGACAGACAGACAGTTTTTATTTTTGCCAAAGTTGAAGATACAATAGGAGGTACAATAATTAACAATTTTGCAAAAAAAAGAGTGGCACAGGCGATGCTTAATTTGCCTAAAAAAGGCGCTTATCAAGTAACATTTATAAGTTTATCCAGGATGCCCAATCCAGTCCTGATATTCTTCTGACTTGCAACATTTCGTAGCAGGTCAGCATAGATACCTAATATTATTACACAAGTTACAGTAGACGAACATCGAGTGCTTACAGAATTGGACTGAAATGTTGCTTGTGAGCTCATAGCCTATCCATGCCATGTTATTCCTATGAGTCATAAGAAATGTATGAGGTCATAGCCTATACTTGCAATAGTATGAAAACGTGTCATCAGCTGAGTATCAATGAAGTCACAAGCTACTCAATGACAAATTGCCAGTTCATTTCAATGCAAAGTATAGGGCTTGTTATAGGTCATTAGCAGCTGAATGTAAGTACTCGTCATTCGTCTACTGTAAATGTCAAGCCTTTTTTCATAAAAACAGTTGTATATTTCACTTACTATGAACAATAAATCAAAATTCACCCCCCAGATATTACTTAGCCATACCAATTTTATCACATACTAAAAAATTATAAGAAAATCTTCACTTCTGAGAAAGATCTGGGAAATTGACCAATTTTTCAGTTGCACGAATGGGGAATTCCATTATAAACTTCTAGAGCTTTGTGCCACCTCTAAATATTAACTGATACGGCTGAATTTTGGTGTTTTACATTTTTCTACAGGTAAGGCATTATTCTGATTTGGCAACTCTATATAATAACATATATGTAACATCTATAATTCCTTATCAATAATAAATAGTATGTGGATATGTCGTATGAGCTCATACAAGAGTCATTGGTATTTTGTATTTTGGTAAAACACTATAAGGACGTTTTCGGAAAGGTTACACTATAGTAACTGGAGTGACACGAGTCATGTAGGTTTGTATCCGAACATGCAAAACTCGACCCTGATGTTTCCAGGAGGTGCCAACGTCCGCTACTCTCCGATATTGGAGAGTACCAGGGTCAGCAGAGTTTGTACCACATGACAAAATGATTCCTGCTTGAGGGAACCTCTCCTGTTCTGGTTCCGGGCTATCCTCATGCATGTTCAGAAGCAAACACGAGTCACTCAAGAGTCACCCGTGTGCTCATGTTACAAGTCTTTTTGAAAACACACTAAATGATGAACTTGCACTGGCTATCTAAATTCATATTGACATCATGCTAACTTGACAATAACAGCTCAACTAAGAAATCATATTTTTATGACACCAACCTATATAATGTGAGGCGTTGTAAATGAAACCAAACAGAAAATACTGATCTTCGTCTTTTTGATATAAGCATCATTTGTATTTATGATCAAAAGATCCACATTGATTTTCTATTCTGTAATAAGATAGTAAGTTGATATTATTCTCTTTTTTGTAAAGATTGACTTTCTAGCAGTTATTTTTACCCTCTCTTTTCTGATTTGCTTAATTCTCCATATAAATAGCATTGTCATGTTCCTCCAATGCACCAACATGCATGAGTCACATCAATACTATGCCACAAATATCGTTGTCAATGATATATATACGTAGATGTCAAATCACTGAGAGAAATCCAAAACCTGAATATATGGACCGGTAGCCATGAACGTATAATTATATCTCCTGGGCTGTGTCTTCTTATTTGTGGTAAATAGCATTATTTTACTCCATGATTATTGATTACAGATAAATACCACATTTTATCACCATGGACACCTTTCATGTGACAATGTGCAGGGGTGATACTCAGACTTAAAACATTTGCATCCCATTCTTGTGAAACACACTCTTTTGAAATTTCCATGTTCCTCAGACTCATTAAAACAAGAGTACTTTTGTGCTTGATGCTGGCGAGGTCCTGGAAGCTCAGTTTGGCTGACAACAAACAAATTGCCTTGTGTTGTAGAATGTCATAAATTTTATTATGATGAAGGATGAAGATACAGATTAATAACAGTTGTCAAAGGTAGGGACAACACGTGCCACCGTATTTTATATATTGCGCTCAGTACTAAAATATCTTTTTGCAATACAGATGAGCTCCTATTATGTCATATCCGCATTCCTTATCAAGGCAATACACTCCTCATTTAGCCTCATAGTGCAACAACGTGGCAGCACTGTACATGCTGTAGTTTGCTGTACATGACTTCCTGTTTGATCAAAACATTGGCTTGGAGAAAAAGTTAACTCATATAAAATCAAATAGCTGTCAGCTATAGAAAACCACAAAGAACTGTGTATTTAGTCACTGTGGACAAAACCCATGTAAAGCATAACCTTGAAACACCTTTGATATTTTATTAACAGCCTTCAAAGTTTCAATGTGAGTTGGCAAAAAAATTCTGTACTGACATGGCCATAGGAGAATTTGTCTTACCTTTTCTGGTAAATCCCTGTATCCTTCAATTTTTTTGTCTTCTTTGCTGGAGAGCATGATGTCATGCTGAAGCAGTCAGCCTGGTTGTTGATCATCCTTGTGTTTGGCAATTCACAGTTAAAGATCACAAAATTAAACCAGTTGTAGTAATTTTAAAAATAGTTGTTCGTTACTAGATATATATATCTGTACATGCTTCGATTGCTATGGTTTGATTAAGTGAATTTCGATTGCCAAATACAAGGATGATCCGTAACCAGCCTCAGCATGACAACATGCTCTCAGTTGATGAACCAAATTTAAAGGATTTGGATGGATAATACTCTGGTATGAGCAATTATGTTGGTGAATGATCGTTATCACCAGTAAACTCAAAACTACATAAATATGAGAATGAGATTCACATTCTTTTGCATGTCACATAAAAGATTATTATGATATCGTCATATAGAGTGAGACTGTAAAAGGTAATTCAACACCATAAATTTTGCTCATGAAGCAAAACAAAGCAATCTTAATCAAATTAGATACATGAGTGGCTGTAATATAATCACAGACGGTTGTCTACAATGTGTCTCACAGTTCAGAGAATTTAATAGAGAAAGACTCGTGCCTATAGCCCTTGACAGGTCTGCCAAAGGCATAATTTAATAGTCTATTAGGGCGGAAATCCTATATATGGTAATATTTCTGTTTTCTTCAACTGGTGTGAGGGATGTGCTCACCTATAACACAAACTGAAATGCTCCAGGGGTATGAGTATGAAATAAGCATTCTTTTGTACGTCACATAAAAGATTATTATGATTTCGTGATATGGAGTAAAACTGTAAAAGGTAATTCAACACCATGAATTTTGTCAATGAAGCAAAATAAAGCTATCTTAATCAAAGACAAAGTTGATAAATGTGTGACTGTAACATAATCTCAGACGGTTGTATGTCACGTTCTGTGTGGTAGTTGGAATTCATTTGAGAAGGCGGCTGAAGGCCACATAATATATCACCATGCCCAAAGCAAAAGCAACTAATGGCCATCTCATCCGCTAAGAGTCTATTTTCAAGTCAGACATCAGTAGCCCGAAGGACAAGGTGCAGATTACAGAGCACGGAGAAACTTCTAATTGAATAGCGAAGTAATATCTGTGATGACGTCTAAAATTCTTAGAAGTTCTTTTGAAAGTTTTAAGAATGTGATACCCGGTTTTTCTTAACGTTTTGCGAATCCTATTAATGATAGAGCCCTACAGTTGGCATTTCATTTCAAAAACCCTTTTTTTAATGAAATGTTATACTTTGATAACGAAAAATGTTCATCTGTAAAACAATAATTCTTCTGCAAATTATAAGTGAGATAAGCTTTTTGGCATTATTTGTGTTTTTGGAACATTAACAAAAAGTTTCGATTTTATGTTATGAGCTGCTTTAAATACGTAAGAAACGCAATCTTTACATTTCCCATATGCGTTATGCAAAGCTACGTAGTGCAGCAAATGAACGCTTACGATTATTAAAATGTCGCCCCTTTATGCCTCATTTCTTTCCGCACAATGCACATCTCGCCACCTCCTCCTTTGCACACCTACCATGCATTTTCAGCCCTTTTCTTTATCTGCCTTGAAAATAGATGACCTGTTAAACCTGGTTTAAATTTTAAATTTAATTTCTTGAGATCGGGTAAAAGACTCTGTGTGCCAAAACATCGTACCACTAGATATGCCAATTCATTTGTAAATCATGCCATCAAGTTATACAACCATAAATCTAGTCTCTGATCCTTTGTATATATATGTATCTACTTCAGTATTATAATTTACTCTTGTCATATCATAATTATTCATTTGCACTGCTTGGTGTGCTTGTCTATTTATGCCAAATCAAGTTTCATCATGTACATATATGTTTATTGATGATACAATAAAGTAATATCTTATCTTATCTTAATGGCTGATTTCTTGATTCATCTATTCTTACCTCTCCAACCTCACACTGCAAGCCATTCCCTTTGTGATCATATTTCCGGTCAGTAGCACAGACACAGAGTGCGCTGCAGCACTCCGTGTGTGTCAAAAATCAACCATTTTCACGCCTTTTCATGTATCTAATTCACGGCAGCCAAACTGCACCCAGCAAACTGTTACTGAAGTGCCAAACTCCAGTTGGTAAAAGCATTCTGGCATGGTGTAGGCCTGATGTGTAAAGGTAATTCATAATAGGTCTGTCTCCATATTGGGATTACGACAAGTATTATGGGTAGGTGGCACTACAATAAGGGTGGAGGCCTATTTTTGTCTTTGGGGAAGCCCACCAAATGACATATTATCTGGTTTGTTTGCAATTTAAATGAAATCCTTCGAACAACAGTTAATAATAATCTGGTTGTTATTACCTCCAATCTTTATGATGACAACACTCTTTTCTGCTGAACTGCTGTTCTGAGAATATTATCAGTACAGTGAGCTGACTCGAACAATCAAACATTCAACAAACACACTCATTAAGTTAGACTCCTTGGCTTGGTCAACAACACCAATCACCTTGTTGAAAGGCAATAAAAGGGATTCCATCAGAGCTCCTATTGCTTGGAGACACCACCTGTACATAAATTCAAAACTACAAATAAAGACAGACCTGCAGGTGTTAGTCCGAGAGCCTGGGGTCACCTAGTAGAGTTTTTTCAGTTAAGGACCAGGGACCATAGACTTAGACCTCAGAGGACCAATTAGTTGTTGATACAGATTAGTGGACCATGCGTGGCTTAAGTAGTCATAACAAGTAACTGAGAATATCAAACAATTAAGTTGCACCTGATGCTTTGAATGAGATGTGTTAAGCTTTTATGTATTTCTACATTTATATTATACAAATACGGCATGATATGAGACTTTTATGAGTGCAATGTGAAAATTTATTTGCACGAGGAAATTCATATTGAACGAGGGCGCAATAATTCATATTGCATGATGTTAAGCGCTGTATTTGTTTTATTACATGACCACTATTCCGACAATATGACGTTTCATTCTGAAAAAAAAAAATTAAAAAAAGTGTTTTTTTTCTCTAGTCACAAAAAAAAAATTAAAAAATTTGGTTTAAAAAAAATCTGAATTTTTTTTTTCAATACAAGCTCTTATTGCACTCTAACCATGCAATATGAAAAATATGAAGAAAAAAAAAATTGGAAAAAATCTCATATTGCACTCAAACCATGCAATATGAGTTTTTATGATGTCATCATGTGAGTGATTTTGGCCAATCAGCATCGTTCTAGCTTTGGGCTCATGTAATAAATATAATTATGCTGTGTGCATAAAATCATTTTGTATGAACCGGCTTTTTTTTCACAATTTGGTATTGGCATAACATTTACTTTTAAATAGGCCTATCAAATGATTTTATTTGAAAAATTTTGTATGCCACAAACATTAAAATTAGTGTAGGTAGTTTATTATAAATGTACATCTGGGCCCTTCGACTCAATGTAATTCCATAAATGGTGTTTTTAACTGGTTATTCGATGAATTAACTCTTAGAGGGCCACCATCTTATTTCAAGGGCAAGGGGGGAGGCTGAACAAAATTTCAAGTTTGTGTCTGCTGGCAGGTTATTCTTGTTGACGATGCATAATTAATTTGCTTGGTACATTTTGCCCCTATAGTTATTGAAACTAGCGCATTTCTGAGTAACAGAAGACGAAGGATACAATTGTTGTTCGATGTATGTAGGCTAAATTCAATTAAGGTGGCGACCACTTAATATTTCCAGGGGGGGCAAGGTTGGAGTCTTCCTCGGCAGGAAATTATTTATTTCACGGTAACAGCCACAGTAATTATTATCTATTTTGATCACGGAAAGTCATCAAATATTCATTCCAAAATCAAGCAACACTTTGTTAAGAAAAAACCCCACCAGAAATTATTTATTTCAAGACTGCCCACGAAAGCTATGCAACAAGTTATTTTCAAAGTAACTCGAACCCCCACTTGCCCCCCCCCCCCCCAACCAATGAGATGGAAATAACAATTTGAAAAAAATATGGGGCAATGCAGGCCAGTAAATGCCAAAATGACGTCTACGTGGGCCGTGAAAGCCCCCTCCCCCCCCCACTAGACTACCCTGTCTGGATCTGCCACTGGTTAGCTGCATTGACAAGATATTGCAAACAAGGTTATGCATTTCTGAAAGTTTGTTGTTATTCACAGCATAGAATTATTCAAACTTACTTAAATTCAATCCTATTTAGTCCATGAGCCAGACCAGATATTGGTACCACCTGGGGTGGCAAAATCTAACAGTGTTTTTCTGAAAGACATATGCCTATAGACTATAAAAAAGTTTGAGCCCAAGATTGGCGCGGCAGCTTAGTGGTAGTAATCAGCCCTTAAATATGGGAATCTGTGTCGGATTAGAGCACATGAATTAGGGGTGGGGGAGCCAACCCAATGAGACTTGGTAGGTCATGGAGGGCTCAGATTATAGATAACAAGTATGAAAGTCCATTTTATGCCAATAAATGGATAATTCATGCATGTGTCAGCAGCAGCATATAATGGAATATGGTACATATTTTAAAATGACCGTTTTGAGGGTGGAGGAAACTAAAATTGCTGTATCTTCTGAACCAATGGTCCTATCCCCTCAAATTACCCCTCAAAATGTTCGGACTTGTAAGTTCTCCACATATAGGTCATTATAGGACCAATATGCAAATTAATTAGGTCATCAGAGGTCAAAAGGTCACGAAAATTGACTGTTGCTTAAAATCTGAACCCTCATCCAAAAACAAACTCGTTAGCTGCCAAACCAATGGGACTTGTTAAGTCATTTAGGGGTCAGATTATAGATAAAAAGTGTCAAAGTAAATTTTATGTCTAAAATTGCAGAAATGATGTGTGTTTCAGCATTGGCACAAGACAAAATATGTCAGATATTTGGAAATGACTGCTTTAAGGGCGGGGGAAACTAAAATCACTATATCACCTGAACCAATTGTGCTATCTCAACATATTACCCCTTAAAATGTTCGGACTTGTGGGTTCTATAAATATAGGTAATTACATGACCAATATGCAAATTAATTAGGTCATCAGAGGTCAAAAGTTCACAAAAATGACCACTGCCTAAAATCTGAACACCTCATCAAACAACAAACACCATAGCTGCCAAACCCATTGGACTTGTTGAGTCATTTAGGGAAAAGATAATAGATAACAAGTTTGAAAGTCAATTTTATGTCTAAAATGCAGAGTTTATGTATGTGTCAGCAGTGGGACATAACAAAGTATGGCAGGTATTTGAAAATGACAGTTTCAAGGGTGGGCGAAACTAAAATAATTGCAATATCTCCCGAACCAGTGGTCCAATGCCAACAGATTTCTGCTGCAGGTGTCTGGAATTAGGAGTTTTATAATGTTATTTGACCAACATGCAAATCAGTTAGGTCACCAGAGATCAAAAGGTTGCAAAAATGTACCTTTGCTTAAAATATGAGCTCTCATGAAAAAATTACACACCTTAACCGGTAAACCAATGGTACTTGATATGTGACATGTCAAGTAAGGCTCAGATGATAGACAACAAGTGTCAAAGTCAATTTTATGCCTAAATTGAGCGTTACAGGATATTTCTTATACAACACTGAAAGGTAAAAAATGTAGAGGATGTCACCAGGGAACAGGTGAGTATATCTATCCATGAGACTTCAATTGTGTTTCCTCGCTTGGAGAAGATTCCATCACGTGAAAGTACCAGAAAATAATTCCTCTTTCCTACAGTCTCCTCAATCCCACTATTCTCAAATTCTCCAGCCACATTCTGAGAAGAAAAGGTACATAGGATGGAGTGAAACACCTGTGGGGTGGATGTGAAAACTTCTGGGGTGCATCAGAGGTGACATTTTAAAATCACATTAAATTTACATTAAACCAACATCAATTTAAACTCCATCTCTGCCATTGTGTATGATTTTTTTGATATTGTGCCCCATTGCTAATTGCAATTACATTGCTAGCTGTCTTAATGGAGTTCTTATTAACTTCTTAATATGGGATAAGGTTGTGGTGAGGAGACTAAGGTAGTTGTGAGGAGATTTCGGGTGGAGAAGTGAAAGGAGGGCAAAATAGGTAAAAAGAGTACTTCTGACTGAAAATGTTCTTACTTTATTTTGGGTTGTATTGTATATCATCGAGGATGATTGGAGCAAGCATGGAAGGTGGAGACATGGAAGAAGAAAGATGCTTGGAGGGTAGGAGTACATCTACATGTTGAGATGGAGGGAACAGGAGAAACAATTGAAGCATTGAGGCAAATTATGAGACTATGAAGGAGAAGGCTATGAAGGAGGAGACTATGAAGGAGGAGACTATGAAGGAGGAGACTATGAAGGAGGAGACTATGAAGGAGGAGACTATGAAGAAAGAGGCTATGAAGGAGGAGACTATGAAGGAGGAGACTATGAATGAGGAGACAATGAAGGAGGAGACAATGAAGGAGGAGACTATGAAGGAGGAGACTATGAAGGAGTCCTGAGACAAAGAAGGAGAAGGCAGAAAGAGAAGATTGAGGAAACTAGAAGGGATGATACTAACCAGAAGGAGGAAATTGGAGGGGAGTATTGGTGGTGTGCTACCATATTTTTGGGAAAATAGTCACAGATTAGCCTAGAATGACCGTTTGATCCCAGTTCACCCAGTCTGTCTGGTTTTGAGTCCTCAAAAAAGCCAGAAGCGAAGAGGAGCAGTTTCCGGACATCTATACATCACAAATTTGATAGTCCTATTTTATATTTAGTTTACTATGTCTTGAATCAACTCTTCATCTTATTGACAAAACATGCATTTCAGTTGTTTGTGGCACATTCAGTCATTCACATAATGACATTGACATCATACTCAGGAAAACAAAAATCGCTGACTTATGGATTGACGTGCACTGAACTGATCCCTGGTAACATTCTCTGTCAAGAATCATTCAGCCAAGCTTTTTAGTTTCATTGTTCTAAATCTTATCATTTGAAGAAATTTCCTGCAATGCAGTTACAGGGAGACTGATATTAATGCAGCTATCATTTACACTCTATTTGGCAGTTTTGTGAGCCTTAAAACCGTCACTCGGCAGTTTTTTATACTTTAAAACTGTCACTTCTAAGTCTGTGTCATTTGTTCTGCGCCACTGCTGACATAAAGTTCCGTACTTTTAGATAAAATATATAATTGGACGTGTTTAATCTTATATTATGATTCCTACATGTATTATATGAATTATAAAGTTCAGTTGGTAAATTTGGTATGGAGGATTAGTTTTTTTTTTTTTTTTATTAATATCAGATTTTAAGCAAGGGTAGATTTTTCTGGTGTTTTGCCCCTTGATGAACTCTTTAATTTGCATATTGAGCATGTGAGGACAAATATGTGTAGAACTTATAATGCAAAACATTTTGAGTGGTAATTTGTAGGAATTGGACCATTTGTTCAGGAGATACAGCAATTTTAGTTTCCCCGCCCTTGAAACTAATTTTCTGTCACATTTGATGATATGACACAGCTGACATATACATAAATTCTCCTTTTTGGCATAAAATTTACTTTGACACTTGTTATCTATAATCTGACCCTAAATGACTTAACAAGTCCCATTGGTTTGATAGCTAAGGTGTTTGTTTGAGGACTTATGGATTGATATACTCACCTGGTCCCTGGTGACATCCTCTACATTTTTTACATTTCAGTGTTGTATAAGAAATATCCTGTAAAGCTAAATTTTAGGCATAAAATTGATACTTGTTGTCTATCATCTGAGCCTTACATGACATATCAAGTACCATTGGTTTACCGGTTACGGTGTGTAATTTTTTCATGAGAGCTCAGATTTTAAGCAAAGGTACATTTTTGCAACCTTTTGATCTCTGATGACCTAATTGATTTGCATGTTGGTCAAATAACATGTATAAAACTCCTAATTCCAGACACCTGCAGCAGAAATTTGTTCGAATTGGACCACTGGTTCAGGAAATATTGCAATTATTTTAGTTTTGCCGCCCTTGAAACTGTTTATTTCAAATACCTGCCATATTTTGTTATGTCCCACTGCTGACACATACATAAACTCTGCATTTTAGACATAAAATTGACTTTCAAACTTGTTATGTATTATCTTTTCCCTAAATGACTCAACAAGTCCAATGGGTTTGAAAGCTAAGGTGTTTGTTGTTTGATGAGGTGTTCAGATTTTAGGCAGTGGTCATTTTTGTGAACTTTTGACCTCTGATGACCTAATTAATTTGCATATTGGTCATGTAATTACCTATATTTATAGAACCCACAAGTCCGAACATTTTAAGGGGTAATATGTTGGGATAGCACAATTGGTTCAGGAGATATAGTGATTTTAGTTTCCCCCGCCCTTAAAACGGTCATTTTCAAATATCTGACATATTTTGTCTTGTGCCAATTCTGATACATACGAAAATTCTGCATTTTTAAACATAAAATTTACTTTGACACTTTGTATCTATTATCTGACCCCTAAATGACTTAACAAGTCCCATTGGTTTGGCAGCTAACGAACTTATTTTTGGATGAGGGTTCAGATTTTAAGCAACAGTCAATTTTCGTGACATTTTGACCTCTGATGACCTAATTAATTTGCTTATGGTCCTATAATGACCTATATGTGGAGAACTTACAAGTCCGAACATTTTGAGGGGTAATTTGTGGGGATAGGACCATTGGTTCAGAAGATACAGCAATTTTAGTTTCCTCCACCCTCAAAACGGTCATTTTCAAATATGTACCATATTTCATTGTGTGCCACTGCTGACACATGCATGAATTATCCATTTATTAGCATAAAATGGACTTTCATACTTGTTATCTATAATATGAGCCCTCCATAACCTACCAAGTCTCATTGAGTTGGCAGCTGTGGTGTTCATTAGGACAATGGTTCAGATTTTAAGCAATAGTCAATTTCTGTGACCTTTTGACCTCTGATGACCTACTTAATTTGCATATTGGTCATATATTGACCTATATTTGTAAAACTCAAAATTCCAGACATTTTGAGGGGTAATTTGTTGAAATTGGTCCACTGATTCAGGAGATATAGCAATTTTAGTTTCCCCCACCCCTAATTCATGTGCTCAAATCCGACACAGATTCCCATATTTAAGGGCTGATTACTACCACTAAGCTGCCGCGCCAATCTTGGGCTCAAACTTTTTTATAGTCTATAGGCATATGTCTTTCAGAAAAACACTGTTAGATTCTGCCACCCCAGGTGGTACCAATATGTGAAAATATGGGGTCTGGCTCATGGACTAATTGTTTGTTTGTTGTTATCTGTTTCTCTAAAACCTATTGTTCCTCAGAAATTGGTCTTGTTTGGTGGGATTTGGTGGTATTAGCTCTTTTTGAGTCACTTAAGGTGGTCTTAAGTCCATGGTCTATGGTCTAGTCCTTAACTGAAAAAACTCTACTTGCTCTGAGTGATCAAGTGTCTTGTCATTATTTTTGGATAGACCTAACCTTCAGCAGTGACGGATCCAGACAGGGTCATCTAAGAGGGGCCCGGGCGTGTTTCGGCATTTGAGGGCCCGCGTCGCAGCGTATTTTCTTCAAAATGCTATTGTTAATCTCAATGGTCTAGGGGGGCCCGTGCCCCTAGGCCCCCCCTGTATCCGCCACTGTTCAGGTATCTGAAACCTCAAGTCTTAAGTTTCTCGAGTGGTGGATTGAGACTTTAGCGCCATTTTATGATCGGAAGGTCTGCGCAATTCATGCAGTTTGGAAAAATCAGAAAAATCCATCTAGTCATCATATATGGTACCAACGGTTTTCACCGGGTGCTACATCACAATGTTGTTACCTATTGTTTTAGAAATAGGTCATGTTTATGTCAACACATTGTGACTATGAATTTGACCCAGAAATCATATGTCAAGTAGGAAAATCATTTTTGTGACAATTCAGTCAAATGTATTTACACAAAAAGGTTGACAATGACTAAAACAAAGCCTCAAGTAATAAATATGATTTAAATTTTGAGTATTTGACCAGCATATTTGGAGGAGATAGCTCTATAAGTTGTGCAAGGCCACAGAATTTTCTCTCAGGGTAGTTTTTTATGCTTTAAAATATCACTGAAGTACATTTCTGTGCAAATTATTGCTTATTTACAGACTATAGACTAAAGAAAAGACATCTTGACACAAAAAAGATCATTCAATGATGTAATAAGTTCTCAACATGCATAACAAGTTATTGTAGCGACATTGTGCTCATTGTCAAGACATTGTGTGATACTTCTGACCTTCTAGTTCAAGAAGCCTCAACGGATTGGGCCCAGTATGATGGAAGTTCAACAGACTGAGGCATGTAGTTAAAGAAAAAAAGACTGAGGCGTACAGTGATGGGGCACTGTAGGGTTTATGGGTAAAAATCAACACAGCAACACAGGCCTTCTTAAAAAAATGACATTGCGACATAGAGCCCCAAGGTTATCTACCAACAGACACAATTTTGTTTCCGACCTCAAAAAGTGACAGGAAACATGTATATTCCCTTTATTTTATGAGTGAAACTTCACTTCCAAATTTTTAACGGCTTTCATAATGTCATATACACCAGGAAAGGTGTCTATCAATTCAATGTGGGTGGGGGATGCAACACAAACAAGGCTCAAATGAAGCCATCAGTGGTTACTCCTCTAATTTTACTCGGATATGCCATATTTATTCACTATTATAAATTGAATCTCATTCAAAAAGTACAGCTTACTGTTGTATGCAATTCAATGGGAAATAGAATATGGTACTTCTTGACTTATGTTGTGCCAGGAATAACTCTTTGACTGTTGGAGCAACCTTAATAATGCAACCAAGAAAAAAACGCTAATCATGTTTGGCAGATGATTAAAAAGTATTGTAGAAAATCGACAGTCACCCAGTGTTTGAATTTGAAATGTATTAAATCAAGTTAATCAACATCACAAAATATGGGCAAAGGTCACTCACCCCCCCCCCCAAGCACATTTCAACTTCTTTCAAGGACAGATGGGGTTTTAGATTCAGGGGAATGACAAGGCTGAGTTGTCAAAAATGCTCCCTAAAGGTGTGCCATTTTCAAAAATCAACTAAGATATAAAGCAGAAAAAAAACCTTTTTTTTTAATTGCAATATTTTTAATTAACATCAGTTTATGTAAAACAATAACAATATCATTCATGACTGCAACTCAAAGGACAATATTTTGAGCTCTATAATATGAGTGTTTATAATGAAAATCGATGACTACAAGTGATCAGTGTGCATCTTCAGTATTAAAGCAAATAAAAAAAAGCCATGCAAACAACTCAACAAAAATGTTCAAGAAACCCCACAAAATGATGTCAATGATGGATGTGGTGTGTAGATGTAGCTGGAGGAAAATAAGAAGAAATTTCTGTTATTTTAAATTAGCGGACTCCAAACAAAGGGAAAAATGCTTTACTCATCAGTTTACTGATCAGCACGAAATACAAGAATATATGATGGAGTCTTTCCCTGCGTGAGGCACTGTTGAATTATTGTGCACATCCTGCAGTCCAGCGTCTTCTTGGCCAAAGAGGACATCTACAACAAAATGCCAAAATACCATAAATATCCTAGTGACATTCAGTTCAGTGATCTTATTTAATGTAACTCAGCTTAAACTGTGACACAATATTGTCACAGTTCTCACAATGTAGCTACAGTTACTGTTTTGGACTCTGGACAAAGTAATTCTGCATTTCTGCAAGTAAGATCTTAGGTGCATTACAATTTTGTTAATTAGAAGGCATCCAGGTGACTGTTGCTATTTTATGGAGACAGTAGAATGCATTTACAAGCATGATAACCATGCACACATGTTAGCTTATATTGAGGTCACCACTTATAATGCTATCTGTGTATATTTTTTACACTGGTCAATAAAGAATTTGTCTGTCTGTCTATCTTCTCCCGACACATACTTTTTTGCAGATAAAATACATTGCAGATATTTTGTATAGGTACATTACTAGTCATTAGGCCTGTTGTACATTGTCTTCAGTGAGAGGAAGCGGCATAAATAAAGAAAACTCACCTTCAACCACCAATCAATCTGCTAATTGTGTCAAGTTCTGCAGCACAATGTCTTTACATAAACATGACCTATTTCTAAAACAATAGGTAACAACATTGTGATGTAGCACCCGGTGTTTTAATAACCTCTATTCGTTAATGGTCTTAATATGGTATTATGGTTTGATTCACAGGTGAAATTTTAAAAAATATGATAGGCCTATTTTAAAGACATTTTTAGGGTAAGGTGTGGCGTTTTTAACCCTGAGAAACTAATTATATATATTGAGGTGTCTAAAGATCATTAATACAGTCCCATATATATTTACTTTCATCATTTGAGGTGATTTTGAAGGTGTTTCTGGAGTACGTGTATTTTTTTGCAATGAGCATCTGATATTCAATATCGCCGCCTCTGCTGAAAACTGTTTTTGTTGTATTGGAGTGGACAGGAATGGGTAACGGAGTGGACAGGAACAGTTTGGTTTTCTCTTAATAGTGCATTCTATTTGGGAGATACAAAGTTACGATTGCATTCTGTTGAATCCTGTCACCCTCAGCAATATATGCATAAAATTTCTTTGAAAAATATCACTGGTAAGCTCGGAATTGGAGGGAACAGAGTGGACATTTTAGTGGGACCAAAAAATGTTCCAATGAAAGTGTTGCCTGAATTTGTTGAATACCTGTTTAATGAAAATCTGTGGTAGTGTGGTGCATGTGCATTTTATGACATTTAGTGGAAATTGCTCATTAAAAACGATAGCGAGCCGAGCTATGCCAGGTAGCGGAGTGGACAAAAAAATTAACATGAACTAGTGACA
The DNA here is from genome assembly GCA_026936325.1 of Platynereis dumerilii. Classification (NCBI taxonomy): domain Eukaryota; kingdom Metazoa; phylum Annelida; class Polychaeta; order Phyllodocida; family Nereididae; genus Platynereis; species Platynereis dumerilii. The sequence goes on from JAPTHN010000289.1 coordinate 197,526, forward strand.
CGTCTTTTACATCAATTAATTCAACGAAATGAAACAAAGAAATAAGTTAAATATGATGCATATATATTAATTCAAGTGTATATTCTCATGAATCGTGCATAGATGATGATGATGATGATGATTCTTTATTATTTAAGTGACATAGAAACTCTGGAAATGATGGTACTTTAGGAGAAAAATTAACACTTGATTTTGTCATGTCAGGGAAAAACCATTGATTTGGCACAAATTACTGGACACAATGCACCAATAAAAGGTCTAATAAATGACTTTTTGTTCCTAAAACAGCTGTTCTAAATAGAAATATGAATAACAGAAGTCGAGTGATGCTTCAGATATTAATTGCATTCAAATTAAAGTCAGGGTACTGGAGTGACGCAAATTGTCCCGAAGTTTGAGAATGACCCATACAGGCTTAAATAAGTATAGGTTATTCACCACGGGAAAGGGAATATGGGATTTATCACCCGAGGGCTTTAGCTGGCATGTGATTGGCTGACAGAGGTGTCGAATTGTATAATTGTTTGTTACTGGATATATATGTTTTAATTACTATGGCTTGGTTAAGTGATTTTCTATTGCAAAATACAAGGATGATCCTTAACCAGCCTCAGCATGACAACATGCTCAGTCAATGAATTAAATTTGAGGGATATATATATTTAGCTGGATAATAAACTGGTGTGAGCAATTTTGTTAGTGAATGATCGTGCTCACCAGTAAACCCAAAACTGCAGAAATATGAGAATGAGATGCGCCCCATTGTAATCACAGATGTTGTGACAGTTGAAGTTCTGCACAATGTGCCTCACAGTTCAGAGCATTTAATAGAGAAAGACTCATGCCTTTAACCCTTGACAGGTCTGCCAAAGGCATAATTAAAAAGTCTGTAATTGTATACTCACAGTCACGCACAGCAATGTAGGCACGAAATTCGTGGTGAGCCTTCCACAATGATACAGCTCAGGGCAGCCATAGTACGGCGCGCATGGGCAGAGACAAGAGGAACATTGCCCAAGGTTCCCATGCCTTAGCATTCTCCAGTTGGTGACCGCCTTATGGTGATGATTGATGAGAAGACTAGGAGTCTGGCGCATAACCTATTAGGGATGCCCATTTCCCAGGGTCTTTCAGTTGCCCCAGCACAAAAACACTGGATACTACCCGCCTCCATTTAACGTCCCATGGGCTCAGACCAAATTGAGTTGCAGGAGTGGGAGTCGAACCAACAACCTCACAACCAGACTGGTAGCACAAAAAAAAACAACCTTTTTTTGGATGAAATATTATACTTTGGTACAGAATCATGTTCATTTGTAAAACAATTCTTCTGAAAGTAATAAGCGAGCTAAGCTTTTTGAAGTTATTTGTGTGTTTTTGAAGTATTAATAAAAAATTGTGATTTTATGTTATGCATGGATTGCTTTATTATGAGTAAGAAATGCAATCTTCAAATTTCCCATGTGTACATGTATGCAAAGCAATGCAACAAATGTACAAGGCATGTAATCCCGACATCTGCAATTTGTTAGCTTTTGATAACTACAGTGGGTTGTCCACAGAATCTATGAAAAAAGTTGCGCATAGTATTGCGAAAGGCATTTGGACAAGAGGGCTGTGATGCCCTGCCCTTGCTTCATGTCATGACCTGGCATGCAATCCTACATGCGTACCAAGTTTCATGCTTTTATCATAAAAGGCACAATTCACCTGATATTTTTCACTTACCTGCCGGACTTACCTGCCGGACTAACATCTTCTCGGTGACCTGTCTCACACTATGCATGCATCATAAAGTGCTGTTATGTAGCTACGTCAGACTAGTAAAAATTCAGTTACTGAAAATGGGTGTTGCAAAAGTATCCACCCCATTGCATATTGTTGTACTGCTGTATGAGGAAATATAGGCTATAAAAAATGTTTAGAAGGTTTAATATGTCATTTCAAGTGACGTCTTACAAGTATGTCAATGTGTGACATTACAAAATCCTTCTCTTGAAAGGGGAACAGCTGAAAATTACACAGGAGAAAATTTCAAAACAAAATATTTGGTAATTTGAAGACTTTGACCCATACCTTGGTTTGAGTACAGAAAATTGGCAGCCATTATTATACTACGTGCCATCAATGACCCAACATGTTTTGATTTCATCAGATGAGAATTCATGCTTCCACAAGCAGTTTGGTTGAGGATGTTTAGCATCGGCCCAATGGCAAAACATCATCCTTTTCACTTACTCACAGGTGGCGATGCAACATGCATATGTATACAATTCACAATGAAGTACCATCTCAAACAATTGAAAAAAGAAAATTATCAAATGAACATAAGCGTACGGGACGGGGGGGCAGGGGGTGCCCCCCCCCCCGAAAGTTTAGGAAACAGTAAGACTCGGGCAAAGAGGCTAGATGATTAAATAAAAACAAAATGAATGATTTCAAAGCAATTGAATGTTAAATCTAGATCTTGAAATTCGGGCAAATGTCGCTCGCTCCGCCCCCCCCCAAAAAATGCTGCACACCTATGCATATGAAGTAGGACACAGCAGAGTTCATACTTTCCAAATCATTGCTGGTCCCTTAATTACTCTAAATTTGTGCAAGAAAATTTACATTACAAGAAAACATTTGAAAAGATTACAGAAAATGGTTATGAGAATGAATATGATGATGAACGTTAAGATAATAAAATGAACAGAATGATATTGGTAAGACTGATAGACTTTTTCTGTGTTGGACTTGATGAAGTTTTTCAATTTAGGCTTTATTTAGAGTTTTTGATAACTGGGGCATTAGGGTATGCACACAATCCACACATGTCCATTACTTCTTGGCTAACTGAAAGACATTCTGTCTTCAGCTGAAATCAGAATGTTGTGAAGTACTCTGCAAATTTGCTTTGCATGACAATACATGTACATTTATATGTCTACATAATTAGCTTGGGGCTATGGTGTGATTTACGCTCATGATATTATTCAGAATTCTGAGTAAGCATAATGAGATATTACTACTTTGTAAGAACTTTTGATTGTATACTACATACATGTGTGTGTGTTTTTGTCATCTTTATCAAAATGCCTATGGCAGAAATATTTGATTGCAGTCGCATCTGCTGACAGTCTGCATCGAATTCTGAGTCTAGACCCCTACATAGATCTACAATGTAAAGTTGACTATTGAAGTCAGAGTAAGGTTTCCAAGCAGCAAGTCAATGATCAGCCCCCTCAAGTCAGAGCTGAGTCAGTTTGAGTCACTCCCAGAGGAAAAAAGAGTACCCTTGCAGCACAGAAAAAGTACAAAATCAGAATATTCTGTAAATGGTATTGGAGTATATTAGAAGCACAAAAGAAGTACATTACGTAATGACGATTTGCATGGTTGAGAGACTTTTTCACACAAAATTGGCATTTGAATTGCAAATGCGGTATTTTCGTAGTACAACTGCAGTATTTTCGCAGCGTATTTACAGTACAAAAGGAGCACATTTGAAGCGCTCGAATTATTTTAATTATGCTCCATTTATACTCCCGATATGCAAATCCATACGCTGCAAAAATACTTCCTTGCTGGGAGTACAAAAGGAGCATACTAGCTGTGCATGCTAGCAGGAAGCATTTTTGCAGTACAAACGCAGTACATTTGAAGTATCTAAAAAATCAAATGCTCCACCAATTTTATAGGCCACATATAATATCAGTTCTTCAGCCAAATCGATGTAATTAGAAAAGCTACACATTTAATTACTTAAGTCTAGAGTAAAAAAGAAAACTGGAACAATTTTATATCCATTTTGTACTTTTTGCACTATTAATAGTAAAACCTTTGTATGTAATACAATGGAAATTATGCCAGTAATTCAATGTATTGTAATTTAAAACTTGGACACACCTGCAAATTTTCCCAAGTTCTGGAAGTGAACATGACCCACATGTGACTAAATCTAAGCAGCCTAAGTCATAGAAGTATAAATTCAGTACATGGAATGTTCAAATGACATTTAGAAGTTAGAGGAGCACATATGCAGTACGTGATTATTCAAATTTGTTCACTAGAAGTATAAAATCAGTACACAATTTGCATAGAAGCACAAAATCAGTATAAAGGAGTACATTTGCAGCTTGTGTCTACGTACTGCTTTTGTATACTGATTTTGTACTTCCTCGCTGAGAAGCTGTACTGCTTTTATACTCTTTTTTCCTCTGGGTGCAGCTGTTGCCTGACTCTGTCAATTTCCAAGTCCCAGAAAAGGTGTTGGTATCAATTTAATGGGCTCAGGGAGTATGTTTACACAATTTACTAACTGCCTACAAATCTGACACATTGGCGTATGCTACTACGCTCTTTCCCAGTGTGAAAATAAGGAAAGTTTCTTAGTTATACTGTAATGAGAGAGGATATTTCTCAAAAAAACATATTAAATTGCATAACATTGTAAGTAGCTGAAGTCAGGTGAAGTCAGGTGTAGTCAGAGTTTAACTACATATAGTTAGTTAGCGGACAAGTCAGTTGAGTTATGTCTACAAAACATCGCACGGATATTAACCAACATACAGAGAGACAAATGCATGCCCTTTTGCATGCATGTGATGTGACACATCCCCAATGTATCCCCTTTTTAATTTCAGGCATGGTGCATGACGCCGTCCTGATGTGGGCCTACGGAGTCAACAAAACTTTGGAACAGGGATACCCACCGGATGACGGCTTGAAAGTGACGGAAAACATCTTCAACTTGACGTTCGAGGGGATCACTGGCGTGGTAGCCATCGACGAAAAGGGAGACCGAAAGCCCAACTACAAAATTGAGATGGTGCAGAACGGGAAGATGGTTACTATCATGGAGTGGTTGGCAGCTGAAGGGAGGATGAAAAAGGTAAAATGTGTAACTGTGTGTAAGTTGTGTGACTGTAAATTGTGTAACTGTCAATTGTGTAACTGTAAATTATGTAAATATAAGTTGTGTCACTATGCATAATTTTTGTAACTGGAAATTATGTTACTGTAAATTGTGACTGTAACTTATGTGACTGTACATTGCATAACTGCATATTGTGTGTTTACAAATGTAAGTCGTGTTTCTGTGAATTGTTTAGTAAATGGTGAAAATGTAAGTTGTGCATATATGTAAATTGTGTAACTGTAAACTATGCAACAGTCAAATAAACAATATATCATGCCTAAATTGTGTACAATGTAAATGTAAATTGTTTTAAAACTGTATTTGTGTAACTTAAAGCTGTGTTACTGTAATATTGTGTAACTGTCAATAATGTTACCGGTACATAATAACTTTATGTAATGTAAATTGCGTAACCCTGTTATGCGTAATTGTATTATCATAATTTGGTAAAAGCATCAGTAAGGGCTAAGGGGTTCCGGGTAACACCCAGTAACATTCTTGTATGGCCTAACTTTGAATTGGAAGAATTTTAAAATCTTTTTTAGATGATCCAAATTGCTAATCCATTTACTACAGAATGTATTCTTGTGAAGAATGGTCAGTTAAAAAGTGGTTTGAATTGGGAGACATTCCATGGACACACTGCACAGTGGCTTGCAATATTTTAGATTTTTATCATTTTAAAAGCGACATTCTTTATTATAAAAGGTTTACAAACCGGATGATCCGGAAGACTGGTCCGGATTATTGTGGCCGGGTAATTCAACCACTCCTCCGAAGGATGCTCCGGAATGTGGGTGGAACAATGAGTTCTGTGCGAAGGAAGATTCGGGACAACAGATCATCATAATCGTTGCTGCCGTGGTGGCCGCGGTGGTCCTTGGGTTGATAATATTAGTTGGTGTTGGTTACCGCAAAGTAAGGTATGTTTGGCATTTCCGTACTTACCCCTCAGCATGATCCATAATGGGTACAATGTCTAACAAATGCGTTTAAAATATTTTTGGCTAATTATTGGCAAGTTATTGCTGCAATCTAATTTTGCCAAAAATTGTGACTACTTGCTAGGGTGCCCCTCCCAACCAACATCATTCAAACTTATCAGACAGCCTCATCCATATTTTAACTTGTGTTGAAAAGATTTTGGTACAGAGCTAATTATTCAACTAAATTTTACAAAAATAAGAGCCGCTTTAAGTGCTTGCATGTTTCTAGCTTGCTTTAAGTTTAACTCTGATTTTTCCATATCAAAGCATTAGCTATTTTCTGAGCCAGACAGCTTGGCTTATTAGACAAAATCAAAATAAAACTAGTAGACGTAACCGCGAGCGGTAACAAAACTTCACCTACTGTGGTCCCAGTAACTCGAAATAGACAAAAGTAGATGAGCAAGTGAAAGGCACATGGAAAAGTACACAGGAATCATACATAATTATAATTATCTAACATACATACACAAGAATACAAGAATTTTTCCTGTACATTGGGTACATGCAAGTATGCACAGAAAAACGAGTTGATAAACCAGTACATGAACCAGTACATGAACCATACATGAACCTAATACATGAACCAGTACATGAACCAGTACATGAACCATACATGAACCAGTACATGAACCAGTACATGAACCAATGCATGAACCAGTACATCCACCAGTACATCCACCAGTACATCTTCTGCGATTTCTGAGAACATCGATTTTTCAGGGTCATGTGATCTCTTTGACCATCAGAAATACATGAAATTTTCAGGGTCTGGCGATCTTTTAAACCGTCATAGCTACGACAAAATGTTTAGAAAACGAAAACTAGAGGAGAATTTGGCCTTTTCAAATCTGTTTACAGATTCTCTGTATCTTAATTAGAACCGAAGTTATCGCAGATTGAAATTATGATACAATTCAGGAATATGAACTTTAGAAATACCTGAAAAAATGTAGTTTTTAACTTAAAATCACTGTATAACCAAAACGGTTCAATGAAAACATACGTAATTTGCCAGGATTATGTAAACAGATTTTACAAATAGGTCCAGGCAGGTTGATCAAAAAATGATGATTCCTTCCATGTCGAAATAATGATATATTGTGAAAATACTACAAAAAACATGAAATTTTCAGGGTCGGCCGATTTTTTTAACCGTCAGCGCTACGACAAAATGTTCAGAAAATGAAAACTAGAGGAGAATTTGGCCTTTCCGAGCCTGTTTTCAGATTCTCTCTATCTTGATTAGGACCGGAGTTACGGCCGTTTGAAATGACGCTATATTTGAGTAATTTGAAAAAATACCATACATTTTTCGCACGTTTTTTGACCTTTTGACCTCTACAGTGCAACGTAGGTCAATCTGAGGACCTTGTAAATTTACAGTAAGCCTCTAGAGTATTACAGCAAGTATGTCTACTATTTTTGTAACAATATCTTGATTCCTTCTCTGTTAAAAAATATGAAATGTCAAAAATGTAAAATTTTTTGTCATGTTTGACCTTGAGTTTGACCTTGAAAAACATTTTGTAGGTCAAAATAAATATGATTTTCATAATGGCATTGTATGAAAAAGGGGGGGTCAGCCATGCATTGTAACCCTGTACAATCAATATTTCCTTGTCAAAAATGCGGAAATGTGTCATTTTTTAACCTTTGTCGGTTAGCAATATTAAAAAAATTTTCATAAATCCGGCGAAGGAGGTACACAAAATATAATTAGATATTATGAATAAGCAGGCCAATGTTCATATGTCACCTGTAAATCAAGATGATATCTTGAAAAGAACATGGTGAAAAAATTGCTGAAAATGGCACTTTTTCGAACTTTTTTGGGTCAAATGACCTTGAAAAATGAGGTCAAGGTCAAATTTAAAGGTCATTTTGGGCTTATTAGGTGTATGTTTGGGGGGGTTTACTATGACATGTTATGAGCTAACATCGATATTTCAAGGTAAAATTCTCAAGGTCACTGGTTTTGGTGACGCGGTATGACTTTAAAGTTACGTAACTCAAGAACCGGTACTGCCGATGAAAAATAAAGGGTCGGGCAGATGTCCCGTGACTTTGAGCACGTTTTGGCACCATCGGTATGACTCTACGACTTACAGATTCTGAGATCCCGCGATAGACCTCAAACCATAAAAATGGACTTTGTACAATGTGACCTTGACCTACTTTCATGAAAGTAGGTCAAACAGTGAGGAAAGCGTCTGGAACCTTTCCATGTGCAGGAAAAAGAAAACCGGTAATAACCGGATGAGGTACATGCATTTCAAATATTGCGACATCCGACTTTGAAAGGCTCTGTGACCTTGAAAAATAGGTCAAGGTCAAATATCTAGAAAACGCGTTCTTAGATTATTGTAGGCTATGTACATGAATTTTTTGAAAACTCTCCGATGAGTTTGGATAAATAATAAATAATACCGATTACAAGAAACTTCACCTATGTGTAGGTGAAGTTTAAAAAAACCCGACTCTGTGAAAACCCTTGGCCATGTTTTAATTGTCGACCTTCTTTTTTTTCTAGATACGAAAATGATTTGAAGGAGGCAACTTCCTGTTGCGTCTCATGGAATGATATCCAAGTGAATACCCGGGTGGCTAGTCACATGACCATCTCATCGGCCAACACCAATGCATCAATGTCACCAAAAGTGAGCCCTTGCTTTAAAACGAGATTATAGTCCGTCATATTTAGTCCCTGTCATATTTATGTGGAATCCAAGTTCTTTTCTAACCTGTTAAAGTATGACGATGTCATAGGATGATGTCATGTGCTGATGTCAGGTCCGATGTCATGTGATGATATCATGTGCTGATTTCATGTGATGATGTCATGTGCTGATGTCATGTGCTGATGTCATGTGCTGATGTCATGTGACGATGTCATGTGACTATGTCATGTGATGATGTCATGTGATGATGTCATGTGATGATGTCATGTGATGATGTCATGTGATGATGTCATGTGATGATTTCATGTGCTGATGTCATGTGCTGATGTCATGTGCTGATGTCATGTGCTGATGTCATGTGACGATGTCATGTGACGATGTCATGTGACGATGTCATGTGACGATGTCATGTGACGATGTCATGTGACGATGTCATGTGACGATGTCATGTGACGATGTCATGTGATGATGTCATGTGATGATGTCATATGTGAGTGTTCAGTGTCACAGCTGGCATCCATATTCCCTTGCTGTGACATTGTTTTAAACTGGGTCAGATTCTCCAGCTTCAACTGCACATCGCAGTCATCACTGCATTCATATTTCAACAGCAGATTCAGATTTCAAATATTTTTTGTCAACCAAAATTTCACAAACGATTAACTCGGAATACAATTTATATATTGTCACATCAGTTGTGGTCAAGGAGGCAGTGACAAGTTGAATTTACAACGCTGTCGTTACTGCCTCCTTGTTTGAAAGTACATAGATTTATGACAATTTACATCAATATTTTGTAGTCGAAATTGACAAAAAATATAAATATTTGATGGAAAAAAAATTGTTTAAAAAAAAATTACTAAATTATTATGATAGGTGATGAGGTTAGACAGGAAAAATAAAAGGTCGCAAAAGAAAAGGCCAGAATTCAGATTTTTAGATACAACATTAACAGACAGCTAATTACATTAATAATAGATAGCTAATTAAAAAGCACTTGGATTTCAAATAAATATAACAAGAACAATAAATTCTAAACTAAACACCGAACATTCAATATGCATTCTATGTATGCAATATAATTTTGTCATTTCAACCTTTAACTTCATTTTTACTTGAAATAAACCATTGAACACCTTATTTTCAGGCTTTCATAGAAACGGGAAAACTGAAGAATGACATTGTAGCCATTAAAACACTTGGCACCAACCCGGTGGATCTTGCTGATAGAAAAGTTTTAGTTGAACTGAAAGCCATGAAGGATATTAAACATGAAAATGTCAATGGATTTATTGGTAAGTACTACTGAGCCACATATAAACTCATGGAAACTTCTCATCAAAAAGTAGGCGGAGGGTTACATTAGCGGTTGCCAATCGCAGGGTTCTGGGTTCAAATCCAGCTCTTGTCGGGTCACCTCGGCACATATTGGATGGTTGTTTCAATCATCCTTCGCCTCATTGCTGTGTCCTCTTCCTGTCTTAATTAGCCTATCAAGTGCAGTAGTGTATAGCCTACAGAACATAAAGCCCCAATCATCCATCCATCTGAGGTGATTGGATGTTGGCAGCACACATGACAGCATGTCTATGCCCCTAGTGAGACCCTACATGATATAGATTTGATTTGATTTGATTTGATTTATTTATTAAAAAGAACAACATGTGAACAATACAAAAACAATGGGAGTTTAAGTAAAAATTACAACGTAACTCCCACTAACTAGCAGAATTTAACATTTTCAAATTAGTTATAAAATTCTTGATTGAAACAGAATTAATAGTTCTTTCATCTAAATTATTCCATTTATTTACAATTCGATTGCACCAAAAATATTTTCTTTTATCAGTACGGCTATAAAACACATACAATTGTTTATTATGACCTCTACTTCTATGTATAAATTTATAAACTTCTTCCCTATCATTTATATTGAGATTTGTATGACAATTAATAACTTTGTAAAACAATATTAAATCAGAATTTTTTCTTCGAATGTCCAATGAATCTAATTTCAAAAAATGTAGTCTTTCTTCATACGAAACATTTTCATAGTTTAATATACGACGGGTGAAATACCTTTATAAGCAACAAATAATATTATTGTTTACCGTTTTTCCAGGTGTTTGTATGGAACAACCAAGGTCCTGTGTTCTAATGACCTATGCCCCAAGAGGAAGCCTTGCTGACGTCATAGGGGATGACACGACCAAACTGACCTGGGATTTCAAGCTTTCTCTGGTGACTGACATTGCACAGGGTATGAAGTACTTGCATTCCACTGTCATAGGTAAGACACCCTCTGGGATAATATTTACAAAATAGATAAATAGAAATGGTAATATTGCTAAGTGCTGCGTAGTTCCGGGCACTCACAAGGGTTGATCTGAGAAAATCAAGAATTGACCAGGAAAGAGAGTGGAAGTCCTCAACATGGCTTGGCTAATGTGTTGTGCTGGTATACTCTGGATCAGCCGGGGCAGCTCAACCACCATCTTTTGTGGAGGGAGCTGCACATTATTTTTGGTAAATGCTGTATGATGATGAGATGAGACTTGGAGTCTGGAACAAACCCTATTACTTCAGGGATGCCCAGGGTCTTTCAGTTGCCCCAGCATAGAATACTGGATACAACCCGGCTCCATTTAATGTCCCATGGGCTCGGACTAAAGTGAGTTCCCGGGGTGAGATTTTAACCCACGCCCTCAAAGCCACTGGACAAGCGTTCAAGACCATTAGGCCACAGGGGAACATGTTGCATATTTTACCCCGCGTGATAACTGTTAAAAACATGATGTTACCAACAGAAAAAGGAGCATGCTGTAGTCGTAATCAATCTGGGCAGTGGGCAGTCAAGAAAAGGGTACAACAATTTAAGGACAACTGAACATAAAGCTTAGAACTGTGCCACTTAAAATCAACAATTCAACATTAAACAATTCTGTAGTCTATCTACAAGTACAAGGTGATATTTAGGTGATTTCACATAAACACAACTCAATCCAAAAAAAGAACATTCTTGTACATCACTAGTCTTGATCTCTAGAGTTCACTTTTGAAAATATGTTTTAAAAAGTCTGAAATGTAGGTTAGTGTAGTTCTAACTAGTTCTTGCAAAATTATGAAGTAGATTACTAAGTCAATTGAGGAAACTGAGTTGGGACGCATTTAGGCCTACTGAGAGCACTAGTTGTGAACAAGACAAGTTAAAAACATAACGTGCACAAGGCACTTTAAAGCAGACCTCGTGGCATGCAGTGAGAATTTGCCATAAATCATTAATATGTGATAATATTGAGAAACTTAGTTAATGTTCCCCCATGGCCCAAAATGTAAATGGGAAATGCATACGGGATTTTTTTGTTGTAATCTGTTGATTGTTTTTTGCTAGAGGTACCCTTTTTTCTGTACAATTGCATTTGAAAACATTTTCTTTATTTTGTAATGAATTGATCAATTAAAATAACAATGTGTCAGCCAATTAAACATCACACCTTTGCAGAACAATGATATAGCTGTTATGTATTTAGTGCTAGAGAACATCTTCTGCACATTGTTCATACCTGCAAAGCTTGCTTTATTATAATCAGATCATTCATCCGTGTCACTGTAATTTACAAATAAGAAAGTCACAACACAGAGATTGGTCCCTAATTGGTAAACAATCAGCAGCAATGCACAGGTCACAGTTGACTGCACACTTGCTCAGACCGATGCCTTGTTTGGGGGACCCCCTTGGAGATAAGGGGGGGGGAATGCATATGATGTCATTCATTGCTACAGCATTGGGTTGAATGGATTTCCCTTGCCAGAGAGTTTATTATGGGATTAACATGTACCAAAAGTTGATCACTTCACGTAGAGGCCCATTACATGATACATGGTAAATGGCATTATGATTGAAGAAGGCAGGCAGCAGAAACTTGACCCACAAGATATGGCAGAAATTCAATCTCATAGGCAGCTCCTCTACGAGGTCTGCCAAAAAGGCATATCCCACAGTCTGCACTGGGCAAGAGTTCACCAATGCACACCTTCTTCTTCTTCTTCTTTTTAGATCCTGCCTCTCTTAGGCAAACCTCCTCTTCGGAATAGCTTTAAAATCCGTAATGTTCAATAAAATCAGTTTCGAGTAAAATGTGCATGGTTAAAAACAGTCTAAAAACATGTCTGAGAACATGGTTAAAAGCAACTAAAAGCCATGACATCACTACTGTTAGCTAATCTATCACTATAGCCCTCCTTAGGTCCAATCTCCCGCAGAAGTTCGAGCAGATGTGGTTCCCTTGGGTGACTGTAGATGATAAGGAGATTATCCCATTCTCCCTTGGGTAGTTTCCTCTGTTGAGTAGGGCCCAGCACCGCTGTTCAGGGTTTGTTGGACTTGGGATTCTGTCTGTCTGATAGAGAACTTCTAGCTTCGCCAGTGCTTCCTCGCGGATGTCTCTTGTTGCTGGACAGAGTGCGATCAAATGGAGGGTGTCTTCTTCTGTATGGCCGCAAAGGCTACATTCCTTTTTACTATCTATCGAGAATTTGGCCTTTAAGGATTGTGTTTGATATCTGCCAATTAGCATTTTTGCTCTGATACTCGCACTTCTAAGGCTGAAGGTGTCTGAACAGCTGGACCAGATTGGATGTGTACACGGGCTCCTGTTATCTGGAATGAGCAACCATCTCAGTGAGGATTTGGACTTTGCCTGTTCACGAAGACTGGATAAGGCGAAGCTGTTTATTTCAGACTTGATGTGCCTCTTCCACAAAAGTTTAGGCAATGGATACAGTAGTTGCCTGTGGGCATCGATCCCGTAGACTTCGGCTGTTCTAGCCACCAGTGTGAACCAGCTGGACGGATTATTCTCCCTGGTGGCGAGCTGGCGTCTTGCGAGTTGGTAGTTTGTTGTCAGTTGGAAGTCTACATATACTACCGAAGAGAGTGAGGATCTTAATGTCCAGAAGGTATCTGACTGGGATGGCACCTATCAGTAGATATATAGCTGCAGTTGCGGTTGATTCCGGGAAAGCTTGGACTTGACGAAGTAACTTTTTATGGAAGGTGTTAAGATCTAATTCTTGGTTTCTTTGGAGGATCGTTGCTTCCAGTCCATAAAGCAGTCTTGGGGTGATATATGTATTGATTAGCCTATGGAAGTCTTTGGGCCAAGACCTTCTACGCCATGGAGACCAATTTTCATGAGTGCAAACGCTGCTCTTCTGGCACTCTTAACATGATTGCTGATGTCCGGACAGCTTGTGCATTGAGTCCACTCTAAACCAAGTTGTGTGAACTTATCACTGATACCTAACTCAGCCACTCCGAGTTTCCATGAAGGGGTATTAACGTAGAGGTTTTTCTTTTTCTTGACGAGCTGAGTGACAACGGACTTTTGGGGATGTAACTGATATCGGTGTTCCTGCGAGTATTTGTTAGCCACGTCTAACATTCCCTGCAGGCCTTGTTGATGTTGGGACAGTAGCAATACGTCGTCGGCACACGTTGGGCTGCCCAAGTAGATTGTTCCTATGGAGAATCCCAGATCTGCATTCTTTAGAGACTTGAGTAAGTCGTTAATGTTAATCTTGTAGAGGGTTGGAGAGATGATACTGCCTTGTTTGACGCCTTGCTGAACCGGGAAAGGACGGCTGTCTATCCCCTGCCAGCGTATTACTTCTTTTGATTCAGAGTAGATGTTGTTTATTGTGCTCCAGAGGCAGCCGCTGACTCCCATATCTGCAAATACACGGTGCCTGGTTGCGGTTAAGGTTTTAGGTCATAGAAGCACTGCAGTCCCGCTGTTGTTCATGTTGTAGATGTACAGGGCATTCGTGGAGAGATTGAGCTACCCTTAAAAATGGGAAAACGAATATCAGTACCATTTTATACGAAATACCATGTTATAGTAATCATAGTTTACATTACTTACGGTTTTGCTAAATTATATAAGACTCTTCAGTTCTATAACCTGTTCAATATCTCCTTAGGAAACCTAGATGAGATTTTGTTTATGACTGTTTCATAAGATACTCTGCAGGCCAAAGTTTTGAAACAAATTCGTATCCAACCAAAAGAAAATGTGTCATAATAGGAAGAGGGATTCTGCCGGTAGTTTCTGTACGAATGGCTCTCAATTTCCTTTGTTGCCATACTGTTTCCAACTTTTGGCAAGCAGCGTAAGTTTTCATAACGTCTCATTTCTGTGTTATGTTTATAATATCACATCAATGTTCTATAAAAATCATTTTGTTGGCTGCTGTGTAGTGTTTCCAATGAGTCTCGATCGACACCTCTCGAGAATGACATGGTCTAGTGCACGAGAATCGAGAATTTCTCGAGAAATCTAGGACACTGTCCTGCCATTGGCCCAATGATAAAACAAGAGAGATTTAATCTTGCAATGGATCACATTTTTTGGCTTTTATGATATCCTTTATAGTTTTAATGTTAATCTGTGTGTTTTGTTTCCTATAAATCACAGCTAAACATCCAGATATTATACAATTTTAAAACATTTGTGCAAGTTCAACTTCAGCATTTATCAGGTATACAATGGGGATTATCATCAACAGATATTTAAATTGAACAATGGAGCAATTACACAATAACAATAATATCAAAACAAAACAACATCTCAATGGTTTGTAACTGTTATAAACATTAAACACATGAACACCATGTTAAACAATGATCAACATTTCCATTCTCGAGACTCGCTCGGCGAGACGAGAAAATGCTGAGTCATTGCTGATCTCGAGACTTCTCGAGAACTCTCGCTCTCATTGGAAACTCTACTGCTGTGGGAGTGCTTTGCTCGACTAATGTCTTTACACAACAAAGAAGCAAACCTCAATACACTTAGAATATCTGAGTACATTGTATAGTAATATGTAGCTGTTGATGATAAACACAGAGGGTGTTGGAAACAGAAAGCAGGTTTGTTGCACCTGTACTTTTGTAAAAATAATATTCGCGTAGCGACGGGCGGCGAAGCCGCCTGTCGCATCAGCGAACTTAGCTTAACAACAGCTCATAGTAAATTTTGAATCTGTCAGTGGAGTGAGAATGAAGGACTGCCTGTACCTGCCATGGAGTTGGTCCCTGATTAAACAGTTAGTTTCGGTAAAAGTAAACATCCCTGAATTTCTCTTGCAATACTGCAGTAGTGTCTGAAAAATTCCATTTGGTTCTTAACTATCCTATTCTGTTTTGAAAATTTCATTTTCATGCTCATTTATGTCGTCTGCATGAAGTGCCACACCCAGGGAAAATGACTGAACTATCAGCAGCCTGCTTGTGAGCAGTGATGTGTGAAGTTTATTTGAGGTGTGAATTTTAAAAGCTGATTGCTATTACTGTACTTAAATAGCATCAATTAATTTAGTTCTTGTTTATCATTATTATACCTCGACCATGAAAGCAGAGCTGTCATTGGCTGAGAGCTGGTCACATTTCAGTCATTATTTTAGTATATTGACCAGGACTATTGCCCTCCAAAATTTGTTTTCCAAAAAAAAAAAATTTTTCAGAATTTTTTTTTTCCGATTTTCCCCGAAATTTTTTTTTCCGAAATTTTTTTTTTCGAAATTTTTTTTTTCCGAATTTTTTTCAACATTTTTTTTTCCAAAATTTTTTTTTTCCGAAATTTGTTTTTTTCTAAAATTTTCTTTCCCTAAATGTTTTTTTTCAACATTTTCTTTCAAAATTTTCCATACATTTGCAATAGTGCAGGAAAATAATAAAATTAGGGCATTAATTAGTAAAGACAAAAAAAAAACTCATCAAAACTAGTAATAATAGTGCAATGTAGGCTATGCGTCTGCTTATCTACTCTCCTGTGTGAAAGGAAAACTATTTCCCTCGGCCTTTTCACTTACACACCCTCGAGGGAAATAGATTTGACTAATGCCCTCGAAATCAGTCAATATTTGTATACTATAATACGGTTTCAAAATAAGAACAGTTAATTTGAGCTCCGCGAATCTATGGCATTGCCATCTACATATTAACTTTTTTTTGTCCTTTATATTTGCACACTGTTATTCCTGTTTTTCTCAATCAACAAATTCCTCTAACAATAACAAACTTATAAATACATAAATTTATACATTCTCATAAATATGAAAAAAGTAGCAAATGTGTATGAAAGGTGTAGTATTTGCAGTCAAGTAATTACAAGTTCTTACATTAAGCATTTAAGCTGCTTTTGGACATCAGTGACATCACAACAGGCTCTATCCATCCTGCTGAAATGAACTGCAATTCGTCATAAAGTAATTTGTGACCTCAACGGCGAGTGATGTGACTTGGTTTAGTAGGTGTCTTGTTCTGATAATATCCAAGTACAGTACTTGACCCCAAGCCTGTCTGATATAGCACTGAAAATATAGAATATGACCTCACAAATTGCTTATGAGTCAGGTGTAGGGATATGACCTCACAAGGAACAAGTCAGTGCATTTCTGTAAGAACTTGAATTGTGTTGGCTCTATTATTGGTATCGCTGTTTGCAGATTGGCGGTCAAAAATTTCAAAATTCAACTTAACCGTGTGATGTCACTTACTGGCTTAAAAATGTTTTGTTTGTGTCAGTAATGGTTATTCAGTCGATTCAGTGCTTATCATAATAGATCTATAGTAGCATAGGCGACAGTAAACAAACTAATTAAATGACTTAATGTGCTTCATTGGATAAGAAGATTTTTTTTTTTTTTTTTTTTATTGACAACTGGATATCAAACAGTGATACATGTGTCTTTCAATATATATATGAAGCAGAAAATAGAACTACAGCTACAGACTACAAATATTGGTGTATAGAATATGGGTTTACTTAAAATAATGGTATGTTTTATGCAATTCGGCAATGTTCAAGAGTCTTTGAGAGTCCATTCTAGAGATTCATTAATCATGTCCCTAATTTAGATAAATACACATGAAATGTTTGTAAAATGAGGTGAATTGTTAGAAACATTATTGATAGAGAATAAGCTTTGAAATTAGTTGAATATTACACGGTCCCAGCTTTGCGAGATAGGTGATAGCATATAAATATATACAGTAATACTGATAGTATAAAATCACATACTAATAATATCTACAAGGTACAGAAACATATCTATGACTATTTGGCACATTTACTAAATAATTGACTGAACAAACAATTTTTAACATTAATGAAAACATACTGCATATAACAGATCATACATTAAATATACATTGCAATGCTTAAGTGACATCTCTTTGGGCTCAGTGTGTTCAGCTGTGCTTGTTCGTTCTATCTTTTAAAATTGAATGCTAAGTTTTTTTTTGTTTTTTTTTTTGTATTTTGGCATTAACGTTAAAGTGTAAGTTGCTATTTTCTCTATATTATTCATTAATTTATACAAGTTTTTCGGTTTAGATTACTTGATTCAGGAAATTGCCAAGGGCTTTTAGGATGATTGGATCCCTGGATCTCATAATGGTTACAAATTTGTCTTTTTGGTTAAGATTGTTAAAGTTGGGCAATATGCTAACCACAGCTTGAAAGAGATTGGAACGTTGACTGTTGTGGGATTGACAGGTTATGAGACAGTGCAGTTCATCTTCAACTTCATTTGAGGTGCATTTTTCACAGATTCTACTTTCAGCTGGTATTACTGGGCGTTCATGTCTGCCAGTCTCAATTTTTAGGCTATGGGAACTACACCTGAACCTAGCAATTTTTGTGTAAATCTTTTTATTAGTGTTTTGAGTTAAGTAAGGTTCTAATCTAAAATCAGTCTTAAATTCTTTGTATGTTCTTAATTTAGGATATAGGGAGCTATCATTTATACCCGACAGTATTTTATCTTGTTCTGCCATGTACATTGCCAATTTAGCAGAAGCTACTCTTTGATCAGAAGTCATATTTTCATTTATCGTTATGTTGTAATTAGACATAATGTGACATATCTTGCTGTACCAGTTATTTTGCTTTTTCCTGTGGAGTTCTTTTTGAATCATTAGACACTTACTTAATATATCTGTGCTCTGCAGCGACTCCAACCTACTCCAATATTTAATACTAAATAATCTTTGTCTAACGTAAAGAGGGTATCTACCTGTCTCAGCATAGACTGCATAAGTGGGGGTTTGGGTTCTAACTCCTAGCATTATTCTAAGATATTTCAGGTGAAGATTCTCAAGCTCACTAGAGGGTGTGGTCCGCAGCCATAGATTAAAAGACTAACAGAAAACGGTCAATCACATGGCAAAGCCAGTTTGCAATATGAAGACAATTGATGTGCAAAGAGCTCTAAGCACTTGCAGTTTGTCGGCTGCAACAAGTTATTAACATAATTTTAAGATGATTGGGAGGCATTACCATTGGCCTTGCTTACCGCTCTTTCATATATATCATGCTGATTCAAATATTTGGGTTCAATTGCCAGCCCACATAACTCATGTCAGACAGATGTTTTGTCTTGTGCCAAATATGCATCTGATAGGCTGATGAAACTGGATAAGTCCATTACAGCATGTCGATGGTGAAAGTGCAAAACCTCGTAAGTCAAAAAAAGCCATTTTTCAGAAATTGGAAAAAACTGTCACCAATCTTTTTTTATGGTAATGTTTATCAATATGTGAGTTAGGCTCAACCTGATTTATAGAAAGTGACACCCTGTTTTAGCATAATTTTTTGTCAAAGTTCGTTGACCCCTAGCATTGATGTTTCCATCAGATATGATTGAAAATGTCGAGTTCAGTGGCGTAGCTAGGAAATTTTCCAGGGGGGGCAAAATATTCAAGTCAGCGATGGAAATGGAACATTTTTGTCGGGGGAGCTATTATCGCTGTCGCGGCAGAGGCGCGCCATCGGCAAAATGCAACGTTTGATGACAATGTAATAATTTCTTTCCTGGTCAGGATGGAGCCAGGGGGGGCGACCGCCCCCCTGTAGCTACGCCACTGGTCGAGTTACAAGGTTTTGCTCTTTCACTTTCTTACAAGTTAGTAAAGCGCAAAACCTTGTAACTCGGCCATTTATCACATTTTAAAGCAACTGGTACTTCCAATCTATAGGTAAACAGTAAAAAATATAATTTGACCACGATAAATAACAACAGCTAAGTTTAATCTGTGGCTACAATAGCAAGAATGAGGAAAAATACACTTTTTTCAAATTTTTGTGCACGCTCTTTTACAATAGCCTATTTCAGCAAAACAAACATAGGGAGGTAAACAATTTTTAAAAAGGAAATTTCATGTGAGCCATAAAAACATACACCAATCATAATTTTTCAAAAAAAGTTTAAATATCCTAAATATGTGCTTAAAAGTTCTGATTTGAGTTACAAGGTTTTGCTCTTTCACTATTTGGAACAAATCGACATATAAGGTTTGGTGAAATCAGTCTGTTACAGCTTCCAAAAATGGCAAACTGGCAAGGTGACCAATCGACAACATGTATTGGATATTGAAATATTCATTCCATCCAAAATCTTAAAAATAGCAAAATTTTGACATACGAGGTTTTGCACTTTCACCAGCGATGTGCAATTATGTTGTAAAAGGGAACATGTTCATTTTGGTACCATTTCAAAATGTATGTGCTGAAATCAATACACATTGTATTACATAATATCCTTGAAAGAATTACTAAATCAACTAGAAGACTTGGGTGCAATGAGATTGATATTTTGAATGATTTGTGCACATGCTTCATGCAGAAAAAGGAAAATTTTATTATGAATGATCATAACCATCCTTTAAAAACGTTCAAGATTTCGTTTTCTTCTGTTAGCATTAGATTTACTTTTAATTCTATTCATTTCGGAACAGAGTGTTTTAAAAAATCATCCTTCCGCTCTTTTAAAATTTAATAACAAGTTCTAATGTTTTGCCAATCTAGTCAAACCTCATATTTTTCTCTTTTACACATGTTTTTAAATAATATTTAGCTATCATTTTTGTTAATTCTTAATTTCATATGTATGTACATGTATATAAAGCTAGTTTCCTAAATAGGGACAAATATATTAATTGTCATTGTCAAAGCCCAGGCTTAGTGCTCATGAGGGTTTATTGATGAGACGCGAGAGAGCAGTTATTAGTCCTTAACATGTTTTACATTTATGATTTTCCGCATGTGAGGGATCTTTTACTTGCCCAGCACAGACACTGATACAAGGGGCCGCCAAACATCTCATCCGAACAACATCCAGTTGGGATTTTGCTCATGAAGGTCCGCTGAAAATTTTGGGTTTCCCACCTGGGGTTCGAAGTTTGAACCCATGCAGGCAAAGACCTTCAGCAGAGCAGACGGGAACCTTAACCCCTCTGCCACTCAGCTGCCTTTTGTGCATGCGTAAACTTGTTTCTTATTATACAATGTAGACTTATAGACAGTCGTCATGTCCAGATCTGCCGGGGATAATTCGTGACTAATATCTGCACCGCAATATGCCCAGACATGACAATGGCTACTTAGATTGTTATATGAAATTTTGATGCTCCTGTATATCACCAATATATCACTCTAATGTCTGAGGATAATGGCCTGCACAGACAGAAAGTCCAGGGCAGGCAGTGTAGTACTTTTTGTGTTCTGGAGAGTTCTTTGTGACCAACTGTGAATCATCGACCCTGCCAATAATACGGCAGAGACGTTAGACATTGTTAGTGCACCTGCATACACCAAAACATGGTGCACGGAGAGCTGGTGAAGCAGTGTGAACTGTGAATCACGACTTCTGGCATACTATCAATGGGTTAAAATCACCAAATGATAAATTATGGCCAGGCCAGCCAAGGGTGACACCAATTACAGCCTGTCACTTTGATATAGAAAAAATGAAGACCAGTTCACTGTGAAAAATGCACTTTCGATGAAATGTCATCTACTCTACTTTCAACGTGGGGAGTTCCTCCGTGGCCTAATGGTTAAGAGTGCTTGTTTGCACAACCACTGGCTCTGAGGGCGTGGGTTCGAATCCCACCCCGGAACTCAATTTAGTCCGAGCCCATGGGACATTAAATGGAGGCGGGTTGTATCCAGTGTTCTATGCTGGGGCAACTGAAAGACCCTGGGCATCCCTGAATTAACAGGGTATGTACCAGACTCACAGTCTTCTCATCTCATCATCATACGGCGATCGCCTGCCTCGATATAGCCCACTAAGGTGCTGCTGAGGCGTAAAACACAAACAAACAAACAAACTTTCAACGTGGGAAACATAGAGGCTGTTTTATTAGTCATCATCAAGAGAAGGCCGTTTGGCTTGTCATAACTGATTTTAGATTGAAAATCAGATGCATAATCCTTTTGTTTGGCTGTCACCAACAAGTGGAATATGTCTCTTTAAATAAAATTAACATTGAAGGTATTGGGTAATGGGTATGATCATGACAAATCATCAGCATGATGACACATGAAGTGACATTTTCACTCTTTTTCTATACTATTATGTAATAACAACCCATGTCTTAACACTGTTAGTGATAAGTTTTCTGAGTTCATCTATCATGTAGAGTTCTCGCCAGGGGCTTAGTTTGGCACTGCTGTGCTGTGTGTCTATAAATTATGGTTTTATTTCTGTGCCAAAATTCCTACATCAGTTTGAGATGCTTAGACAGGTCTGTTGGCAGTGTTTGACGGGTCTTGGCTAATGACAGGTGTCAAGTTTTGACGGGTGTCAAGTTTTGACGGATGTCACCTCTTGACACCCGTCAAAAAAAAAGTGCTTATAAATGTTATACTAAATAGCAAAAAAGTATTTATACTGTAAAAAGGAATAATGTGACTTCATCATTCAAAAACTAAAGTGCAGTAATAGCCAATGTGGCTGTGCCATTTTTGTATAAATTTTGTAATTTCTAATTATCGATCAGTGAGCTCCATATTCTCTAATGTAAAGCTGATATTTTGAAGTATTTATCTTTCATTTAATTAACATGTATTCTAATTTAATTATTACTGTTCTAAGCCTTTTAAATTAGAAACACCTGTTATGGCTCAGCGCTCCATTGAAGACCGTTTTTAACTGAATTGGATTACCCTGATTAAACAAAGGTCCTTTTGACTGAATTTTATCAAGGGCCAATCATAATACAGGGCTCATCCATACCCCGTTGGAACCATGCAAGGCCAGTGAGAAATGGTATTGCCCCCCCTCGTGTCTATATATTATAACTTAATGTGATAACTTTGGACTGATCTTTCAGTTGTGATTAAAATTGTAAATTGCATTTTATTCGATCACATTTTCTCAAAGAAAGAGATAGGCCTATACATGTGTGTTACTTTTGCTTGTTATCCGTCATAAATTAAATTGTCGTTGTCATATTTTATCTGATAGGAAACATAGCACAACAAGTGTATTTACAAAAAAATGAGTTTATTAACACTGTTAATAATGATACATAAGCAGGTGGTAAATAGTAAAGACAATAAATATATTACATAGAAGCTTTATTAAATGAAATCAAATTTAATCATTTTTGTTAACAACAAAAGCATATTTCACATATCAAATTTCCACAATAGCTTTGATATTTCTAAAATTTGTTATTTATCTACACCAAGACAATGTCATGTATATCATTATACAGTGACTTATTGCAAGTCTCATTTTGGATTACAACTATTACACCATTTGCTATAATTTTGACTTATAAATCTGCTTGCATCATGAGTGACAGCCTGAACTCCATAGGCCATGACCTGTGGGATTTTTCCCAATGAATTT
Source organism: Platynereis dumerilii (assembly GCA_026936325.1). Lineage (NCBI taxonomy): Eukaryota > Metazoa > Annelida > Polychaeta > Phyllodocida > Nereididae > Platynereis > Platynereis dumerilii. The sequence continues at coordinate 220,802 of JAPTHN010000289.1, forward strand.
TTTCTGGTTCAAAATTCTTTGTTGGATTATGTTTATCATAGGGCTTTTTTTAAGTGTTACAGGAAAAAAGTTCATCACTTGAAAACTACACAGCAATTCTTAATATTACTTTTATACTTGCTTGTTTAAGGTTACGTAAATAGCCATATGCATGTTATTGATGGCATGAATAAAATGGAATTCATGGTGCAACCTATTACATTAATAATACAAGTTTAAAGGACTAAGATGTAAGCATTTTAAAATTTTCGAAAGAGATACTCTGATCCACCATAGAGCAGTACACGGTACACAACACGCAACCAATAATGGAGGGTATCCCAAAGGCCACGCCACCAATAATGGAAGGTACTTAGAGCATAGCCAAGTCCTGGGTGAAACTAAGAGGTATCTGTTATGATTGTTCCCAGAAGATACTCCGGTCCACCATAGAGCAGTACATGGTACACAACACGCAACCAATAATGGAGGGTATCCCGAAGGCCACGCCACCAATAATGGATGGTACTTAGAGCATAGCCAAGTCCTGGGTGAAACTGAGAGGTATCTGTTATGATTGATCCCAGAAGATACTCCGGTCCACCATAGAGCAGTACATGGTACACAACACGCAACCAATAATGGATGGTACTTAGAGCATAGCCAAGTCCTGGGTGGAACTGAGAGGTATCTGTTATGATTGTTCCCAGAAGATACTCCGGTCCACCATAGAGCAGTACATGGTACACAACACGCAACCAATAATGGAGGGTATCCCAAAGGCCACGCCACCAATAATGGAAGGTACTTAGAGCATAGCCAAGTCCTTAGTGAAACTGAGAGGTATCTGTTATGATTGTTCCCAGAAGATACTCCGGTCCACCATAGAGCAGTACATGGTACACAACACGCAACCAATAATGGAGGGTATCCCGAAGGCCACGCCACCAATAATGGATGGTACTTAGAGCATAGCCAAGTCCTGGGTGGAACTGAGAGGTATCTGTTATGATTGTTCCAGAAGATACTCCGGTCCACCATAGAGCAGTACATGGTACACAACACGCAACCAATAATGGAGGGTATCCCGAAGGCCACGCCACCAATAATGGATGGTACTTAGAGCATCGCCAAGTCCTTGGTGAAGCTGAGAGGTATCTGTTATGATTGTTCCCAGAAGATACTCCGGTCCACTATAGAGCAGTACATGGTACACAACACGCAACCAATAATGGACGGTATCCCGAAGGCCACGCCACCAATAATGGATTGTACTTAGAGCATAACCAAGTCCTGGGTGGAACTGAGAGGTATCTGTTATGATTGTTCCCAGAAGATACTCCGGTCCACTATAGAGCAGTACATGGTACACAACACGCAACCAATAATGGAGGGTATCCCAAAGGCCACGCCACCAATAATGGAAGGTACTTAGAGCATAGCCAAGTCCTGGGTGAAACTAAGAGGTATCTGTTATGAATGTTCCCAGAAGATACTCCGGTCCACCATAGAGCAGTACATGGTACATAACACGCAACCAATAATGGAGGGTATCCGAAGGCCACGCCACCAATAATGGATGGTACTTAGAGCATAGCCAAGTCCTGGGTGGAACTGAGAGCATACCTCAAGAGGGAGAATGATTAGGGACAATGTTCGCCTACATGTTACAAGGAAATGCTAGAATATTGCTTTTTAAAGGAGAGTTGTTAATGTGACACGCACAGGATTCGGTATTAGAAATTTAATCAAATACAGTGCAGTCACTGATACCTATATTATGCAGAGAACCCTATTTAGATAAACTAGTAGAGTACATCATCTTAAAAATCCATCTATGGATCTATTTATCTGAAACAACAAAAAGGCATGACAAGTAACCATGTTGGCACAAGGTCTACGACTTCACAAATCATTTAACAACAATCCTTCATCATTGCTTCACAAAGAAAACCTCTTATCAACATATAGTCATATACACTCTTGCTCATAAGTATGCATTGCTTCACAAAGAAAAACCTCTTATCAACATACAGTCATACACATCATACACACTCTGATTCATAGGTATGCATTGCTTCACAAAGAAAAACCTCTTATCAACATATAGTCATATACACTCTTGCTCATAAGTATGGACTTTTTTGTTAATGAGAAAAAATGGCAGAGAAAAGTAAACTTTAGAGTTTGAATACTATCAAGGTCCACAGGAAAGGTCTAGTTATCTTTCCTAATCACAATCTGAAAGCCTCAAATACTATTTTAGCAAGAATATTTTGGTTGGATGCACCCCGTTTTCTTTAACCCCTGATTTCCATATTTCATCAAGCTGTAGCCCTACCTTGGTTAAGGCTTTATCAGGAGTTTTTAATGGTGACACGTTATTCCCTATAGCAACATTTGAAGTAGTTATGGTTGAATTGGACCACCTTGTGCTCTAGTTGCCAAAGTTATCAATTTCAATGGATAGTTCTGAAGTATCCCATATGTTTGAGCAACAGTGTACATTTGTAACATAAAAATCACTGAAGTAGAAATCATAAATTTATAATAAAGAAGATTTTGTTTATAAAAAAGGGAAACGGGGTGAAAGAAGGATACTGCACTCCTTTCAGCAATATTTAGTCATAAATTGACAATGTGTTTACAAAGAAGTTTAATCTGAAAATCACAATGTGGAATAACCACACAAAAAAATACCAAAATTACAGTACTTTTACAGACTGATTATATAGACTGTACGGTCACTCTGGCGTATGCTGCATTGAACTTTTTGAACTTTTTTAATTGATTATATATATAGTGGCAGGTACAGTTTATTCACATTTCATTGAAATTCACGATCGTTACAGTGCGCCAATTTACAAAGAGTCAAAATTTACAACTTTAAACAAACATAAATGACAACTTAACAACTTTAACAAATATAAATGATAACTTACATATTGTACAACTTTAAACACCTTATTTCTGATGATTTTTCAATGTATTTACATAATTGTATATTCTCATTTCATCCTCTATTAAGCCATCTTCACACATTTGACAGTATCATTCTTCCACTGGCTGGTTCCTAAATCTGCCGGTTTCTATATTTAGAGGTAGCATACTAAGGCCATTAATGATCTCCTTTTTCTATTTTCAATAACACATAACTTTCAGTCTTAACATTACTCTTAAATATTCTAAATGTCCATAATTTTGGTTTTAACAACAGCAAATCATACCAACAGTATTCTGGTCCTTCTTCTCAATTGCTTTTACATTACAAACGTCTTTTCATAAAATATTTCAGCAGAACCACATCTGTACTGTTACAGATTGATTATCTGTACTGTTACAGATTGATTATATATACTGTGCTGTAATGCTGGCATATACTGCATTAAAGGTGCTATTCAATACAATTATATAAGTCTGAATCAATACTGTTACAGACTCATTATATAGACTGTACTGTCCCTCTGGCATATGCTACATTAAAGGTGCTATTCAATATGAGTCTGAATCTGTACTGTTACAGACTGATTATATAGACTGTACTGTCACTCTGTCATAATTTACACTGCATTGAAGGTGCTATTCAATATACATACAGCAGTTTTCGAGCCAGCTTGGTAGGTTCACTGAGAAGATAGTTGAGACTGAAAGTGTGCTAATGTCCACCCTGACATCTGGGTAGACCCATAAACTACTTTGCTGACCTTAAAAGTTGACCATTGGCTCCCTTAAAACAAAGACTTTTCTCTACGGTCAACCATCTGCAGTATCTTGACTGATATTTTAATGTGATTTTAATAGTTGGTCAGTTGCTTGATGGCTTTAGTCTGGGCTGTCTAAGTTCATGATCTGTAGGGTCTTCACAGTGAACCGACCAAGCTGCCTGGACAACTGCTTAAGTCTGAAGTGGTACTATTACAGACTGATTGACTGATTATATAGACTGCACTGTCACTATAGCATATGCTGCAATGAATATGCTATTCAATATAAGTCTGGATCAGACTGATTATACACTGACTGTATTGTCACTCTGTTATACGCTGCATTGAAGATGCTATTCAATATATATATAAGTCTGAATCAATACTGTTACAGGCTGATTATATAGACTGTGCTGTCACTCTGGCATATGCTGCATTAAAGGTGCTATTTAATATAAGTCTGGATCTGTACTGTTACAGACTGATTATATAGACTGTACTGCCACTTTGGCATATGCTGCATTAATGGTGCTATTCAATATGAGTCTGAATCTGTACTGTTACAGACTGATTATATAGACTGTACTGTCACTCTGGCATATGCTGCATTAAAGGTGCTATTCAATATAAGTCTGGACCTGTACTGTTACAGACTGATTATATACTGACTGTACTGTCACTCTGGCAAATGCTGCATTAAAGGTGCTATTCAATATGAGTCTGAATCTGTACTGTTACAGACTGATTATATAGACTGTACTGTCACTGTGGCATATGCTGCATTAAAGCTGCTATTCAATATACATAAGCCTGAATCTGTACTGTTACAGATGATTATATAGACTGTACTGTCACTCTGGCATATGCTGCATTAAAGGCGCTATTCAATATAAGTCTGGACCTGTACTGATACAGACTGATTATATAGACTGTACTGTCACTCTGGCATATGCTGCATTAAAGGTGCTATTCAATATACATAAGTCTGAATCTGTACTGTTACAGACTGGTTATAAAGACTGTACTGTCACTCTGGCATATGCTGCATTAAAGTGCTATTCAGTATAAGTCTGGATCTGTACTGTTACAGACTGATTATATACTGACTGTACTGTCACTCTGGCATATGCTGCATTAAAGGTGCCATTCAATATAAGTCTGGATCTGTACTGTTACAGACTGATTACATACTGACTGTACTGTCACTCCGGCATATGCTGCATTGAAGGTGCTATTCAATATACATAAGTCTGAATCCGCACTTTTACAGACTGATTATATGCTGACTGTACTGTCACATTGGCATATGCTGCAATGATGATTTTCAACATAAGTCTGAATTTGTATTCTCCAGACTGTGATTGTATACTGACTGTACTGTCACTCCGACATACATTGCACTGAAGATACTATTAAACGAAAATAATTAATAACATGTAAAGTCACAGCCTGTAACATACATATATACTGACTGTACTGTTAGTCTGGGATACTTCAAGAACTGCCATGATAGTGTTTTCAATATATTAACTGGATACAGTTTAGTAAATAATACAACTATTTGTACATGAACTGATGATTTGTCATTACTGAGTGGAGAGAAAACTGCACTGTAACTAAGTTAGGAATGAAATTGTTTTAAAAATTCTTTTTGAAAGTTTAGGTCAATCGCAACAGCCCACCTGTCTCAGATAGTTACGTATATGTGTGAAAACAGAAAGATACAATTCAATGCCATAACCTGAGCATAGCACATTCATATCAAGAACAAGTTTGCACACATTGTGCATCAATATTTGTTAAGTTCATCATCAATGCTGGAGCTGGGGATATACATTATATATAGTCATTGTCCGAAGCACCACTTTGTTCTTCCACTTGCTGTGTATTGTGTAAAATCCATATCAGAGGTGGATGATCATTTGCTTCACTGTCATTGTCATCAAACCGAAAAAGTATATTTGCGCAGAAGTTCTATGGTTCATCGTTTTAAAAGTGTGATGCTTGTGGGTTTGCTGGAATTCCTTCAGTGCTGAATTTCAGTGAATTACGACAATGAATGTATATGGACTCATTATGGAGTAAAAAGTAAATAGATGAACGTTGCTACGAACAAATAGAATCCATTAATTGAGGAAAGGTTGAGATGAAAATGTCTTCCAAAACAGTCTCTCTGTCCTTTGATTATGGACTAAAGGTCATCTACGCCAATATACTATCCTCCCATGTAAGCTCTGAGACGACTGTATATTCCAAATTCAGTATAGCATCAGTCAATATTTAGCTGACTGTTGAGACAAAGTTGTTGTCCAGTTCGTGACGCATGATTATTAACCTTGAATAGCCTTCAGTAGTTCCGTGCGTTACAATCGGGAACCTGGAATGAAAAAAAATAGTAAATTGTAATTATTTTTTAAATAAAACAATCATATGTAGGAAGGAAGGGAGGGAGGTTTTATGAAGGTTGTATCTTGGAGAAATCTAAGGTCAATAACTCCAATAAAAGTGAGGATATGTTATTAGTTATTCTTGATTGCCCAGAACCTTATTGGCCAAGCTGTAAAGACGTGTGATAGCCATTGGATAGATAGATTGATAAATAGTAGATACATGTATAGATAGATTGATAGATTGATTGAAGAGATAGATAGATTGATTGAAGAGATAGATAAATAGATGAATAGATAGATAGATAGATAGATAGATAGATAGATAGATAGATAGATAGATAGAAAATTATATATTATTTTCCATCTGTGTATCTACACTCTAAAATTTCAAATTTTCAGTCAGCTCAATGATTGAGTGAGGTGGTTGCACAATTAGTTTAAGCTAACATACCTTGTTGTTTTGAGTTATGAAAATGTTTCCGTTGTCATATACAACAAGCTATGTTGGCTCAAAGGAATTGTGCAACCATCTCACTCAATCATTTGAGCTGACCCAAAATTCAAATTTGTACTATCTATCTATCTATCTATCTATCTATCTATCTATCTATCTATCTACAGTTGCGTCGATATGGGGGGGCACGGGGGGCACGTGCCCCCACATTGGACCTGTGCCCCCCCAGGTGCCCCCCCAAATGAACTTTCGAACTGTGGCCAAAATATACAGTTAGTATTGAGGGTGCCCCCCAGAGAATCGCGTGCCCCCCCAGGTGCCCCCCCCGCTCGAGACCCCCCAGTTACGCCACTGTCTATCTATCTATCTATCTATCTATCTATCTATCCATCTATCCTTCCATCAACCTATCTATCTATCTATCTATCTATCTAGCTGAAACAAGAGAATTATGGAATTTTAGTAACCATTTGTAAAACACATTTTTATTATTTCAATACAGAACTAATTGGTGAAGCTTTCACAGAATACATATTGGATTAGGGGGACGACCATTTAATTTTAGGGGACTTGGAGTTTTCCTTCGTGGAAAATTATTTATTTTCATCGTGATGGCAGCAGTAATTCGCAAAATATTCGTTCCTAAATCAAGAAACACCTTGGTAAAAAATTTCTCTACTAGTAATTACTAGTCAATTTTGTTTTTCATTTTCACCCAAACTAAGCATAAATTATTTATTTAACTAGACGTAACCTGTCCTATAGGACTAGAGATCGCCGTTATTTACTAAATAATAAGCCTAAAAACTGTCTATGCATTTGTCTGGAATGCGCGGACCCAGTCTGCTCACAGACTCTAAACGAACAGCACAGCTGGAGAGTCTGCCAGAAATCAGGTGACCTCAAGCTGACACATTTATCAATATGCAAGTAGGTCAGGTCATGTTCAGCTAGAGGGACCTCATCACTTGTGCTCATACGCACACCTGAGCTGCCAGCAACATATAAAGAAATTGTAATCAACAATGTTAAACGATCAATCAGTGCACATGCATTGCCAATGAGTACCATAAAATTCTGAAGTTTTCAAATCCTTTAACAGCTTTTCCAGCATGATTTAAATGATAGTTTATTGTTTTCTCCAAAGAAACTAATCGAAACAACAAACAGACAACAATGAAACACTAAAGCATTCATTCAGTTGCTTTGAGAGATCTGAAACAGGTAATTATGTCTGTCACACCGGAGGAGAGTTAATCTTTTTGTTACAACTTCACAAATAATGTATATGCCTATTGTGGTCAGGGCAAGCTTAATAAGCTTTTACTGATAAGTGAGGGTCTTCATGCTTGGCTGTCTGGCTGCCAAACAGGGACGACTCACAATTCCCTGGGTAGGAAAACAATGATACCGCCAAAAAAAAAGTTCCACAACAAGTACCACTTTGCAGCAATAGCAGCATTCTAACCATAAACTGGCTGATTGTAAGCTATTGAATATTCAATTCTAGACCTAATTCAACAGACCACGTCGTTACTCCACTTCACGTAAAAAAAGTGATAGTTACTGCATCTGAAATCTCTTAGAGCTCACTGACAAGAGTCAGATCGATTGTAGTTTCTGTTATGGATTCAAGAGCGCAGCACATACACAATTTTTGAACCTGTTGAGCTCTAAGTTTAGAGTGGCGCGGACCTATAGTTGTCACAACTTGTCAGACGAACATTGATTGCCATCATTGATTGCCATCATTGATTGCCATCATTGATTTGCCATCATTGATTGCCATCATTGATTGCCATCATTGCAAATGAATGTTTCAATATGACAAATATAAATTATCTTGAGTTAAATAGGATACAATCAAAATTAATAAAAACATCGCTTGGCTTGAGCAAATATTTAAGTTCTACTCCACTGTCAGATGCCATGCAAATTTGTAAAATAAATAAGCTAGTAGATGTAAATACTCTCCAATTGTTCAAATCTGTGTTATTCAGCCCAACAAGGGCTGGTCAACTATATAGATATCTATTGTCAATTGTATAATATTCGACCATTAAAATTTCTGTTCGATGATAAAAGTAATGGTTATTGTTGTCGTAAAATCATAAGTTTTCCAGCTGACAATGGCGTCGTGGATTCCTGTACTAGTCTTCTTAAAAATTATACATTAAGTGACGACAAAGAATTACTGAAGCTATTGCTTCAATATCAGATCTAAATTATTGTACGCCAGCTTATTTTATTAGTATGTTTTTACAATATTTTATTGTAACTTACTGTATTATTATTACCCTTGTTCATGTGATATTTTATCAATTGTAATGCTATGTTTTCCTCTTCATTTTTGGACGCAAGAATAAATAAATGAAAAATGGAAAAATTGATTGCAAAAAAGGTTAAAGTTATCATGGGCTACCGGCGATCAAAATAAAGTCCAACCCCCACCCCCTTGATACTAAATGGTCACACCTTATCAAAAGTGGCCTGGGTAAATTCTTGTTTAAAGAAGACAGGGCCTATCTATGATTGTCTGACAATCAAAGAAGTTTACTTGATAAAATTGGCAGAGGATTATGACTGCGTAGTGACTAGTCTGCTACCACCCTTTGAAGTTAAGCTGCCGAGCCTTTACAAATTCAACAAAAATCAGAGATGTTCGAAAAATGAAAGTTATAGGTAAAGCCAGTTAAATGCATCCTCCCATGCAGGTTGTCTTGGCAGGGTGGTTAAATGAAGTTAATTGACTCCAATAACTATTGACCAAGTTTGTTTTTTAGAGGCCCTGCTCAAGTAGTTGGTGCTTATATTTCATATTTACAATATGTTTAGTCCAAATAAATAAAAGTCTCCATTCCCTCGAAGAACCCCCCCCCCAATCCACTTTGAGTCAGAGTTCACTTATATGCTAGTACTTACGAGACTTCTTCTTTTATCATGAAGATTATCATAGAGATGTTAATTACTGTATGAGATAATTGAGGCCCACCTGAGATAAAGGCCTGCTGGAAGCTCTTTAAAAATATAAAAGGAGGGAGGGGGCTTCTAATCAAGTGAATAAGGTATTTTATCTTCTCCTATCACAGCTATATATTCGCTAAAAACACAGGTGGTTCGAAGAGTCTGGGGATTTTGGCTGATGATGGATTATTCCCAAGCATACAGTGGCGTAGCTAGTGGTTGGGGACAGGGGGTTGCAACTTTTTTGAGGGAAAACACTGAAACATGGAATAGACGGGGTAAAATGAATAAAGAGGGGAAAAGATGGAAAATGTGGATGCAATAGGAGAAAGTAAATAAAGAAAAGAATAGAAAAAGATGAAAAGGCAAACAATTTCATTTTTCAAATCCTGTTCAAATTTGTGATGACACTTTATTTGAATTTTGAAGTAGACCTACACGTTTGACTGCGTGACAAGAAGTGTGAAAAACAGTAACCAGTAACTGGGAGACAGCACTGTGCAGAGTGAAAAGAAAATTAGTTTTTTTACTCATTTACTTTTTGCATTAACTAGTAAAACGGAGGCATGTGCAGTTGGTTTCCGTGGTTTGATACGCAAAAAGAGTGGACTGTTGCACTGTGAAAATTGCACTTTGTGAGTCATCATACTGAAGATTTGTCATGATCGTACCCAATACTGTCAATGTTAATTTAATTTAAGGAAACTAATGCACTCGTTGGTGTCAGGCAAAGGAAAGGATTATGTTTCTGATTTTTACTCAAAAATCAGTTATGACAAATCAGATCGCCTTCTCTTCAGTGATCATGACAAATCAAACAGCCTCTAGATTTTTTTAGCTGGCATATCAATCTCTATGAATATCTATGTTATGAGAGAACTATTCTACAGAGCCAGCTACTCTATATCGACCACACATGACAACCCTAGTCTGAGGTTTTGGCAGGGTGTCAACTTTGTGGAAATATTCACTGTTGCCTTAAAAATGTATGTTAATTGCAGTGAAATATACATACCATAGTGACCAACAGTAAGTGACCAATAGTTAGCCAACCAAACAACAGTTAGTTTCTAACAGTGACCAACTGACTAACAGTCAGTGGCCAACAGATAGTGACCAAAAGTTAGTGACAGTTAATGACTGACAGTTAGTGACCAACTATCAACAGTTAGTGCCAAACAGTTAGCAGCCAACAGTTAGTGACAGTTAATGACCAACAGTTAGTGACCAACAGTGAGTGACCAACTCATTAACAGCTAAAGACAAACTGTTAGTGATCAACTGACAAACAGTTAATGATCAACTGACCAACAGTTAGTGATCAACTGACCAACAGTAGTGACCACAGTAAGTGACCACAGTTAGTGACCACAGTAAGTGACCAACTTAACAACAGTTAATGACTAATAGTTAATGACCAACTGACAAACAGTTAGTGGTCAACAGTTAGTGATCAACTGACCAACAGTTAGTGACCAACAGTTAGTGACCAACAGTTAGTGACCAACAGTTAGTGACCAACAGTTAGTGACCAACAGTTAGTGCACCAACAGTTAATGCACCAACAGTTAGTGCACCAACAGTTAATGCACCAACAGTTAGTAACCATCTGAACAGCAGTTAATGAAGAACAGTTAATTACCAACTGACCAACAGTTAGAGGCCAAAGTGGCCATAACCATACACTGTAAAATCGGAGGCACTGATTCAGCTCAATTGATTGAGTGAGATGGTTGCACAAGTTGATTGAGCTGACATAGATTAATGTTTTAAGCTGAGATCACTCAAAATACCGAGCTGAGATAGCTCAAAATACTAAGCTATGTTGACTAAGGTATTCAAGCTGAGAAAATTCAAAACAATGAGCTGTGTTGACTTACAGCTCAGAATATTGAGTTTTGTTGACTTATTCATCCAAGCTGATACAACTCAAAATTTTGAGCTATGTTGACTTATTTTTAGTTGGTTTTGATTTATATTTGTGTGACCTGTCTTATAAAGTTATTTATGATATGGGCTGTAATCCCAAAATATTGTTTGATCTCTCAAGGGATCCACATGATCCAGTATGCTTCATTTTAGCACACCTGGACACAGGCCCAAGGTGCATTCAACACAGACCATTGCATCACAAGGAGATTTAAAAATTAATTTCTTGTGAATAAATCCAATGGCCTGTGGCTCATCTGAGTTGGTATACAGGGCTAGAAGCCTATATTTGAACACACTCTGACTTGCAAATGTTGGTTGGCATGTGAAAGCATGCATCTAATTACTCCCATAAATTGATTTGAGAGATAAAAATCAAAAAGTAACCAGCTAAAGTGGTGTGCTACTCATTTTTCTCTGGGATAGTGTAATTTAAATGTTTTTTTTCTTGTAAGTAAATAATTATTTAAAACTAAATGCAGTCTAATGAGAAGTGCTTGTTATAGATGGCGCTATATGTGGCATGACTGAGATGTCAAGCTATCTGCAACAACTGAAGCTTTCATGTTTTCACAGCTTAATGTTATGATTCGTTTGGACAACTTACAGCATTGAGCTATCATACCTTGACAACTTATAGGATTGAGCTATCATAGCTTGAAAATTATTAACATTCTCAGACAGCTCAAATTATTGCTTCAACACAGTTTTCAAATTTTACAGTGTAGCTTGATAGATTGGTAGATGCATAGACACATACATAGATGTATATTACCGACCACAGGGTTGTCATAGGTGATTTCGGTATTCCATTTAGATGATATTTTTATGACAAAACCACCAGTTATAAATTTTGAAATCTGTTATTACTACAGCCAGCTAATCTTTTTTTTTTTAAAGATTTTCTTGTTCCCATGTTGAATGTAGAGAAGATGACACTTCATTGGCTATTATGACTCACAAAGTGAAAAAAATCTGTAGGCCTATGAAACCATACTCATACATGTATTAAGTTTACCGGCTGTAACCAATCTGTTGACAATTAGCAAACTATAGAGACTGAAGGTGTTATTTTTGGGAAACATATTTTAGGATATTTTGCCCTGCCAAAGAAAACCCCTAGCTATGCCACTACCAGCATTTATTGGGATACATACATGTATTAACCTGACTGACAAGCCAGTCTGCTTTAAAGCAGGCGAGCGAGCGAGGCTGCAGACTGATGAAATTCAAGTCGAAATGGGTATCGAATTGGGATCTAGGTCACTGGGAGTGCTGCCTCTAAAGTCCGCGCTGCTGCCTGTCAGGTCCGCGCCCAGCAGAACTCAGCAGAACTCAGCTGGGCTGCTTCAAAAATGCATGTGTGCGAGGACGTGAAATAGAACACCTCCAGTGAAATGTTGTAGCCTGCTCGCTGACGCTCGCAACTGATTTAGCAGGCTACTGATTTTGCAGGCTACTGTAGCCTGTGTATTAACTTGAATATAGATCCATGGTGATAAGATTATCTATGAGTTAAATGTTAATGCTGGTAACCCTAGTAAAATTTGGAAAACAATCAGTAAAATTACTAAGGGTAATAACTTTGATGATAGTCCAAGTGATATTAGTGCTAATGATTTTATGAATATTTTGCTACGATTGGTGAAAAGGTTTCTCTTATGTCTAATGATGATGGACAATCCATTCCGTGGAAAGGTACTGTTAGTAATATATTATTTAAATTTAATCATGTAAATTGTACTAATGTTGAAAAAAGGTTGAATAAGCTTGGAATGAACAGCAATACTGATGTATTAGGTATGGATGCTAAATTGCTTTGTATAAGCTCATCTGTAATTGCCCCTGTTATTACTGCTTTTATTAATGCTTCGATTGAGAATAACACTGTGCCTAATGATTGGAAGTTTGCTCGTGTGAGTCCTATTTTTAAAGGTAAAGGCAGTAAGAAAGATAAAGGTAACTATAGACCAATTTCTGTTATTCCACATGTTGCGAAGATATTTGAAAGGGAAATTCAGGTTCAATTATTGTCACATCTTGTAGATAATGAGTTTATTTCCATTGATCAGTCAGCCTATAGACCGTACCATAACACACAAACATGTTTACATCGGGTAATTGATGATTGGCTCGAGAATAATGGTGACAAAGTGTTTACTGGTGTTTGTCTACTTGACATAAAAAAATGCTTTGATTCTATTAATCACACTGTTTTATTGGAGAAGCTATCATGTTATGGTATAAGAGGTGATGAGTTAGAATTTTTTAAGTCCTACCTTAATAATAGATTACAAGTTGTGTCAGAAAAAAAAAGTGTGAATACTGGTGTTCCGCAGGGCTCAGTCCTCGGGCCGATACTTTTTATCATATTTATTAATGATATCAGCCAACATATCCATCTTGGCACTGCTAATCTTTATGCAGATGATTGTCTTATTTATTGTACTGGTGATAACTTAAATGATGTTAACCAAACTCTTCAAAAATGTATTGATGAAGTTGCTAATTGGTATAACCGAAACAAGCTTGTATTGAATGTTGACAAATGTAATACCATGTTAGTTGGTTCTAGATACATGCGCTCCCAATTAGATGAAAGCGACTGTCTCAGAATAAACTTGAACAACTCTGTTGTGAAGCAAGTGAATGTGGCTGATTATTTAGGGATAAAAATACATGATGATTTAACTTGGGACTCCCAAATACAAAAAATTTGTTCTCAATTATCGAGAAAAGTTGGAATGTTAAGCCGCCTGAGAAAATCTATTTCGAAAGACATTTTAACTAAAATTTATATGACAAGTATTCAGCCGTGCATTGACTATGCTCTCACAATATGGGGCAATACTACTCTGAAGAATCTTTCTAAAGTACAGAGGATTCAAAATTATGCTGCCCGAGTAATCACAGGCCAATTTGATTATGTTAATGTACGTGGAGCTGATCTAGTCAAACAATTGGGTTGGATGTCAGTTAGGCAACGTTTTGACTATTTCTGTATTTTATTAATGTATAAATGTATTCATGGTCAAGCACCAGACTATCTCACTTCTAACATTATAATGGAATGTGAAATTTCTCAACGAACAACAAGATCGATAAATTCCAGTAATCTCTATGTGCCATATGTTGACAATGAAACTACTATGAAAACCCTAATGTACACTGGTGCTAAGTTATGGAACTCACTGCCTAGTCATCTTAAAGATCTCACAAGTATTGATGTTTTTAAATGTAACCTAAAAAGATTTATTTTAAGCTAATTTATGTACATATATATATATATTTTATTAATTTTCAATTTATTTTTTGATTACTATTTACACATTGTTTTTACACTATTGTTTTAAATTTGTCTTATTTTATTCTATATATATATATATACATGTACGTGTATGCTAAGGGCATCAGTGCAAAACAGCTATAGCTGACTGATATTACCCTTATAAAATATATTTGTAAATAAATAAATAAATAAATAAATCTATGGAATAGGTAGGATTGTAGAATACATGTAATGTACAAGGCGTGAGAAAATAAATAACATTGTAATGTAAATACACATGATTGTAGAATTTAAATCTTTTTGCATGGAACCAGTCTTATCAGACGCGCTGCATGCTTGATTGCTTGTGGCTTATTAGTGCGCTGGTGCGCTCACACAATAGTTGGTTTTACTCCGCACAGGAACAGACAGATCTCCTGAGCTGTATGCCAATGAACCACGATGTCTGTCAGTGTGTCTCCATGGAGGGAAAGATGGGGAGGGGGGGGGGTAGAGTGAATATCAAAGGGAAGAATGGTCGGCAAAGGGGGTGAACTGGTCTGTTATGGTCAATCTTGGAAGAATAATTATTAATCCAAGGTCAAATGTGTGATGGAAGATGGCTTAATTGGCTTTTGCTGCTTGGTTTTTGCTACTTGGCTTCTTTTACAGTAAGCCCATAAAGCTAATTGGATATCAGCCACAAAGAGGGGTTTTCTTATAGATCTACCATTCGTCATGTGTAGTCAAACTGCTTGTTTCACAGCTGAACAAGTAAACTGCAATGCGAAAATCTGTAATGCATTGGGAAAAAAGCTCTATTATAAGTACGGAACTTTATGATCCTGTTATAAACTAAATTAGTTTTTCTTTTAAGTTGTTAAGATGTTTTATCATCAAAATGTGTTATTTTGAAACCCAGTCTATTGTTTCTTTGACTTCAAGATGGAGATGTGAATTACTGCTCTCATTTCAATGCAATTAAATTGTCATTCTATCATATGAAACACAATGGGTACCTTTGAAGTACAAAACAAAGGTAGGCCTATCGAACAGAAAAACCTTGGAGTAACTAGGGCTAGTTACTCCAAGAGAAAAACCCACTTCAGCTGAGATTTGAACAGCTATCATTTAGACAGACATGTTAAATGCTTGTATCACCCATTGTGTTATGATCAATTTAGATATTGATCTTAATATAGTATAGGCTTTCACAACGCCGACCTCAATACTTATTTATCCAGCACAGGGTTGCAGTGATTTAAATCAAGTGATTTAAATCCTGATTTAAATCATGATTTTTTAAAATTAAATTGATTTATTTGACTTAAATCAGATTTAAATGATCCAATTTTTTTGATTTTTTTAATAAAAGTCAATAAAAATCGCAACCCTGATCCAGCAATAAAAGGTCAGTATTCTGGTAACTGTCATGCTAGTTTCTTTAAGATCAATATAAACATGTACATGTAATGAATGGTCATCTTTGATGGACTTCAATGCGTGTGAAGTACAAGTTTGGCTTCAGATTTGATCAAACAGATTCGGAAGTCTAAAGTGCACTTGAGAAGTGTCATTAAATTTGTCACCCTCAATTGGGTCTGGTCACTTTCTGAGCATCCTGACAGGGATGCCTTTGTCAAGATGTTTCTGAGGGGTGATTTAGTGTCAGAGAACTACACCAATATCTTCTGTTTTCAGTTGAGAAACACAATGTCATGCAGCGGAGAATTTTATATTTTAAGGAGTGGATGGATAGAGATAGATAGATAGATAGATAGATAGATAGATAGATAGATAGATGGATAGATGGATAGATAGATAGATAGATAGATAGATAGACATATACAACATTGCATTTCTATATTTCAAATAAGCTTCCATAAATGGACATATATCTGCTTTCTATTTGTCTATTTCTTGCCCCTAAATTTGCGCTAGAACGTCCTTACCTGGATCGAAGTGCGATATTACTTTTCTTAATTTGATGCAAAATATTGTGCACTTACCAAGAAATCCTTGTGTAGTTCAAGTGAATTCAAGTCGGTTGTACTGCAGCTGAAGTCTCACAGCAAGAGGGTCCAACATTTTTAGTTCTTGGGGCAAGAGCTTGATGTGTCATGAAGCCAGTTGTCAAGTTTACATATATATATTTCCTTTTCCACAGTCAGTACTCAGTGTAGATACTAAGGAGCCCAGATGGACCTAAAATAATAAGAGTCATGCACTTACTAGAGATGGGTAAATAGATAGATAGATATATATGGTAAGATAGATAGGTAGATATGGTATTTAAAATAGGCAAATAGTAAAATATAGGCCATCTATACAGATTTAACAGTAGCTGCACTATGTGTGTACAGAAGTTCATTTCAAACTTTTTCTCAATTTTCCAAAAGAGAATGTTTAAGCCTCACAATATTAAATTAAATATGTAAACAACTTCTAGGGGTAAAGTAAAACATACCTTGTGACATTGAGAGTAACATCCAAGTGATTAAGACAGAAAACCATTTTCTTGTTCACTACTTCATTCCTTTACATCCCTGTAGACCTCTTTGACTGTACTGAATTGTGCAACCATGCAGAAGGATGAGAAGGAGGTGGAGTCAGTGCACCCCCGCCAAAATGAGCTGACCAATCACAGGCCTTGTGCAGCCAAGGTGAAAGGGAGAGTGCCAATCCTGGGGAAACTGGGGGGGGGGCACTATCAATGGGTAATCTGCATGGCTCAAGTGTAGTATCCAACAAATACCATTCCTGTCAATCCTACCAATTATTCAGTTAGGGTGGCACTCACAGCCAGAATTCTTAGAAACTAGTAATGATTGTACAATAACAAAGGTTGATCAACCTTTGACAATAATTAATTTTACCCAAAATAAATACTGATTAAACCAGACTGATAGCTTCGACAAAAACAATAAAGGTTACCATAACAAACAAAAAAACTGTGTTCCAATAACATTTAGAAATTTTAACTTATTTTATCAATAGCACACAGTTTCTTTTTACTGGAAAGATAAGAAAAGCTACAAATCATCCCATATTCCCTAATTTTATCTCCAAGGCCATTTCTAGATACTTTTTATTCTTGGATGTAATTTCACACTATGTTGTATTATATCTATGTTAAGGAAATTACTGCTATATTTGTAAAAAAGAAAAGTACCATGTGTGAAAAAATAAAATAATTCTAATTCTAATTCTACCAGATATGAAATTTTTGTGACTGAATTATCCCTCCTCCCTCTTCTGTCCTCCCTTCTCCTGTCCTCCCTTCTCCAGTCCTCCCTTCTCCAGTCCTCCCTTCTCCAGTCCAGGGGCGTATCTAGAAATGGCCTGAGGGGGGGGGGCATAACATGGGGCAAATAGGCGGCGCTCTGCGACACTTCCTATCTTTTCCATGTTAATTTTTGGCCTGAGGGGGGGCCATGGCACCATGGCCCCCCTAAATACGCCACTGCTCCAGTCCTCCCTTCTCCAGTCCTCCCTTCTCCAGTCCTCCCTTCTCCAGTCCTCCCTTCTCCTGTCCTCCCTTCTCCTGTACTCCCTTCTCCTGTTCTCCCTTCTCCTCTCCTTCTTTCTCCTGTACTCCCTTCTCCTGTTCTCCCTTCTCCTGTTCTCCTCTCCTCTCCTTCCTTCCTTCTCCTCTCCTTCCTTCTCCTCTCCCCCCTTCTCCTTTCCTCCCTTCTCTTCTCCTCTTGATCCTCTCTTCTCCATCCTGCCTACTCCCTTCTCTCTTTCTCCACTCACTCATCCTCCCTTACTCCATAAAAAATATACCGAATTTACCAAATAAGATGCCCCCTTTAAGGCTTTACATCTTTTTAGAAGACGTTCAAGCAGTCTAAGAGGTCTTAGAGATCAGCTGGGCCTTATTTAAGGGGCCTATATTCGAGGTGGGGGGGGCATCTTGACATTCCCTGTCAGGATGGGGGGGGGGGGGCTCTATTGTTTTCATACAGCCAGAAATTAAAAGTCTTACAGGAAATTCTCACCATATACTGTCAGTGCTGCTAATTTTTGCTATGTATAATGATGAACTCAATTAGAGCCTATATTCAAAGAGATCATTATTATTTTGCACAGCTCAGACAGCTTTCCAGGGCCTTTATTCTAGGGGGGGGGGCTTTATTCAAACATGTCACTCCAGGACTCCAGAACAGCCCCAGATTGTTTGCTATCTAAAAAGAATAAGGCTATTGAAGGCATTAAAGACGATTTAATCTTGCTAAATTCGATTTTGTGAAGAAATACTGCCTGTCTATTACAAAATAGAATTTAGTTAATTTGGGAGTCATAGCATCTCAAACAAGCCTAAAAGCTGTCAATATAATAAACAAGTCTTTTGAATAGGCAGCTTTAGTAATTTAGGAAAAATATAGGCCCTATATCCCCATGGCATGCCGTAGGCTAACTGGAGGAGGCTAATTAGGGCAGCCAAAAATTTAGGGGGGGGGGAGTTCATTAAGAAATAATCTGATTAATGAGTAAAATATTAAGTTTTAAGTGGGACAACAGTGGCAGATCTATACGGGGGGATTGGGAACACAACCCCCCCCCCCTTGCAAATGTGATATAGCCTTCATATTTCTAGTTTGTAATAAAAAGAAGCTTAATATATACCCTCCCCCCAATGAAAATTCCTTGATCCAACCCCTATATACGTATCGTAACAAACCACTGACCACAATTTTAGAAATAAGGGCTGTAGGATTCAATGTTGACTTATACCGAAAAATAAAGCCCAATCTTTATTTAGAAAGATAAGGTTGATCTTTCAAGAATGAACAAACTTCAATAAAGAGTTATATTCATTCAACCAATGGTCAGGAGTGATATCATTTGACTGGATATGAAGACTGTTCTTCATTACATTCAAAAGGTTAAATCATGAAATACAGTGTTTAATTTGCATTTGCAATGAAGGCCATTATTAATGTTCATCCTGATTTTGAGAGAATGAAGACCAGCTTTTATTTTTATAGAATTGTGTAGAAATAAAGAATGGTGTTCATTCTCAACTGTTTTGTGATCCATACATGAGAATGGAGGACGTCCTTTTTGTTCCTTCAGAATGAAGACTAGTCTTTATAGTTAGGTGAAAAAAGTCCATGAAGTACGTATTTCATTCTGTGTGGAGAATGGGCTGATAGCGAGTTGGTAGTTGATGGATACATAATTATTCAGTAATAGATAGATAGATAGTTAGTTAGTAGTAATCAGATAGATAGTTAGTAATACAGAGGTAGTGTTGGTTAGTATATAGAAAAATAGATAGATAGATAGACACGGCTGAAAGGAGAAGGCCTCAGAACTTCCAAGATTTGTCTACAGTGCATGGAAGAAATTAACAATAACATCAGTCATACATATATACATGCAGATACCAAACCAGCTCAGCCATCAAAAATGCAGTATAAAGACTAAGTTGCTTAATTTCATATATATTTCATTTGATTTTTTTTTTATATAAAAGAGAGGCCTATTCATCTTTTAAGAAACACGAATCTTTGATTCAAAGCATGGGTTTTAGGAGTTGCCAACTAAAGGTATTATTCCAACAAATTAACATTACATTTTGTGAAAAATGTCTTTCTTAGCATAAATTCCCACTCCCGAAAAAACAGCCGGATTTAATTCATTTAAAAAATGTATTTTCTTGTTATTTTGCTGGGTCTATGCTTAAAGCATAGAGCTAACTTATAGATCCATGCTTGAAATAACTAGCTGGTTTCTTCAAGGTCTATGTTCCCACACTCCAAGTATATGGCCATGATCTAATAGGCAGGTGGGCAATTGTCGTTACGGGGTGAAACAAGGGGGCTCTGTTCTTGCAGTGCTTTTATGACTTCCTATATGGTTCAATCTGGTCGTTTATCTCTTGATCTCTTTTCGAAAGAAAATTGCCCCCAACCTGGTGCATGAAGAAGTGCATGCAGGTTTTGGCTCTCCCACCCTCGCAAGCCAGGTGCCGAGGATGGGGCTCTCAGATTCAGATTCAGATTTTTATTTGCAGCTCAGGTAACATAATTTAAGTATTTTGTACAATAGGATAATCATACAATGAGCTACAGGGACCCCTCTAAGACAAGAAGTGCTGCTATCAAGGAGCACCTGTAATAATCATGTAAATAAGCAGTGGTACAGTGGCTGGTCAAGGAGAAAAGACCATTAATAAAGGTTGGACAGGAATTCTGCATTTATGTTTCTGCTAACTGAAAATGCTCTCCACTGTCTCCAGTTCATGTAGGCCTATCTGGGCTCTGTTATTTTATGAATGGTGATTTTTCATGATTTTTTACAAGTCTTGCTATGTGATAATTATGATGTAACCCTTTTTTTATTGGGAGCTTTGGGCATCAATGGACTTTGTACTAGTCTAGCACTTTAAAAGAGAAAAAGACACGCAAGTTGAACAAAAGAGCAATTATCTATCTATCTATAGCTTATCCAAATCTATCAATCTAAAAGTCTGTTTATCTATCTATCTATCAATCAGTCAATCAGTCAATCAATCAGTCAATCAATCAATCAATCAATCAATCAAGCAATCAAGCAATCAATCAATCAATCAATCAATCAATCTATCTATCTATCTATCTATCTATCTATCTATCTCGCTCATTCGAGCACCCCCAGATCTACTATCTAATCTATTGCATGTCGCTCATTTGAGGGCCCCAAATCTAGTCTGGTCTTCAGCCCAGTATACACAATACAAGTGTAATACTAGGGCTGGCTACGGTTGATTGGAGTGTCAGTTAATACAGATTATAATTATCCAAATCAACAATAAAAGTAATCTTTATTGAGCTATGCTATGCTTATATGTTAATTTAATAAATTTGTAAATCTTTTAGAAAAGTTGAAGAAAGGGGTAATTTAGAAGCTAAAATTGATGTGATAATCTTGAGGGTCACCTATCTTGACTGAATCTGTGCCACACAATCAACAACAAAGGGCTACTGTCTATGGGGGGGGGGCTGAAGATCACAAGGGTACGTGGCTCTGCAAGGGGTGAACTGGTCTGGTCAAGCTTGTTTATATGAATTGTGGTGCATTGTGTAGAACGTCTTTTCCAATAAAATTATCATGGCTTACAGACCGGTTGAAAGTTTTGTTCGAAGAGATATAGTACCCATTAATTCAAATTATCAACTTAAAGGCATGTTGTAGTTGTTCTTTTTTTTTTCAGAGATCTATCAATCTATTTGTCTATCTTTTTCCTTTCTGTAACTTCCATTCTCACTATACTACACTCTCTCTGTCATTCACCCTCATGACTCCTTGTTATGACACTGCATGGTTTATTGAAGCAGAACGGTCATGCATGATCTCCGATTATGAAACTATCAGAAACAGTATCAATACCGCTTAGACTCGCTTAAACGACCACTCAAAGATAAAAAGAGGCACCTGGTCTATAGTAGTACACACATATCTTTCTCTTGAGTAAAGCCCCCCCCCCCAGGCCGTCATTTTAATTGAATACCAGTCAAAATCTACTTTTCCAAAATCTACTTTTCTTACAAATATCTACTTTTTTTGAAAATCAAAATCTGCTTAATTTTGCCAAAATGTACTTCTACCACAATCTGCCTTTCCAAAATCTACTTGAAAGAAAAAAAAAAAGTATTTCAACCTCACTAAATGTATTTCTCATCTTACATTACCTTGAATTGTTTTAAAAACTTGACTTTTCTTAATGTTAATATTTAACCCATCACAAAACTAAGAGTGGCTCAGTCTGATTTTGAAAAATTTGAGAATTTTGCATTTTTTGTATGTATGTATGTATGTATGTATGTATGTATGTATGTATGTATGTATGTATGTATGTATGTATGTAGGTATGTATGTATGTATGTATGTATGTATGTATGTATGTATGTATGTAGGTATGTATGTATGTATGTATGTATGTATGTATGATACTATCTATGTATGTATGTATGTATGTATGTATCTATCCAGTTGCGTATTTGGGGGGGGGACATTGGGTCATGGCCTCCCCAACCCCCTCAGGCCCAAAATTAACATGGGAAAGATAGGGAAAGTTGCTAAACCCGTATTGACCCTATGTTATGCCCCCCCTTAGGCCATTTCTAGATACGCCCCTGTATCTATCTATCTCATAATGCTGTCCTTCTTCTTCTTTTCTTTGGAAATTCTTCCTTCTTTCCTTTTTTATTTCCTTCTTCGTTTTTCTTCTTTCTTCTTCCTTCTTCTTCTCTCTTCTTTCTTCTTCTCTCTTCTTTCTTCTTCTTTCTTCTTCTTTCTTCTTCTTTCTTCTTCTTCTTTTCTTCTTCTTTCTTCTTCTTTTCTTTTTTCTTCTTTGTTCCTTCTCTCTTCCTTCTTCCTTCTTCTTCTTCCCTCTTCCTTCTTCTTCTTCTTCTTTCTTCTTTCTTCTTCTTTCTTCTTCTTTCTTCTTCTTCTTCTTCTTTCTTCTTCTTTCTTCTTCTTATTCTTCTTTCTTCTTCTTTCTTTGTCTTCTTATTCTTCTTTCTTCTTCTTTCTTTGTTCCTTCCTTCCTTCTATCCTTCTTTCCTTCCTTCTATCCTTCTTTCCTTCCTTCTTTCCTTATTTTATTCTTTTTTTCCTTTTATACGTTCCCATTCATTTCTTTTATCCTTCCTCTTACTCCTTTTATTCCTTCTTTTCTCTCCTTTTATTCCTTCTTTTCTCTCCTTTTCATTCCCTCTTTCCTTATTTGTTTTTCTCTTCCTTTCCTCCTTTCCTTTTCTCCCTTCCTTTTCTCCCTTCCTCCATCCCTCTCAGTCTCTCTTGGCGGCACTGTCACCTTTATCTACGGGACAGTTTAAAGTCATGAAATTCTTTTTTGGCAGATTTGATCTTTCAGGACATTAATCTTTACATGTTAGTTGACATGTTAGGTCACATTAGAAAAGTGTGCACACATACGACTCGAACCAGCGTAGCCACACACCATGTAGATAGACAGATCATGATAGTTACCAGTAACTGTCATGGACAGATAGAGTCGGGCGGGGCAAGAAGCCCGGCTTAGGTGAGAGCCCCCCCCCTGCCAGGGTTATATCTAAAATTACATTTTTGGTGCGTTTCCT